>JAODGC010000004.1:6914675-6977942 GCA_027574925.1 Ecitoglossa quadriceps
TTTACGTAGATATCGTAATATGCAAATTAAAGCTAGGGTAAGAGGGAGAGAGTGAGGTATATGTGGGGGGCTCCTTACCGAGTGCCGTCGATGTCGACGTCGAGCGCTGCCTCTAAGTCGTTATCGCTGAGCGTTGCATTCGCTCTAATTCCAACCGGGTACATTTGTATATTAGTCCTCGCTAATGCGTTTGGCCCGGTCACGCGTACCTCCACATCGGCCTCAGTCTTCTCCAGACCCTGGAATGGAGTCTGGAGATAAAGGTGCGCCTTCATATCCTTGACCGACTTGAGCCTCCAAGCCGAATCCAATTTAAGCTGTAATTTTACTTTTGATGACATTTGCTAACAAAGAATGGGAGTGATGACGAAAACTCACGTCATTTGCTTTATTGTGATGCATTGTATAATAGAAATCGAGTCTATTTTCTTCTGGTGAGAAATCTTTACTAAAGCGTACACTTGACTCCGGAAGGGACAACACGGATGTCAACAAATGGCCGTCGAGACTTCCAGAGACAAATTCGTCGAGCATCTGTAAGTCATTTAAATATTATTCCCATGAACATATTTCCGCCTTGGTGGTAGCAATAGACTAGTTTGAGAGAACAAGATATGAAGGTGATAAAAGGAATGGTTCTTGTTTGATTGTGATTGTCACTATGACTCGTCCCAGCTTTGTGCTTTAAATTGAAAACTGGAAAATTCTCAACACCTTATAAACCGCTATTTGATTACATCCCCTATCCCGTAAAAAGTTTATGGTCTCCGAGGCGTTTCACTTAACCCACCTCTATCGCCGCCAAAACAGCCACATCGCTTGTGTTTGTCAGCAGCGTAAAGTTGGAGCGATATCCATTGCCGCCCTTCTCAAGCTGGCCCCTTACATCCAACGCTGGCAGGTTGTCGAATGGCGTATGCACTGCGAACGTTGCATTATAGATCCCCACATCAGTCGCCAACTTCCATTTAAAGTAGTGGGCTAATGCCCCCGCCTGGAAAAACAGCCAGCTTTAGCTAATCTGACTTAATAGCGTTTGTCAATCTCACCTTTATCCATCGCGTGCCGTTCAGGTAGCTGGCATCCAGTGAGAGCAGATATTGATGGCCCATCATTACACGGAATTCGTAACGTGAGGTGAGCTCCTTGAACTCCGCATACGGCGTGCTCAAACTGAGATGATTCTTCATATTAAAGAGGTCCTGGAAATCGGAAGAAAAAAGGTCAGGGATCAATATTAATGTGAAGCCGTGGGTATTAGCATGGAAATGGTGATGTG
Organism: Ecitoglossa quadriceps; assembly: GCA_027574925.1. Taxonomy (NCBI): domain Eukaryota; kingdom Metazoa; phylum Arthropoda; class Insecta; order Coleoptera; family Staphylinidae; genus Ecitoglossa; species Ecitoglossa quadriceps. Next base: position 6,915,955 of record JAODGC010000004.1, read on the forward strand.
ACCTACGTTGAAATCGAATTCGTCCCGCAGGAACGCTTTGCCATCGGGCAGACTTAATGTAGCTGCGAGATCGTAGACGGTGCCTTTCTGATCTATATCCACATCGATAGTGACGCAGGGATAGAGGAAAGTATGCACTTCAGCATAGCCTGTCCAATTAAGCGGATCCTCCTCTTCTTCGTCTTCGTCATCTTCTTCATCGCTGTCATCGTCGACTGCGTCGATGAGATCTTCAATAAACGGACTGTCGTTGTTTTCGTGCAACTTCTGGCTGTTGTAGATTGCTTGTGTTTGGATGCCGAGTTCTTTTAGGATCTTCGGGTTGGCTCTGCCGCTTGCGATAACTCCCAGCTGAAAAGTGCACACGCAAGAACGTGAGGGCCATAACGATAAATATACGTTGGTTGGGAAGTGGAGGCGGTGCCCGTCGGACGCGGTCCGAAATTGAGCACCTACTACGCGGAATTATGCCGCCGGCGAAGAGGCAACTACTGGTATAATGTGGGCACATTAAGTACATAACTTGGTATAATGAGACATGTTTAGGTCGGTGTTACAACAACGTGAAATGGGTAATGACCATGAAGAGAACCATCAACAGTAAATAAATTTTCTTAGTTTAAAAAAATCTCCCAAATGCAGAATACGGTCCTGTTTTGGAAGTGGACATGCGTACAATTTACAAACATGTCCTCGGATAAAGTTTCATGCTCACTAGTCGAGTGATTTGAAGACCAATGCACGACCGATTCTATAGTGAAGATAGGTTTGTAAGGAAGTTGCTAACAATTGGACTACTCCTTTCAAGCATATCACGTGTACGATTGCAAAGATTTTCCAAACCGCCCTAGGCTCACTCCAAAGCGCAGCAAGTTTATCTGCGTCTATCTGATCACCTAAAACCGATACAGCACTTTGCTTTGCAAAGTTACTAACGCACGGTTTGCAGTCGTACTCTCTCATTTGATTAAATATTAATCACAATCATGTATACACGTTATCATTAGACATGAATGCATGCGTTTGTTTAACGCTGAAAACGTTACATCACACTATGCACACCTACAATTTGCATAATGCGATCGATATCAGGCTAGTTGGTAGAAAGCCACTACAGCTTGGGACAATGGCGGCGTAACCACTGCATAAGCAATTTGTAAATCCTTGTATTGACGAAAGATTTCTCAAGCAATACCGACCTGGGACGTCGCCAACTTGACGGAAACTTCAAAGTCTAAGCCTTCTTTGAATATGAGTTTCGCGACGATTCCGTTTTCTTGAAAGCCATCGATGGGAGTGTAAATCTTGTAGGAGTACTCGAAGTCCGTGATATTAGCATAATGCCAAACTCCCGAGAAGCCAGCAAGCAGCGAGTTCCAACCAACGCGGAAGTCGAGCTGGAGCAGAGTGTATAATTACATAATAATCACTGATATCGTTAGCAATGTGAGAGTTGCATAAACACATGGGACAGCTTACATTTGCAGGCTGCAACTTGCCAACAATGAGGACCTCTTGCAAAAATTCTAACGGGGTGGCCAAATTGAAGAGGAGGTCGAACTTGGCGAGGCTTAGGAAGAGAAAACGGACTTCAATGCCCGTTTTGCCGGAGGGATATTCGATCTGTGCAACCAAGTGTCGCTGCTCTTCGTGGAAGCCAAAGCGTCCCTTCATTAATTTAAACTTTTCCATTGGAGTCGTCACGTTGAAGTCGAGTGTACTTCGTGATAATTTCAAAAAGTGGCCTATTAAGCAAGACACATCATTTAGAGATCTGGCACCCTGTTTGGGAGACCACAAGGTGTAAATTTGTTTCTTGCATACCTTCGACGCTCGCACTGAACTCCTTGTGATCCAGGTCCAAATTGGCAACGCCACGCAAGTCCCTCGCGCTGGTAACGTAAATCTTACTCACGAGCAGCCCTTTGTTAAATCCCTTGAAAGGACTAACGAGAGTAACGGCGCCTGTTAGGTTCTTCGTATACGAATCCTCGTCGATCTGCCACGAGCTCGTTACGGCTATCTTCTGCTTGGGTTGGTACTGAAACAAAACAGCGCAAGAGATCGATATAAATGCCTGTGGTGCATACATGGCGGTATTGTTATTAACGACAGTGTCTTCTCTTCTCTCCTACCATCAAGTGAACCTCCGAGTCGACTTTGGTGCTGTTGTGACTATGCTTAACACTCGCGCTTAGTGACGGGATATCGCGCACGGTGCTATGGATCGCGCCTGTAAATTCGCATTTAAGCGTTGATGCCGTCGCCGTGTAATCTGCGAGCAGATCGATGGAGACGTGCTGATCGTACTGCCAGTGCATACTCCCGTTGACGGCGTACTTATTACCGCTGTGGCTGAACCTGAAGAAAGATATAGTGTGCGAGATTAGCGCTGATGAACTACTTCACTGATGAGACGCACCCGCCGTTTAGAGACGTGCGTTTCCAATCTTCAAACGGTGTCAGCACTAGTGATCGAATCTCTAGCATGGTTTGTTCTTCGTCATTCTTAGCGTCGATGGTGATCTTTAGCGATAGGGAATCATCTGGGCTCCAGGTGATACCAGTGGTGGTCCCAAAGTGTTCACCTTTTAATTCGAAGGTAAAATAGCCTTTAATAGTGCGACCCGGATAGGAGATGTAAAAGTTTGCGTCGTAGTCGTATGGTTTAGGATTAGCGTAATAAACAGTGACCACCAGTTTCTGGTTGGGATCGCGATTTGCATCCCAGCTTATATCAAACCCAGCTTCCTTGTACGACTCCTTATTATTGGCCCACAAGGATACAGAGATGTCTCGCATTCTGGAACATTCATCACATTAAGACGATTTAGATCAGCTATGGCCAGGATGCATAAAGCAAATGCTTCAAAAGCCCCCCTGGCTTTTTGATTCCCTATTGCGAGTTTTGCCGCTTGTACAACAGTGTGTATGTATGATCTGACTAATGCAAGCGCTCCTGCAGACGGCAGAACATGTCAGTCATGATACAAAACTAGCTGCCATCTGCGGCTCTCGAAACTTGGGAGGTACTAATATAACTTACTGGTCAATATGGAGTTCAAGCGATATCTCGCGCTTCTCTTTCAACGATATCAAACTACTAATTGAGTAAAGTTTGCCCTTGTACACCACCCGTCCGGAGCTCATTATTTCGTACGGCGAAGTTTGGATGTGGAGCACATTCAGTCCGTATTGATCGGCGTCGTGATCAGCCTGGAAAATTACGCTACGGGTTTAAACCTATTCAATTGGTTATTAATTGCTGGCTAGTTGGAGTGTCACCACAAATGAGGACATGGTCCATAACAAGCAATCAAAACACTTGTGAATAAATCAAAAATTATCTTAGTTGGATTTGATATTTGCGAGTAGATTTATGTTTGGATTACGACTGGGTAGTGAGTGATCAAGTAAGGAACTCTTAAATAAGACAGGATTTGTGATGATTATGCTTTGATCTCTCTCCATCAGAGCTCGGACAGCTGAATAATGAGAAAATGTCGAGCTTAATTAATACGAGCGCGTGAGGACCAAGTTGGGATAGACAAAAGGTCTATCCCAAGGACCCTCACAACTGCCTTAATTCTTGCCTTAATGTATATCTTGAATACGGTGTTGTTGCGGTGGTAATAGCAATCTACATTGATCTCACTGAAGCTAGGCGATTGCACGAGCAATTTCAGGTGGTGAATCGCCGCCAGATCCGTGCTACGATCTTGGTAGAGCCCCTTGACGTCAAACTTATGTCCACTGAACCAACTGCAGTCCAATTCGACCTGTTATTAAACAATAAATAATGTACGATTAAACCGGCAGCATTGTCAACGCAATTGTTACAATGGCAAATGCATTCAATAACTGCAAGTAATTGCAATGAAAATACCCGGCCCCAGAGACGTCGGTCGATGAACAACGTAGAGGTAGATGCAAGTGCAGGGATATTTATTACCTCGCCATCAAACTCAAGTACGGCTAATGCGCTCGTCCATTAATGCGCGTTATTTCATAATACTGATATAATCAGGAAGAGGGAAAATAGACTCAATTACGTGTCTCAAGAGTAAAGTAAAAGACTACGCGCTTAGTCACTCTTGTAATCTAAAACTTTTTTTCCCGTGCGTAAAGTATGACATGAACGTGGTCATAATTAATGCGAAAACTTACCGAGTAGTCGCCCGAGCTTTTCTCCTTTAATTTTCCCTCAAGCACCATCGGTTTGAACGTCGGTATTGTAACATTCAAGCGGCCTTCGTACAGCTCGAGCATTTGACGTGGATGATACCAATAAACACTAAGAACCACATCTTTATCACGCCCGCTACGCACCAACGCTGTTACGTCGGTGCCATAGCCCATTTGGTCATAGGACAATAGAGCCTTGACGTCCAGTTCGGTCGCCTCCCGTGTTAAGGATGCACTGGTTTTAAAACGGGTGCCGTTCTTTAGCGATCTATACGTTAGGAAGACGTCCATTGTGAGCATATCCCGGTCAAGAGTGAGGTTCTTGTTGAGATGCGGGCTAGCGTTCAAGAGGCCCTTCACGAGGAGATGTCCGGCTGCACGCTGTGAAAGAAAGTAATCGTTCGTTATTACGTCGATTCCCCAGGTTCTTCAGTGGATAATACCTGTAGTGTCAACGTGGAGTTGAAATTATAGTTTGGATAAGCACTGGAAGCCACTTTGGCGTCAGCTGTAATCACTTCCATGTTGGGCGAGAAGCGTCTGGTGAGGGAGACGTCCAACAATACTTCATGCTCCCTTGTATGCACGAATTTGTAGTCCAGTTTTAACGTGGACGCTATTGTGGTTTTCGATAACGACACGTAGCCGAAGAGCTTGGAAGTGAGTCGCTTTGTTTTGAACTTCAAGTCTACGTCGTACTGCGATATGCCAGCTTTGGCGATTAACTTCACAGAACCTGAAATTGCGACAGGGGGAGATAGATAAAAGAGACCTGGATGTGACTAACTGTAAAAGTTCATAGACGAGCAACTAACCCTGCAAGTCCGCCACACGCTCCTCGTTGATACCCAAGTAAAACTTGGGCTCGTACAAAAATCCGTTCCGGATTTCTTTCTTCTCCAGCGATAAAAGTGCGTCAAAGTTTTTCTGATTGTTGATATCCAGGCCCAATTGGACGTACTTCTCCGCATCAGTGTTCTTGTACTTTCCGCGAGCGAGCACCGTGCCTTCGGTGGAACGCAGCAGGAGTGTTAGATTCTGGCTTTCCTTATCGATGGTGAGATTGGCGCCCATAATGCGCGGAATGCTGGAATCCGGCGTGTCGAGCGTGAGGCTCATGTAGCTGCTTGCGGGAGTCTCTTCCCATTTGTACTCCAGCAAGTAAGTCACCGCAGTGGGGTCGGCTTTTTTCAAGGACAACTTGAAGCCGACCGGACCGGCCATGATGAAATGAGGCACATTGTTCATGTCGGTCACGTTCGCGAAATGATACTCAGCGCATAGCTTGAGGCCGAGAGTTTTGTCCATGGCAGGCCAAGTGCAGATGGATTCCTGGACACGGTATTTCGCAATACTAGTCTGCTGTTCTTCTACACTGCCCTTCATAACTATTAATTCGGACCTATCAATGTAATTGCGCATTAGTTACAATTAGAGCTTTTGGAGTTAATGATGGGGGTAGTACCTGACACCAATAATGTCATTAGTTGTCTTAGGAAGAGCAAACTTGATACTGATCAGTTTAAGACCACGGATTTTCAGATGTCCATCTACTGCTGTTGTTGTGTGCATACTGGTCTTCACTTTGATGCCCGTACTTGCAAAAAACGCATCTACTGACATGGTCCCAACAATATCCAGCGCAACACTTGGATTAATTGTCGCACTCACATCTAGAGATTTAGTCTTCCAAGCATTTTCAATATCTAGGAAACCTTTTAATTGCAGATTGATCGATGTGGTTCCTACTGCATTCAGCGTGACCGGTAAACCAGCTCCACTGGCGACTACATAGCTGGTATCTAGGAACATCGCCGCTTTGTTGAAATTGATCTCCTGTGATAACACAAATGAAATTTGCTCTTGGGTGAAAAACACCTTTATTTTGGGCTAATATGCACTTACCCGGCCGGAGAGAATGCGTATTAAGTGCTCCAGCGGGCTGAGGTTCTGTAACGCCGCGCGGATCTCCTGGTCGCCGTTAAATGTCGCATACTTGAGTTCATTGCCGAATAATTTCATTCCCAAGGCCACCTGTTGGGTGCATAATTACATCGTTTTAAATCGGCCCTTGCGCAGCATTAATCAAGGGTGCACTCACCTTGGGCGATCCAAAGCCATTATCCATCTTGTAACCCAGTTGTTCGATGGCGTTGTCTACAGCAGCACCATCGCTGAGGTCTCGTGCCCACCGCATCTGTGGGATCTTATCTTGCAAATTTTTTGCGCTGTATTCCCCTTTAGGGCCGAAAATCGATTCGGCAAAGTACTCAAGGCCTTCCAGTCGACCATACATCTATGCAGTACACAATAGGAGCAGGACTTTAATGTACATATCCAAAACAAGCAGGAAACTTAGCGTACCTCCAACAAGTTGATAGATTCACCAAATAAATCCACAGTCACATTGAGCATAGCTGACCTGGGAATATACGAAGTCGGGGAAAAAATCACATTGCTCTCGTAGTTTCCGCCTGTAAAGAAGTATTAATGGTGTTAATTAATTGCTGTGGTGAAATAATTTATCTGTCACTTGCAAAGTGTCCACCATATCTCGAGGGACTCACAGAACGGCAGTAACTACATCTGAACTCCCTCAGTAAATAAATTTACGTCCATATGACTTTTGAAAAGTTTTAAGTTTACCAGAGAGGAAATCTAGTTTTTCCATTGGATTTTCCCGCCCCTGTCGTAACAACCCACGTGATGCAATAAATTATAATTAGATTATCTACCAGAACGTCCATCAAATAGGCCCTGATGTCACGCGCTTCCAATGCCGGAAGTTTGCCCGTAAAAATAACACTTACCAACATTATATTCTTCGAAAAAAACGGAGCCCTCGTAGTTATGCGAAAACTTGCGCACGTCGCTGCTGAACTTCTTAGTCAGATCCTTGTCGGAGAGCAGGCCTTGGATCTCCACGCGGCTGGGAATTGATGACTTCAATAAATTGTGTAAATGACTCCAAATAAAAGATCCCACTAAAACCGAAAACGCTCATGAGATTTTCCTTTCTACGTGGGGAGGTGCCAACAAGTCAGCATTGTAAAGTGTTTCACAGAAAAAAAACCGCTTTTGAAATCTCAAGCGCTTTTGGTTCATAAGCACGTTTCATTAGCGTATTCCGCACAACTCGAAATAGAGGTAGAAATGCGATGTATAATTTTTTTTTATGTAGGCTGTAGGATCCATTCTGAAACACTTACCTTGGTTAACCTCCTCATGCTCCAGACTGTGCTTAATCGTCCTTATCACGAGATAATTTGGACAGCGCATTACCTGCAGGTATGCAGCAATGCGCACCTCTGAGTCTTGCTCCTCATTCCGGAAGAACTTCTCAAAATATTGTCGAGTTTCCTCGCAGGGCAAACGCCTATGAGCATCAACAGCAGCAACTCTAATGGCGACATCAAGTTCTACATCTTCAATCATCTCTTGGAGTTTGCCTTTAAAAGCATCGGATGCCACTCCTATATTGGCGAGAGCTTTAAGTGCAACCAGCAGCTGGAAAATTTGTTAAATCATGTGAAACACATCCTGGAGCATTTTAAACATTACCTTCCACACCAATAACAACATTTAAATATTATATCCATAATATACTCACAGCCTCTTGAGTCTCCCTGTCTGGTTTATGTGCATTATATACTTCAATTGCTCGGTTTTCCAGAAGGTTAATAATACTATCAATGTCATCCACCATGCGACAATCGTCGTGCTGTTTGCAGAATGTATGTGCCACTGAGGAAACTGCTAAGACAGTAGCTGGATCTTGCTTGTTCTGCAGAAACTCATAGGCTGTTGTTACCATGACCTTGGAAGGCAATGGCACTAATGCAATTGACATTAGCCAGTCTTGAGCAACCGCTTCTGGAACACCTTGACTTAAGACTATATCCTTCATGAGGGCAATGGAAGCATCACTGCCGAGATAAGGCAATGCATCCATGACATGCTTCCTGTAAGATGAAAACATAACTCGGTAAAATGCTGCGTTAATTAATTGCGCTGTGTGGCGAAATGGGGGACTTACTTCCCGGTGCTGCACAAGGTGCTGGCGTGATTATACAGAGCAGTCAGGGCTGGGGAGGAGAGCAAACGTGCGGTGTGGATGAATTTCGTGAATAAATCGGAGAATTCCGTTCGAACATCATCTGTGCTCACACGGCACAATTTCTTAATCAAATCTCGCGAGGCTTTAAGCTCGCCGGATGTGGGCTTTGGAGTTGGGACATGATCGTAGAGAAGAGGAGTGCGTTTTTCAATGGCGCCTTGCTCTTCGGAAAGCTCAGGCACTTCGTCGATCAGCGTCAGCCTCTGACGTACAATTGTCGTTGCACCTGCGACGCGATTAGAGAACGGTTCGAAGATGTGTGACTCTACGCAGTCGACTTCTCTGTAGATATGATGGTCGATGGAGAAAGAGCAGCGAGATTTTGACTTGAGTAGACTTTTACCTTTGTAATTCTAAAATAGCAACCAATTGATTTATACGAGTACTACTCGATTGATGTTATTCCAACATACCACTCTGAAATTGTAAGGTGTAGATTGAATCATTGAATGTAGTCTTGATCGACTCGCACAGGTAGTCATGTCCTTGGTCTTCTCAATAACCAAACTGGTCCCTTTGGGTCCCAGCACAGTATATTTCGTTTGACAACGTCCACGCACGTCCTCCTCGTCTTCCACTTCGTGATCGAGATCGAAACGACGCATAGAGTTGTGCAACATAGTGAGGATTCCTTTTTTAAAATTGAGTACCCAGTTCCTCTCTTCCTCGTAGGGACACACCTCGCTGACAAGCCCATCATGAAACGAGAAGCGTGTAGAGAACTCAGCTAGCTCCTCACCGAACACTTTGCTGTGCTCGTGTAGGGTCTCATCTTCGTCCTCTGTGGACCACACACTCGGCTCGGTGTTGTGCTTGTCGGAGTGCTGCGTGGATGTCTTGCGGAGGGTGACATCGCTTAGCGTTAGGATGCCTTCGCAGTGGGAAATAAAGTCTAAGTGAACGCCAGCTTCGATAAACAGACTCGATTCGTTCGTGCTGGTGCCGACAAATAGTGAGCTTACGTTTACGCCGTATTTGTAGTTGTGGCGAATACCTGGGCGGTAGAGGAATTTGCCACCTTCTGAAAGCAGGGAAATTGTAGGAGATGTGAAATTCACTTTAAACTTAAAGACTTAGAAAGACATCAAATGTATTATATCTACAGAATTTGATTTACAATATCAAAAGTATCAAGCTTTTATTATGATTGGCCTAGTAAAAGATCATGTCGCAATGTAAATTTTAAAATGGTTACTTTGCTCATCACAGAAGCATTCCTATTATTGGTGGCCCATTGGATAATACTTGAAAATGAAAAATGTATGCACTCCATTCTAGTTATTTCTCTGAAATTGTCTAAATGGTTGTCTAGCACAGAATTATTATTCACGGCTCTATCTTATCACTATACAATAAACCTTACACATCAAATTCTAGATTTTCTAGCCACTTTCATAAACGGAATCCTATTCAATAAATTAAACTTCTTGTATGCAATAAAACCGTTTGCAAAACAATAGCAATATAAAAATGCAACAAATTTAGTTCTGATACCCGCTAAAATTGAATCCCATTCCACTCACATGATGCTGGGATAAAAGTGAAGCGAGTTGAATTGTTCTGCCGGCAGTTATTAAAAATTAACGGCCAAGCCAATAATCCACAAGCCATAAAAGTTAACCTGGCTTTCTTTATTGGATAATAAACATTTTCACAACTTACCTTTGCATTCCGGTCGACCACATATGTTCGGATTCTTCAGCGGGTCTGCAAACAATAACTCCAATTAAAAGCCAGTTTGATAAATGATGAGAAAGTGAGTTGATTAGAAAATGAATAAATTTATACGCATTTAATTAATTTCACTATGCAGGTATGGGTTTAATCTGGTAGGGAAATATTTGGATATTCTTTCAACCTGCGAGGTGAGGTATTTGATTGAGGTCATTTATAAATCATGTTTTTTACTCTACTGTTGAATAATTATTATTCAAATGCTCTGCTGAAACATTGAGTGAAATCTAAAAAACTGGCGGGTTTGTGAAAGGAATAAAAGTATTTATATGACATGAAAGCACTCATGCTTTGTGAGCTCATAGCGAGATTAGATTTGAATGTGATCATCGCAAAGTGTTTGAATGTTTGGCGAGTTTGGACTTGTTAATCAGATGAGGGTAAAGCAACGTAAAAATTCGCAAAATTCTTGTTTAGAATTCTGTATAGCGTCAACTTCCGGCACATATAATTACATTTCGTGGTCCAAATATATGTAGATTATCTACTGCGAGAAAAGCATAAATATTTCACCGCGGCGCGACGGTAATACAATGCTAATTATATTTTCGCTTTGTTTCCCTGCGCTTTTTTTGCCTCGCATTTCCGCATGCAATTTACCGCGCGTAAAGACAACCCCAGCAGCTGCAACCTCCGTGAGCTTGAGACTATAAATAGGAAATTTTACATCAGTTCCGGTGCGAGTTTTTCGCGTACTTCCTGTACGCGTGCATTTTTTGCGAATTTTCGAAGAAATAAAAACACAGCATGAAAAGCGACGCCAGCGTGGATAACAGTTAAAGCTCTTTTCATATTTTACGTTTGTTTGGCTTTGAATTTTATGCGCGAGGCGTGGAAACGAATGAAAAGGTTTGGTATGTGGCTGTAAGGACAGCAGGAAAATCGGCATGGGTGAGCGGAAAATACACCGGTGGCATGTATTGAAGTATGAGGTTTTCATTGCTGATTGGGGATTTTGGCATTGGACATGGGAATTAATCATTTGCACCCTCTGAAACAATATTCAGTTGAAGCAAATTTTAATAACAAATTGACTGCGTTAAGGGAAAGAAAACAAAGGACTATATGTGCACAGAATGTACATTAATATAGAATTTAAAATTAACTCAAAAACAGTAACACGGAGTGTTGAAATGATACTAAATGTCAAACATTTTATGCGCGGGAAATTTAAAGCGGAACAGTTTCGAGAACCTAACTAGAGAGGGCGTATATGCATTAATTTATAAATGGATATTGGTAAACTTACCAGATTGAAAATAACTATTTGATGGTAAAAGAAAATCATGAACCAACAATTATTTGCTGAGATTAATGCTTTAATATATCAGTAGTTTAATTAAGTTGAGTAGCGCCATCTATGCTTGGGAAATACAAACAGTGTTTTTTTTTTTTAAATTTGCACATGCTTCAATTGTAAACTTAATATCTAGAATCCGATTTATTTCTACTAACACCAAGTAGAATTTATCAGTCTTAGAACAGTCCAAAGGCTATGAGTTTAACTGAACCATGTTACAAATGGATTTGTTCCAGTCACAAACAATTCATGTTCTAACCACTAATTGTCTGATTCTACACAAAACCATATCAATTTCAATTTGTGGCCACAATAAATTCCCAAAACACAATTTTCATATATTGCATTTACCGACATCTAGAAACTTCTTTTTTCCTAGCAGTAAAATTATTCACGTCAAACAAATCGAAATAGAATTACCCTGATATCAACCAAAACGTCAACCTTCAAATTATCTCCATCCAAGGCTGTACCTCATTTACTACCCCTATTGTTAATCAAATTCCAATGTAGTATTATTAAATTCATATTCGCATGCTCAACGCATTCACTCGAAGGATGTGCAAATATTTTGAAAATATCTGCTTTGTATGATATTTATATTAATAAACATGTGTAAACAAGTCCCAAGCTTGCAGGCGAAATAATAAAGGAACACATTGCCGCCGCCGCCGCTTTGCATCCGCCGCTCCAAAACGAGAAGTGCTTGCATAGGTTCGGCCGCAAATAATTTGAATTCCCATGGATGGAGTGTAGTACACCCATGGGAATGTGTACCTTTCCATGAAAACGACAGCTCGACATCCTCGTTGTAAACCAATCCGCTACAAATTGATATTTCCTCTTTAGCCGCACGCCTTAAATCAACAGTACACTTAATAACGAGTTATTTAATCTCATTTAGCATATTTATACACTGACCACGACTGTAGTCATTATGAGAACTGTTTACAGCATAACTGAGTGAGTCATGGGCCAAATCGCACCCATTAGACCTAATCGATAAATATTCAGTGTAAATAATCTCTGGATTGCACACTCTGGCCATTGACGGGAAAGATTAATTAACAAACTGCAGCTGTAAGACAAACACGCAGGAGCTACCTAACCTAACACCTAACATGTTTTCATTTTGTTCCTGCAAATTGCTGGGAATTGGCAGCCCATCGTTATGTTTTATGCAGGAGCAATGGGGTTATGAGTTAATCAAGAGTCTGCATGTCTCACTATCAACTGCTTTCAGTGCTAGATTATTTCACAGTGGATGGAAATCGATGTTGGGAAGTATTCATTCGGTGTACGATAAGCGGATGGTGGGTGGGGATAATTTGCTTATTGATGATTCCTAGCACTAGATCAACCAGAGTCACTATCGTTTAAGGCAATCAGGGAAATGGGTCATAGCTAATTCACGAGGATATTGTACCTGTTGAATATTTCATTAGAATATTGGTGGTGTTTTACAAAATGTGTACTTGGTTGCCTATAGTTGACACGTTGACGCTTTATAAAAATTCTGGAAATCCATATTCTGTGTTGCATTACATTTTCCATGTAGTGCACTGAAGAATTAAATTTGCCTCCCAACCACACAGTTTTATGCGCATATAAATACAACACGCATTTAATTAATTAATAATAAATCAGTCTTTCTCTCTTGAAACACCTGGCTAGAGTATTTCTGCATTCTATCGAAATAACTTGCATCTTGTTTCCTTGCGTTGTTTTCGGTGCATTGCCTGCAGAGATAATTAATTTGAAGTTTCCACATTTTCACAGTAATGCGTCGTTATAATAGGAGGCTGCAGCTTGCGGAGCTGCATCGCATTGTACTGGATGCAACTATTTCAATTAAATAATTGCTTCAATTTGAGTATGTCAATATTTGTGATGAATCCCAAAATTGCTTTAAACATGATGGCCGTTGTGTGTAGCTAGGCTCATTTGGGTCCAAATCAAATAAAAATACGCCAGTGTGGAGATAATGCAATCAGTGAATCACTGCGAATTTTGTTACAAACTTTCAATATTAGTTTTCGCCTGCGAACAAAGTAGAAATGCAGTTGATTAAATGCATTTCAATTAGTTGGTTCGTGTATAAATAATGGTGTTTTTGTTTGAAATGTAACATAATGATAAAGCTAATGAAATTGAATTTAGAGTGAGTTGAAGTGCGCAAGGCTAAAACAAAGTGTCGCCATAAGATTAACATTGCGAAAACATTGGTTTTGCTCATAACTTTTAAATGAGTCTTATGATGTGTATCGGGATTGCATTAGTTTATGGCATTTTTTAATTACAATTTAATGTATAAAAATGATGAATCATGGTAAATATTCTAGTTGAAATGATCTTTTTACGGTCCTCCTTACTTCTTAATTATTTCATACTGATTGCCCCAAAAACATTATGGAATTGCCTTTAAATTGGTCTTAAAATATTTACAACACATATGATTTACACTCTGTTGTATATTTAATGTGACAATAGAAATTGATTCTACACATGTTGATTCTAACCTAAACCAACTTGACTTCCCGTCAAATTGATATTTTTCTTTTGTAGAATACTAATTACAACTCCAGTTGGTAAATATTAGAAAGCTTTTTGCAATTGACATACACGAAATAATTCACTCACCCTAAAACACACATCAACAAGGCGTAAATATTTAACTCTTCTATTTGGCTTTTTTTTGAATTCCAAAATCACGCTGAACCCCTAACACGATGATTGCCGCTCAATAACATGACACACAACAAGTATGCATGATTTATTTCCTCGCTACCACTGTCAACATTAACGCTAATGAGTAGTTTTAGCTAGCGAACATCTACCATCCAACTGGGTGGAAAACTAGGTTAGTAAGCCTCACACAAGTTTTTTCAACTTAAACATGATGGTGTAAATTACATAGTACGGCTGTAGTTCCCAGATTAATTTCCAACATTTACAAATAGACATTGGAGGGATATAGCGATGTTGCTCGATAGAAAATGTATTTAGCAAAAGTTTGAACAAATAGTTTACCATTGGAGCAATACATCATTCGCGCGCGTTGAGCAGTGCAGCGATCCCTTCATTCATTTATTCGGCATCGTTTGCCGAACGAGATGCTGCGGTCGCTTGAACTGCAGAAGTGTGTTTGATTTATAGCATTTTCCCGATCGAGGGATGGAATATAAGTTGGCTTTAAGCTGGCGCGCATGTGCATATTGTGGATTTGCGAGGGTGGCGAATGCTGGAGACTAACAAAGCAAACCACTGGGATTTGATCTCGTTCACTATAAATCTATTTGTTTGTCATTTTAATGCATCTAAAATCAAACTAGTCTACTATTGTTGGTTCAGTTTTAGATTATATATATTTATAAAAATTAATTTTCTATAGACTCCGAAATTATATGACAGCTGTCAAAACGTTTCGGGGTAGTTCTAGGATGGGTATACGATAGATAAATTGATGATCTGTATTTTGCTATAAGCTGCAAGAGTCAATTGTAAAAAAATATTTTTGAATATGTAGGCAACCAATTATGCCATACATGTTATGTGTAGAAATGTAATTAAAGATTACTATTTGACGGCAACTGGTCCTTTCAATTTGATTGATTTATGGACTCGACATTGTCAGATAATCATTTCTTTTAGAATTAATTAACCAACCACGCTTACTGGAACTGCTAGTCTTTCAAAACAATTTCTTTCCTCTTGTTGGTGCAATTTCCTTTTAACCTATTCCAACTATAAATAAACATATAAAAGCTGACATGTTGCAGTAATATAACTGCGCATTACTTCCAGTTTAGTTGGTTTACAAATTTTCAACAAACTTTCATCCGTGCAAACACCACTCGCAGCGCCGCCTACACCATCGGATGAACAGAGTAAACAACAAGACACAACGGAAAGCCTCGCTCTGCGTTAACGCAAGCGTCATACATGCAGGGAAAGCTTATTTTTCCACCTTTTGTTATCCTAGACTTTGTGCGACAAGAAAATGTGAGCATAATGCGAACCACATTTTGTCTAATTCTGGCTGTGAACTTTTATGACTTGAATTAAATGCTTTCCTCAACACTGTCGCACACTGCGTCCACACAATATTCGTTGCTATTGTTTATTGCACCTCGTGTAATGATCAGGCGCGGAAAAGAAGTCGTAAAATTTATTTAGAATCGGTTGCTGATATATTATTAAACTCTCGTTTTTTGAGATATGCAGCTAAATTATCATGAGAGAGAGAAAGAGAGTTACATAGGGTTTGTTGTGAATTGGAATGGGAAAGACTGACATGAGAATGTAGACACACAGCAGCAACGATCGACAGGCGAAGACTTACTGCATAAGATTAGCATTGAGAACAAAATGTTTTCGTTAATAACTTGTCAAGCAAGTTATCGGTTAAAATGAAACTTACATCATTTTGTAACACGTTTAAGATGAAACATAATATACAAAAATTAAGCGTCTACAAAATGTAGATCAGAGTAAAAAT
Source organism: Ecitoglossa quadriceps (assembly GCA_027574925.1). Classification (NCBI taxonomy): domain Eukaryota; kingdom Metazoa; phylum Arthropoda; class Insecta; order Coleoptera; family Staphylinidae; genus Ecitoglossa; species Ecitoglossa quadriceps. The sequence continues at coordinate 6,931,789 of JAODGC010000004.1, forward strand.
GGCACTTGAAATTATTCCTAATGTAACTCTTAGGAGAACAATAAGTATTCTTTTGTTTTTCTTTAACTTCATATCGATTTGAACAATATGAATGCAAATTTCTTCCTTCTTTGCACTTCAGACACAAACACAATAAATAAAGGATCTCCCCAAATTGTGCGCAACACGTGTTGATATTACATCCCCGTTTTGGTCCCTGCTACACGTAGAGAGTATTGCGGCAGAGTAAAATATGGAAAACGCTTGCGTTGAAACAAATGAATCTCGTTCGGAAGTGAAATAAATCTTCGACTTACTCTTTTGGGCCAGCGTGTTGCAGACGAGAGCCGCCGTCGCTAGCAGCGCAAGCAACCAGAGGCGTTTCATGTCGCCACGGCTGCTGATTTTAATTGCTCCTTGGCAAGATGCACCAATTAATTACAGTAGCTGAAGGAAACAGCAGAGGTGGTGCACAGTGGCACACATTCGCGCAATGCACACGCGATCGATTTCCGAGATCGACGCTGACGAATGTTGAGATCCGTGCGGCGTTGATGTAACTAATACAAAGGTCGAGCTCATTGGTGGCCCACACTATGGACAGCCAGCTGAATGGTGATAAACGGGTTCAAAGGGTCGAAGGTTTGACGTTCTTACGATTTCGACGAAAGTTTATCACGCAATAAGCGCAAAGCACAACTGACACATAACGTCAGGTTGTACTGAACTAGTCATACTTGGCTTAAGTCATCTCTGGAGGACCAACTGGAGGGGTGGATTTATAATAGATTTGTGGTTCTGCTTACTCCAATCAAGTGTACATTACATGGTGTAGGTAATTTATGTCTCTCTTGAACTGTTCAGGGCAGTAGCACACATTTACATAATCCAGCCCAATGAAACAGCATTTTGTTTCCCTTGCATTCAATTGTCGCGCGGATAAAACGATCCGGGACTTAATCTCGATCGGGATGCAAGTCGCTGAGTGAGCATCGTGCAACAGTCCTTTATCTCCAGCTTGAGTCTGCAGAAATCGCAGAGCACTTAAAGCAGGCGAAATCAGCATCAATTGTTATCGCAATCGGTGATTTTTCCACCGCAGGTCGTTTGGGCGTCGATTTGGGAACAGCTAGCAGTGGCATGGCGGCGGCAATGTCATGCCACGGTTCTGTGGGCGCAGGATGTAATCCAAATCTAATTCTATCCAACAACCATCGAGTGTATCGGAACCTCGCGAGCGCAACCAATGCTCTTTAATCCTCTTCACGTTATTACTCTCACGTGAAGCCGCTACTGCTACCGCCTCCGGCTGAGGAAATCATCCACGCCGTGAACTAATCTCTGCTGGTATAGTTTAGACAAAGTAGTCCGAAAGCAACGATGCGGCACCAATTTGAGATTAATTTAAATTATCAGGAGATCGCTTGCAAACACACCGAGATGAATGCATTGCAATATTCCCACAATCTTTTCCACTTTGAATCATAAATCTCGATTAGTGATATTTAACAGAACGCATATTTTCGGATAAAATTCATGCCTTGTCGCACATCTAACCACCACAGAAAGAAGATATAGTTCGAGCAGGTTGTCACCGCAGGACCACAACTGAGTGATAGAAAGGACCGCCTGGAGGCTGTACACTTGTACGCTGATAATACGACCCGGACGTCCGTTAATTTGTGAACGGGAGGACAAACGACATGGTTACATTGAGAGTGGCTTCATCATTGGACATTGACAGTGCATTCACGCATTGTTTTAGTGCATGGTTGGTTGTCATAATTAATACGAAGCGAACAGTTGCAGTACATTCATGGCATGTGACTACAAACTGGAGAGGTAGCATTTGACTTAACTTGTGCATAATGAGAGAACTATCAATAGAGTTGTGAGAAAATATTTTTACATCACATTACACACTGCACAAATCACAAAAGTTCAATTGATTTTTAAATTAAATTTGGTTTTGTTGTGTACTTGGTTGCCTAATAGTAATAAATTATTATTTGTGGCAGAGCTTTTACAAATTAAGACTTTTTACAAATTAAATTGAAGGTATTAATAGTACATCAAATTTTAAGTCGTGATACTTTACTTAATATTATCGGTTTTGAGGCAAAATATTGTTTCATCCATCAAAAATAAAAAGTTTAATTTCCAATTACAAGATTATTTGCTTCATGTCTGATTTGTTGAAGAAATTCTTTCCATTATTTTTTACAAATCATAACAAATATGAACTAAAAATGTTTTGTATTAAATTAAAATTAGGACTTTGCCATGTAGGGAAAGTGTAATATGGGTTGCATACATCAGTAAATACGCATTACTCGTTTTAATATTTGAACAATTTGAAAATGAATTTTTAAACCAACCAACACATAACAATTAATAAACAACAAAATAAAAACAACAAGAATCCTCAATTCACTAACATTTTCATAAGTATATTGTCTTAATTATGAAAATCATCAATTCCTAGTTGCTAAGTGATTAGTCTAGATTGCGTTTTCCTCCTTGAAGGTTCTCAAGTGCAACTAATAATGCAATTACATTGTCATCTACTGCCTAACAAATATCAACCGGACATCTGCTATCCTACTATCACCTGATATCCATCCACCCATAACCCTCATTTCATTGGCACGCTGCGACAATGTCGTATACACTGCCAACTCTTTTACAGTGTTTAACATCACTATAAAATGATCGTAGCATATTAGCGATGTCTATCGTAGACGAGGCCATCGTTGCCGCTGTTGCCACCCCCGTAGCCAATCCAATCCGACGCTACTCCTTTGCGTTATCACGACGACACATAAATAGCCCCGACGCGTCGCCTTTTCCAATTCCATTGTTTTTACACCGCCGCCGCCGCTCGTGCAGCATATCGTCCGATCTAACATAATGACCTACAAGAAGATAAACTATCCAAGGAAACAGCGTGTTGCAGGTTGCACCAATCCAAAGCTTGTACCATGCGACATGCAATTCCACTTTGGGATACCATCGAAATATAACCGGTGTGGCACATTGTACACGTTGAATTGTCTTATAAATTACCAACGTGCAGTTACATGACACTCCTGGCTAGTATCATTCACTGGCTATTAACATATGCCTTGAGGCCAGCGGGTAACTCCTCAAGACATGGTAAAGTTGGCTCTACTAAGCTTTTGCAATGCCAATCGAATGGAAAGCGTGTTTTTTCCCTCGCCGCGTTTTTGCTTTCATTGCTTTTTACAACCCGTGTAAATGTTCTAATGTTTTAACGCGCGCTCGTTATGCGACGATTGTAAATAACACAACAAATCGCGTTAGAGTCGTTTTCGGGGCCGTACATTTTTACATTGCTTGCGGCTTGTTTTTGCTTTCACTGTTTGCGTTGACTTATTGTCCACGAATCAATTCTCGTTGGCAATGTTTTGACTAAATCTTCTCGGCTATCGCTGCAATTAGCCTATAAATAGCAGGAACCGCTGTCGTTTGACGAGCTAATGACTGGTGAACACTTTAGATATTTGTTTAAGGGCCTTGCAATATATTTTAGGAGCATTAAGGGACGATTAAGTTGAGGAGAAAGTAAATAGTTGTTTATTGACAAGTAGGAATTATTGTTTACTTGCAGATATTGAAAATATGAGAAATTATTATAAAATGAAGAAATTAGTGCTTATAATAATGTGTAATAATGGTTGCATACATCAAAAAACGCAAATTAATGAAGAAGAAACCAAACTTCAAATTATATTAATATCTATTGTTTTGATAACTGGAGAATAATGAATTGTGGAAATATTTATTTAGTGACTATACGAACAAGTCTATCAGCGGATTTATAAAATATTAACATTGTTCAATCGATAATTAATGAGAGTGTTTGCTAAATATGCAATAACTAGCTACTTCATTGTTGGATTTGCAATATTTATTCAGATTTTACAACTATAACATGCAAATCTTATTATGTATAACCTTCAACGTACATTTTGAATCTAATATTGAATTAGAACAAGTTTTGTAGCTTCATACACAATAGTGTTGTGGATTGCCTATAATGGATTCTAACATTTTACCAAAAGATTGAATTGATTACAGACTTTGTTATTTCAAAATTTCAAACACATTATTTAATGTGCAATAATTTTCAATAGAGTTAGAAGGGTTAGAACTGATCAAGGTTGAGGGTAAAATGAACTAAATGTTAATATTAGCTGTTTTTGAATAAGTAAATGACATTCCCATTTCTTATTTAAACTCCTTGACTTTTTTATCCTTGTAGAACATAGATATTTGACAGATCCAAATAAAACTCTATCCTCGCATGACCTTCATCCGCCACATTTCCTCAGCTGCATTGCATCAATCATTTACCATCAAAGCACTGATCACATCCCTCGCACGTCGTCATTCATTTGCCACCTTCTCCAGGAGTGCTCCGCCAAGTGCGGCAAGAACACATACCCCACGCCTCGCAATTCCAGGAGTGCTACAACCACACTAGAGGCGCACATACCAGTGCAACCCCGTGTGTGCAACAAAACGCGCCCGACGTGCGCGCCGCCGCCGCTTTGTTTTGTTTAATTAATTTCTCAACAATGTTTATTGCATGCGGCGGCGAGGCAACGAGTGCATCAACGGACGCTTTTTGGTCGCATGTTTGGAAAATATTTCATGCAAAACGTACGTGCGCAGATGAAAATATGCGGGGTAACGTGTGCAAGCTGCTAAGTTGGTTGCAGCTGTGGGTTTCGAGTGCGCTGCAGGCGCAACAGTCAGCATAAACATTCTTGTCGTAATGTCTATTATGCCGGAGAAATATTACAATAATTGGTTAATTTGTAGCATGCAATTACGTAGCATGCTATTCGTACTTACCTGCTAGTTACGTACAAACAAAGATATTGTCATCAATTGGAATTCATGTCATCGCGATAAACAACTTTATTATATGCAGCCCATGATACATTTGGAAAGGTACTAAAAGGAGGGCAACAAAGTGTATGACATGATAACTAATATGAAATACGACTTGCAAGTTAAGGGGTAAAATGCATACAGTAGATAATTATGTAGGAAAATGATATTTACATTTTTAAATTCTATAATTTATTTAACATCAACATGAGCTGATCGCTCTATTGTATGCAACACAAAATGCACCAGTTTCATAATTTTTTCACCATTTTTTTAACCCTCATACTCCATTGATCCCTATCACTAGAACTAGTTTACCCGAAAATATTTGCTAAATTTTTTAACTGGGTCAGTTTTCAATGATTATTGGAAATTCTATTTTATGAAACCCTTTCATTCATATCAAGCTGAATTAAGCAAATGACACTCAAAGTGAGTTCCATGAGTAATTGAAGTAATTGTACAAGACATATAGAGAAAAATAAGTCTTAATAACGCACATTTACGTTGCACATTGCACATTTTTGTTGTGTTTTTCTTTACTTTCAATTCAATTTTTTCTACGTAAAATACAAAGATTGGGCAAATAAATGCATAGGCAACACACAATACACGCCAAAGCATTGTTATTCCGGGAACATGGAGAAAACCTGATATAAAATATAAATTGGAAAATAGAAACATTTTATAATTGTAAATGAAATTAAAACTTTTATTTAAAATGAAAAATGACTCAATTCTCATTGAAACTTAAACGAACACATATTTTACTTTGTTTGAACTTGTTTCACACTGTTATAATTACTGTAAAAAACCGACGGATATTTTATTAAAATCAAGTACAAATGAAAAACTAAATGTTTAATGTTGAACTATTTCCTCATCGCGTAGTATGCATTATTCCACTCTCATTTGTGCCAACTCAAAAAACGCAACAAGCTCAGCCCTGATTAATATGTCAGCTCCCATTAAAAAAACATTTTCACTGCACCATTTTCATGTTTAATAAAGTTGCTTTTTTCCCCACCCGGGCGTGCCTGAAATGTTTGCTCTGCAAAAATATCACCCACACATCGTAGCGCGCGTCGCTGTTTTCGTCAACTGCGAGCGTCAGATCAAGCAGCGCTTTTTTTCTTCCATTACCAATTAGGAATGCAACCGCGTAATGAGACACGTGTATGTTGTACTCGTCGCACTGGAGGATGCTGTCTAATTGCATCTCGGCGGACATTCGCAGTGTCGGGCTGTTTTTTAATCCGTCTTCCTTTTCATTTGTCTCAGCGCGCCATTCGGAGAGCGGACGAGTCAACAAAGCTCGCAGCGCTGAAACAGAATTTTCCTACATTGCATGGAAAGCCTGCAAGCACAAGAATCGTGCGAGGGTTTTTGCCTTCGCACGAAACACGACGTGGAAAAAGATACAATCCGGCAGTGCGTTGAATTAGAGGCTGAAATAAAAGTTTGACTTATCTCATAATTTATGAATGTGGCGGAATGAGCTTAGTGTGGAAGAGCACAGGGTGCTGAGGATAAGTGAGAATATTGAAACAAAAGCGCATCAATTTATTTTGTTTATTGCACATTCCAACGGTAGTTGTCGTAAAGCGTATTGGACGCTTTAGAATTGCAGCGCTCGGTTGCATTAAAATGCATTTTTATCGACTCGAGTTGATCGTGGAAATTGTGAATTGCGACCTCCGGTGGCGTAGCGACAACGACGGTGGTGTGTTTCGATTTTAAACTAATTCTGAACCAGTACACATAAATGGAAATGTATTGTTTTTTCTCGCTTTATCGGAGTCCGTCGAGTGAAATAACATTACGAACCGTGGAAGCCCGGAATTCTGAGAATGCCCAAAGGTGTACGATTCAAAAACTGCACAGCGAGATTTTAAAAAACTGCAAGTTGGAGAGACAGGCAAAGAGGAAAGCACTTTAGATGCGATGGCGATAAATGATAACTGAAAGGGATACAAATTAAAGGCATTGATTTTTCACTTAAAATTTACTTTTATATTTTAATGGACTAAAGTTGTAGTGATAGATTACAGTGAACAGAATGCAAAACATTTTTTAACTTATAAAGTAAAATAACAACTAACATAAAGGAGTTTTCATTATTTAAAGATGATTCTAGCATAAAGTTGAATGCTTTAAAGAATCAAAAAAAATATATATTCAAGTTATGAGCAGAAAATTATAATTTCTCATTGTTTATGTGTTATTAAACAATTATGAATGTGATGATGAAGGAATATGAAAATGACTTGCTTATATTCTAGGTATTATATGCAACCCACAATACAGGAATCTTTAAATGAACAAATATAGTTATCAAGTTAAGTTATCAATAATATCAAAAATATATTATAAGCAATTGTAAAAATAGCTTGACATATTATATTAAATAGATTGAAATCAAAATTCAATTTGATTTCAATTTAAAATCCTGAAAAGTAGCATTAATATTCATATTTTCCAGTCTGTCTAATAATGTCAATGAAGTTATAATTTCTCTTTATTACTTATTATAGACAATAAAAAAACACATTGAGGAAAACAATACTTACGAAGTAATAATTCTACTGCTCAAATAAAACTAATATATTAAACAATTCTCAAAGGAAGTGTGAAAGAAAATAGGAATGACTAAGATTCTCGGTTTTATATGCAACCGAAAACACACTATAAAATTTGAAATTTGCAAGAACAGAAAATTAATAATGAAAATATATTTTTAAGCAGTTGAATATGAATAATATATTCTAAATTAAAAAATAGGTTGACATCTTTCAAATTGAAATTCAATTTTACCTCCATTTTCAATGATAAAAAGTTGAATTAATTTTTTAAATTTTCCAGTCTCTGCAATGACGACAATGAATGCATTAAATTAAATAGTTTTAACGCCCTAATAAAAAACCTTATCAAGCTATTAAAAAAAAAGCTCTTTACGGAAAGTAATCTAGATTCTCATCCGCATTTTCCATTTTCATTTCAAATCAATACTAACGAGCCAGGTATTTACTACAAAAAGCAAATTAAAGTCATATCATTTTTCCTTGGCTTTGGATTCGACTGTCACAACAATTGTGCTATGCTAATGCATCTGATAGCATTTCGTTTTAATTGTCGTGAAATTTACATTTCTTGCTTACCTCGCTCGATTGACGCTGCGGTTTAGTGTATTTTTAATACACATTCGTATTGGAATCGCCAACGTTTTATTCAATTCTCCAATGCCGGCGTGTATACCGTAACAATCACCGAATGGATTTCCATTTACGTGTAAATAGCAAATGTAATTTCATTTTGCTTCTGCTGATTCAAATCTCGCGCGCGCCAGGAAACACGAGTGGTGTAGGTGGCACCTGGCATGAAGGAAAAAAGCACTGCGTGAAAAACCCTTAATTGAAAGTGGTTATGCTTGGGGTATAGATAATGATGTTTGTTTATTGTGAGATGACCATGCGGCGATCATCTGAAGTGGAATGTCTATAGGATAATAGTGAATAGTTTCCGAAAAGATTATTTGAGTAATGGTCGCAGATAACTAGTAAACAGATGTACAATCAAAGAGGTTATGAAATAATGCGTTTTGGAGTTTTAGAAATAAGAGGTTTCATGGAACTATTCATGTTTAGTCTTTTGTTCAGATTTTACAAATTATGCAATGGAAAATTGATTGTAACTCAAAAGCTATTAGAGATAGAAGTTAGTCTACTATTTGAAAGCTAAAAACTTACTATTTATGGGTCTTAGTTAAAAATTCTCAGCTTTATTAAGAAGAACCTAAAAGTAACCTCAAAGTTTGGAAATGATAAAAAACGTTATATAAAACGCGTTTATGAAATTACCTCTACCGGAAAAATTCAGTTAAGCTAAATCTATTGAAATATTTTCATTAATCACCGATGGTATTATTAGAAGTACATTAATTGCAAAATTAGATCATTTATGAAATCTAACTTTTTAACTACGAAACTATGGTAGATTTCTCAATCTATTACCATCTTGCAATTTGTTCTAAGTAAAGTAGAAGTAAATGGAATTAGAACTTAAGTAAAGTTGATTTTTTTAAGCTTTAATTTTTCCATTTTACATCAAGCAATCCTCAAGCATTATATAAATAGTAAAACAAAAAAAAATTCAAATATCTTGGAATATAATAACTAAAACATAAAATTATGATGTATCCGTTTGACTTTTGTAATTCTCAAGTCTTTTCTTTCTCCTTTTGCCTTCTTCAAAAACCTGATCTGTTAGAAGCTCACTTTTCATCCGGCGTCTTTGGCTTGCATGCCGCCCCAGCAGTTATATAATACGTCACCCATACTATCTCAACATTATTTTTTGTACCATTACGAGTCCATTTGTTCCGCACGAAATTAAATTCGCAACAGTGATACTCATCTTTGGCAGTGGTAATAGGGTTGTTTGATGTTGCTACTGCGACTGTGATCTTCTTCGTCTGCTCCGCTTTCAAATTCCAAGCAGCCCGAAAAAGTTGGAAGTCGCAGAGGGTAAACGCCCAATCGCTGTAAAGAAATCCCCCCGCTTTGTTGCGCGAAATTGGAATTTTTATAGATAATTAATTTTTCCTTACGACCATCTTTAATGCAGTCACTGTACACTAATGAATTCGAAGCAAGACCTCCTTTTGGAGTACTACAGATAGGAACGTCGCAGTAGTGGCTGGAATGGGATAAGTTAATTAAATTTTGTGATTGACTGTTATTGTTATTATATGCGTTGTCAAAGCGCAGTGTGGATATGAATATTTTCTGCGTTGGAGAATTTTCAGCGGGATGAAAAGTTTGCAGTCGTTGAGAACAACGCGAAAGTGTAATTTTGCCAGCTTTTCCGCTACATGTTTCGACCAAACTATGCCAAGTTGTACCATATAATTAGCCGCATACTTGTTATTAATTTTGTTTTCACCTCGTTGAGGGCGTTGTGATTCGTGGAAAATGGTGGAAAACAAGTGCATTCATATATGGGCCAGACAGGATACAAACGTCGTTATTCGTGATTAAGGCTTTTATAAAACTAAGAAGTTTCCTGAGACACGGTATTATTTAGGATTAAACACTTTAACCACAGACACATTTCACTTGGTTATACAAAGAAAAGCTAAGTGCAACTGGAAAACTATTAAAAGTAGGAGTATGCTATGGATATTCATTTAAGGTTAAAGAGGCGTATAGTCAATTATAGTCAAGATGCTGGTACTCAATTAGAGATCATTTGATCAATTATAAATAGCCCGAAAATAAGCGCAAGTTAGGCAACTACTTAAGAATTAATACAAACGCGCATTAGAAAATTGCTTTTCACAGAAAAACTAATCAACATAAATCAACTTTAAGGAACTTGTTTTATAGCGGAAGAATGTCTCTTTTGAAATAACTTTATGAATTATATATGAGATCATTTTTAGTTAAAATGGAGGCAATATTATTTACGAATAAACTCTTATTTACGATTTTAGAAAGTTTATATTAAGTCACATTTTTGTTTGGGGTTAAACTTCAGGAGAGCATGAAATTAGAATGTTTCTTGATAGTTTCGAACATCTAGTGGCATCTTCACAAGCCACAAGCAACCCTGGATAGCATCAGAACCAGTTAGGATTGCATCAACGCAGGCGCCAATTTATTGGCTACGAAATCGTTTGTTCCAAACACATTAAACATCTCTCGCCCTCTCTCAGCATCCTTTCCAGCGATCCGGAGGAATAAAATTCATATGGTGTTTAATAATAGTTTAAGCACTTGCCCACTCGTTAACCCCTAACGAGTCCAAATGTCGTTTTTCATCCGCGACGCAAGTTTTCCATTAATTGATTAACAAGTTGAAACTTGCGCGCGTGTTGCAAGTTGTTAGCTGGAAATTACAAGTGTGCGAACTTTCCGCACGACGCGTATCATCGCGTGCCCTACAATTAGCACAAACTCGTTTGTGAAATAATTCAGCATCTTGCAAAAAAGACTATGAATATACTTACGAACTGTGTGTACTTCTACCACTGTCGTTTCGTGCTGGAAAAGGAGCAAGTAGAGTGGGAGTGAGTGTCAACACCGTGCGCCGTGACAGCATAACCGGTCCGACCTCATCCCCTCCACTCTAGTATGACTTAAAACTTTCACGCGATGTACGAATATCTCATTCGCGTTGTAACTAACGTGGTGTTAAATGAAACTACGGCTTACAATGAGTGTGACTTTTTATATACTTTATTTTCGGCATGCATACAAAGTGATGCCTTGCGTTATCATAAAAATACAGCAGTAGTATAAAAACTGTTCCCCGCGTGTGTATGCGCTGAGACACAGCATCGCGAACAACTTTTACGAATTTTCTATCTTTTTAGAGAGATATTTGTTAGGAATGTTTAACATACTCATATGTATGGCAAGATATTCTGACATATTCTGTCTATAATATACAAAAATAAATCTTCCGAACAAGGCTCTTACAAGGCTTTTCACACGCATTACACAATCGCAATGCATAAAGAAATCGTATCATTGTGCGACAATGCAAACGCAGTACTTGGTCACCATAATCCCTCTTCGTCGTCAATCAGGAGAGGATCATTGTCTTCTAAGGGCCTTGTTATTTATTGACATCGACAAACCATTATTTTTTGTAGTAATAAATATAAGTACAGAAATAGCACGGTTACTTATGCAGTTAATAGGGCTTCTCCTCTTCGTCCAATATGGAGCGTACAAACATTCCGAATCAATGGAGACCAAAGTAAACAACACAAATACGATGGAGTATCACAAAAGTGAAAAGAAATCGACGCGAGCGCATGCATTGTCTCGGCGCCGTCTTTGACTATTTGCATTGCACGAATAGTTTACACATCGAAACCACCAGGGCCGAGCACTATTTGCGCACGGGCGCCGGCGCTGCGGTGGAAGGACGAAATTAGGAAGTATGAAGTTAATTATTCATAGGAAACTATTGAATGCGATAAGCAAACGAGGTACGCGGCGCACCGCCGTCAGAAATAATTATGCGCGGCGCGCCGCCGATCGAATCAAATGCGAGTTGGGAGTGATGGAATTCGATTTCGGGTGTAGAAAATTGATGCGATTTGGACCACACTATTGGTTGGCATCGTTGCGCAGCCACTTGTATATCTCCGCTTGGTTCTGTGTCACCCAGTTGATGTTTAGCTTGATCGTCTCGAGGCTTTGTTCCAATGCTCGCGATGCGGATCCAACGTGCATACCTTTAAAGTATGTAGAGACCTGTAATGTGTACAAGCATATCGCCGGGAATTAATACAAGAAGAACGGAAATATAGCAGCAGTTAGGTGTGACATCAACAAAGTTGGCTTGAGTAGGGAGAGTACGTCCCGGCAGCACGAGCAAAGCATCGCTCCCCTCCACTTCAACACCAGTTAAAAGCGCGCACGACGATGTCAATGTCTCATTCTACATTCAACCGGTCACGTTACCATCTGAATACGAACAACTTCAACTATCTTTGCAGAAATTGATTCTTTGTGCATAACTTCTTTTTTCTTGTTCTGCTTCCATATAGAAGCAAAGAACTTTACCCTTTACTTATTTCACTCAAGAAAAACACATTTTTCCTCAGGTCAGGACGATTGAGGCCATCGCCATTACCCACTCTATCTATTTCATTTCCTACAATATTCCCTAGAGACGTATTCGTTTTTCTTTACTACCACCACTCCCTGGTCAGTGTCTTTCCGTGCTCAGAGTCGTGCGCGAACGAAACTTTATTCGCCGAGAACATTACCCGCCACGTTTATTACGTAAAGTAATAGTTTGATGGATTGTTCTTTGAGCACAGTTCGAAGCACTCGCAGTTTGCCTTCAATCCTTCTAGCAAATATACCCACACTCTGCTAGGAACACATTAACGAACATGTGTGAACTGTGCGACAATAAGGCGTCCAAGCTTAACTTTGGCGAAACTCGCCAACTTGAGGAATTGTTTAATTAGGAAATTGAAGTCAGTCATCCAAGTGAATACGGAAAATATTAGACAATTACGACTGATTGCTTGTTTACGCCGATTTGAGGATGTCATTGTATCTGTCGGGATCTTTCTTATGGTTGAAAGTAAAATAATGTTGCCAGCAACAAATTTATTGCGTTGTATTGCATTGTCTCAGAGTCGCAAGAGTAATTGCGGCGCGGATTAAAGCGCAATCTTGTGCTGGACGGGTTTAACTAAATGTATCCACGAGGGTTTTATGACTTCAGAAGCAATAAATACCGCGATGGAAATAACTTTTATGCGCGCTTTACTTGACGGCGAGATTTTATCGCCATTTTAACGCACTTGCGCGGTTTTCAACACACAAAACGCGCAGGGCCCCTTCTCCACGGTTTACGAGACATCACAACAAAAACAGGCCTTTAGCTGCTTTCTATTCAAATACGCATATTTTAATCTCGAAAATACCGCCTTTCCGACTTAAACCCAAAAAGGTATCCTTTGTTCACATAAACCTAACATTGTTTAATTTTTCATGCGGTATTAAGCAGGTGGGTCCTTTCCTCTTTACCCTAAGCAAATACATGATGCCGGAGCTTCCATGTGTCGGATTTAAAATTTACTCCTTTTTGAAGCAGACTGTTATTTGTGAATTCCTTTTTCCCAGTTGACCTTGTTCATTTCTGAAGCTAGTGACCTCTTTTTGCCAGCAACGAAAAGCTTAACCCTTTGCTAATTGAATTACTAACTTTTATTACTAGCCTACTCATTTTCGACGAGCAGTTAAAATTAATGATGGAATGGGAGTACTTACATCGTAGTAATCGTAAGGGGTCGATAAATGTGCGGTGACTGCTGATATGAGACCTCCCATCATGAAAGTGGCGTTGCCGAAGAGTGACTGCATCGTGGGCCAGTAAGCTTTCAAATGCCGCCATGCATGGAGGCGTCCTTCGGGATTGGAGGAGACGACAGCAAGGACAATCTTTACGTCTTGTGGCTTCACCGTGTCACGTTCTAGTGTCTCCAGCAAGTACCTGGAGCAGAGCATCAAAATGATGGCACAGGTTGAGGTGGAGAGGTTAAAAGTTACCGCTGTAAGAGCCAAGGATCAGATGCTGCTCCCAATGCTTTTAGGAGCAGTTTACGTTCGCTAGCCACTTTCGTAGTATTGTAAGCATCCCAGCAGTGTTGCCATTCCGTCAAACCGCCATATTTGATGCCAGCGGTATAGACGACTTCCTTGAGGTCAGAAGGGACGGTTTTGTTCTGCAGCATCCAATCGTGGAAGGCTGTTTTGGCTAAAGTGACAGTGTCGTTGATTTCGCAAAGCACGGCAGTGGAGAGAATACTTGCACGCATTAATCTGAATTTTAACAGAGAGAAATTAATATTCGCTAGGTAACAATAAATTGGTTTTGTCTTACTTTTTCAGGTGAGTTCCTTTATCATTCCAACCAACATATTTAGTAACAGGCAGTAGAATCTTCCTCATATACTGTAGGAAGAGCTTATAAGATAGTGATTCCGAGAGGATTTTGCTCCAGGATTGAAAATGTTCAATTGCAGAAGCCCATGGCACGTAATCCGTTTCATTGATCAAATACAGTGACATTTCCAATGGCACGGTGGCATTCAATAAGCCAGCCCTAAAATGCACCAAGGCGCAATTGATAAATTAAGCTGGTGTTAAACAAAGATCAACATTAGTTAGTACCTGCATAGAGTAAAAGCATCATCAATAAGACTCGCCCGATCAGCTGCATTGAATAGAGTGTGATTTCTACGCAGAGTGTCGATTATTTCAGCCCACATGGCGTCATCATACATCACCCGATAAAATCCAGATTGGTTCACATTAATTTTGATCCACTTCACATCGGGATCAATATCAAAGCGGACTGCAAGTACATAAATTGTGATTGTTTGATCAGCACGTGAGCTATATTAGACTTAGATTCGGTGTAAGTGGTAATTACCATCAGTCATGTTCATCCAAACGTTAACAACGGTTTCAGTGTCATTGTCTGTGATGTATGTTAAGGGGATGTACCACTTGTACTCGTATTTAGACTTCGGGAGAGTTCTTGCCGTTGAGTTGACTCCTTCAGTTGTAAGCAGGAATCGTTCTTGAGTGGCAATGATTTCGTTGTCTTCGCGAGTGATTGTTATCAAAGGGAAACCCATTTGTTGCGTCCATGTATCCATTATCAACTGAAAAGATCATATCTTCAGAGATTGCTAAATATAGTTGGCGAAGAGAACAGATTCTAATTACCTTAACATCTAAAGACTGGTTCGAATTTCTACTGAACACATTCCAAAGTTCTTTGGTATCAGCATTACCAAATTTATACGTATTCAAGTAATCATTAAGCCCATTCTGAAGCGTCTCCTGTTGGAGAAATTTGCCCAACATATGCAATATAGCAGCACCCTACAAATCATCATTGGAATTTTATTACCGTCAGCCAATTGCATTACTAATCGCACATCATATTTACCTTGCTGTAAGAGATTGTATCAAAAATAGCTTCGATTTCACTTGGATCATGCACAGCCACTGACACTGGATGGCTGCTAGATAGGGCATCCAATGCCAAAGCAGGCTGAGTCTTATCCAAGATAAACTGTTCCATCATTTTCCATTCTGGAAACAGATTATCTACTCCGAGATACTCCAAGAAACTGGCGAATCCCTCGTTCAACCACAAATCGTTCCACCACTTCATCGTGACCAGGTTCCCGAACCACTGCATGGAAAAACAATAACAATACGATGCTATCGATCTGAGCCAATTCTGCTAATTGAATACATACCTGATGTGCGAGCTCATGTGCGATTATAACTGCGATGCCTTGATGTGCGGCCGTGGAGGTTTCTACTGGATCAAAGAGTAGCGAAGACTCACGGAACGTGATCAATCCCCAGTTCTCCATCGCGCCGGTTGCAAAGTCGGGGATGATGACAAGATCTGCCAGATAAAGAGAGTAAAATAAGATTAGCTTCTTTCAATCTAGATTAAAATCTCTTAAGTTTGATACGTGTATAAAGCACTTTGTAACCAAACCCAACGAAACACTCGTACCTTGTTTTGGCAGTGGATATGGCACCATAAAGAAATCCGTAAAGTAGTCCATGATGTGCGTAGTGATATTCAACGCGAAGAATGCCTGGGACGTAAATGGGGGCGGCGTATACACTGACACAGGAAATCCACGGTCGGTTTTCTTGTTGAGATGTTTGTAATCACAGATGACGAATGCCACTAGGTAAGTGCTCATCTCAAGAGACTCTTTAAAATCATCACGCAGCTGGAAAATTAAACCGGAATTTAAGTATCTTCGAAAATTTTTGAATGACAGCCACGATTGTATTTACCAATCCTGTCCCCATATAGAAACCAACATCTTCAGTAGTAATGACCGGCATGTTGAACAGCGCTATGTGGAAACGGTCTCTGAATATGGACATCTTGAATTTCGCTTTCAGCTGGGGCTCATCGAAGCATGGAAATGCCGCGCGGGCAAAAGTTGGTTCGAAATGGGTCGTCGCAAGGAACCTACAGATTAATCGAGACTATAATCACTATTCTCCTTGGGGGTTACACTCTTTTTCCATTCATAACATCAACGTGTATGGACAGATTATAGCAGAGTGCATTATTGATGATTTTCATTCCCTCTTTGGTTTGTAGTTAATGGAACATTAAAGTGTTGCTTCCGTGTAAACGTATCGATCGCGTTGTGATAAATAAGCGACTGTCACATACCTCACACCACTATTTTTTGTGTCAATTACCTTGTATCGCCATTTTCATTCGCGTAAGTCGAAACGTAGAATCCTTCATAGTCCCGTCCTAGCTTGGTGGTGTACCTAATATTTAATGTATAATTGTTGCGTTTACGAAATTTGTCCTTAATCTCTATATAAATTTGTTGAGCACCAGTGTATTCCAATATCTTGATTATACGTAAATTGTGCCCCTTGCGGTCCTGTATCATCTGGAAAAGCAAGCAAAACTCTGGTCAGTCCTAATGCAGTGCATTGAACTCCCTCCCTCTCTCTCTCTCTCTCTCTCTCTCTCTCTGTCGCGCACCCTTCGCCGCCCTCCCAAATTAAATGCATTTTCCGCGTCGTTGAGCAAGCTTACCTTATCAGTGATAGAAAGGTTTTTACTGTGCAGAACAATAAAGTGAGTATCTTTTTCTACGTGAAATTCTATGGAAACTTGACCTGAGGACATTCAACAAAAGACGTTACAAACACATTATGGCCACATGGCATTGTCCGCGACACGTGCATCATGAGGCGGTTAACATTTGCATATGTGCGGGATCGCACCTTTCACTTCCAACGTGGTGAGATTTGGGTGAATGGTAATGTTGTAGCGCGTTGGCTTGATGTAGGGGGGAAGACGAATATTGTTCCATGGGAATATCTGGCCGTTTGTCGCACGAGGGACGAACGCTTTCGTCACGTTCCAATCCTCGTCGACAAAATTAGGGGGTTTCTCCCCGGCACATGTGCAATCTGAAAACGGAAGCACACGCAAGGCGTTAGAGCGAATTATGGGACCAAGGCCGGTACGTAACCCCCACTCTCAAACAAGGACACCATTGGACAGCATGGAAGACGGTTACAAATGAGGTAATAAAATCAGTGAAGAAGCAATTACCACTCTGAGGACCTGTGTACGCAATGATGATCGATGTGAGGAAGAGCAACGCAAAAACCACGGTGGCGATGAAGAGCGCCCGCTTTTGCGAGCACGCGGCGACCCCATTATTTTCGTAGAGGCTTTTCTTGGTCGGGCCGGCAGGACTTTCGGTTCCTGCAACACCACCTAATTCACAGGCAAGGTTATTTGTGTAGGATGCCGAGGGACACAACGACTGAGAGGTGTAACTGGTATGCGTGTGATTTGTACCTGTAAGAAACGCAACATCGTCAACATCCTGCTCACTCATTACGGCTTGACCGCGTCTCCAAACGATTGCTTCAATGTTGTGCTCCCCTGATACGACGGACGATTTCACTAACTGATCTTGAGTGCTACCCGCCAGAGTAGAATCCTAACCCAACACCATAAACAGCCAAAGAGGCAGTCTGGAGCCTGCGTAGGATGTGACAATGCGTGAGGTTGGCGTTCGCGGATGCCGCGCGAAAGCGTGGATTGCAACAATACCGGTTACAGTCCCGAAAATATCCCGGGAGTGCCTTTCCTACATGGTCCACCTTGATCGTCCTGCACGAACACCAATGTGAGCTTTTCCGACACTTTTCAGCACATTTTCAGCCACATGCGAATTAATGTAGATACCGATTGCACTGCCGGATTCAAACACCTCCCGCACCAGCACGTCGACTAGCACCCGCATCGGCGTCGGTCATCCCGACAGGCAAGTTACAACGCTTACGAATTGATAACATGCGCGCGTTCCCGGTGCGCCGCCGGCGCAATAGCTCAATACTCGGAAAGGGTGCTACTTGTCCTGCGCCAGCTCACACGTGCTTTTATTACGAACAATGCGCGGAGGACGAGACAACAAACCTCGGAAGAAAACCTAGAACGCGAGATTCTAATTTAACAAAACCTACTTATTAACGGTAATTATGCTTATGTTAGAAGTGTAGAAAACGTGCCCTTGAATCGAAACCCAAATAAGGTGGTTTAGAACATCCGGGTTCTTTCAATTGCCCTGACTTTGGTGAACATTGAAGCATAGAATCGTTTAATTGGATAGTGTCTTCACTGTATACAGTTGTATAAACGAAATCGAAAGAGTTACCATTCCCATTCTGCTTGTACTTCCCCATCGGCTCCATCTGAATTTCAACTGGTGCGACCGGCGGCGGCGTCTTGCCTCGTGGCATTGTTACATGCGCCGGTAAAACGTGGGCGTCATCATGTTTCACTCAATTTACTCGAATTCAAGTCAAACTTCCTTACTTCCACCGCACATTGCTCACAAGATCACCCAAAAAAGGTCCCCAATACTCACATCCGTCTAATCTGCCTAAAACTTTCCAGAAACGAATTGATTGGTTTGTACCTGTTGATTATAAATTAACTCATCTTCCACCACACAAATGAACACATTGACAACTCCAAGGAAGTTTTAATGACTGTGCCTTGACTCCAAGGACTGTTTACGCGCACTGGTTTATTTACAAATTCAGATTGTTTTGCGTCGGAGGAGAATGCGCATGGGGTAGGTAATTGCATGCGTTGCGACGTCGTTTTGCGAGCGGAGGCGGCACACAAAGCCGGCGGGAGCGAAAAGAACCATGCGCGACTCAAGGTCAGTTACAACAAGCGCCCACACCAAAGCCCACTTGCTTCACGTTGCTTGCGGAGAGCGCGCGTCGACTGTGGTCATTCCTGGATGCACCGCGGCTCACATGCAACCGGGTATTGATTTTCCATTACCGCCGTTATCCATCTCGCGCTCGCACCCTGCGTGCAAACAGTGCTAGGGGTGTTTCACCCTTGTAATTGCATATTTGGGAGAGGAATCATCAGGGGTGCAGTTTCATCTTATATTGATCTGTAGTTGGGTAAATTGCGCATGCGCCGCAAAGAATAATGAACATTTCAGTTTTAGATCATTTCATGAACTTAACAAAATATATTTATTTTGACTGATGTGCCCATTGAAAATCAATGATACCTTTAATATAACTTCATAGAAGAAGTGTTTATTGCTAAATCATTTTTTATCTTCACTATACATACGTTCATTTGTTTTATATATTTTAAAATTGTTTATTTTGGTGGAAGGCTCTCCAAGCCCTATAACAAAATAGCAAGAAAATGAATCCTTGGTACATTTATGTGCAACATAAATAATGCAAATACATACTGATAGTTTGTAAGGATTGCCAGTAATTCTCCTGTCGCGGAGGTAAGCTGCCCTTTGAGATTGTGTTAACATTTGCCTCCTGTAGCCCTATACAAAAGAAATAGCTGAGAAAATACGTTATATATAACTTAAAGTATACCAAACAAAACACATCAAGTCAATAAAATATCGTAAGCAGAAATAATGTGCAGTAATAAAGCTAAATTATATAATTTAACCTCAAAATATACGTACATTACCAAGTACCAATTTGTTGATCAAGTACGATCCAAAAGGAGGAACAGTAAGTGCGACGCAGATAATGCCAAAACTAGGCAGAATTTCATACCACATTCTGCTGAAAGATGAATAACTTGAAAGTTATTGTAATTATTCTGTTCTTCTTCAGCTGAGTTAGTGGTAGGCAACTAGGAAAGGTATAATTTACAGCGCTGTGTAGTGTGCAACTTGCCAACTAACTCAAAAACAAATGAAAGTCATCCGGCCTTTTTTTGCCGCAATCACATCTGAAGAGGATAGAGGAGTAAGATATAAACTCGTTACTACTTGTAATAAGTCTTGAATTATTGTAAGTTGCCTTACTTGAATGTACATGTCTCCAATTTTAATAAATCCTAAAACATTCTGCTTCAATTGACAGTACAAACACTTCAAGCATCATAAGGCCTTAGCAAATCACAAAGTTCACAATCTTCATCATTATCATAGTCATTAACAAGAGAAACATACAACTTGAAGACTGACTTATACCAAGTAACAAAAATTCAAAATTAAAAAGTTTATAAATGAATCTAAAACTGCACAAAACACATCAACATCTAGGTATAATATATCCAAATGATAATCATCATTTTACCCTTAACTAAACCTTTGCAACGCCCCAAATCAGTTTACATTCCACAAAGAATTAATAAATGGCCGTGTTCGTTAAGACGAGAACAGAATTTGGTTGCCGCAACTACAATCCGGTCACCCAAAAGATGCGTGACGTAAATAATATGCAAACCCAATACCATTTCGAGCGTAGTTCAAGTTGTTTGAGAGTAATAATACTGCCAATGGAATGTAGAACTGTTAATACTAGTTTTCTAAAATAATATACAAATGACTAACATGTACAAAGTTATCACACCGTACGACTGAATTTAGGGCGGTTTTTCTCCGCGGTTTTGAACTGATGACTAATGCTTCTTTATGCATAACTAACACGCAATCTTAAAAAAATATACATAGATCGAACAGCAACCCTGTTTCGCCACCTACATGATTCGAATGCGATTTTTCCAAATGCCCGCATGCGTGACAGTCTTATTTTGTGCGTTGGCAAATTAATATCGACGATATTCGACGTGGGGGTGTTTTAATGTTGTCGTTTTCGAGGTCCAGTTCAATATCGGTAGAACAATTAAAGGTGTTATCATGATTGACTATAATTTTAGGAACTAATTCGCTTTCTTGTTGAGCTAGATATATTTGATACCAATCATTCTGTAACAGAAGAAAATAAACTAATTAGAAAGTGATTAGAAGAAAACCAAAATATTGTCGATTCTGGTCACGAATAGTCTGATATCTATTGTATTAAGATAACTTTATAAACATTGGCAAAACGGTAAGTATTAAGGTAAAGTTATCGGAACACAAGAAAATATACTTGCTTGGCTTACAAAGTAATTAAACCTTGTCTTCTTTGATCGTGAACGCATTCGTATCGCTGGAGATCCTAACAGTTGAAGAGCTGACGGACGTTGATCAGCCTGGGAACTCATCATCCAATTTAACAATTGTTCCATTTCAATTGAAATACCTACAGGAACAGAAGTTGTTAAGAAGGTTTTGAAGCTAGAACAGAATACTATTCCTGTTTAAAGTAACACTCACGTCTTTTTTCACCTTTTGGCAATGTCCGCCAATCGCAATTGCGAATATCATGCCATAATTCGCCATGCATTGGCAGTAGAAGATCCATAGCAATCTCTAGAATCGAGATACCTAGTGAAAAGATATCTCCTGCAGTTGATATGCATCCTTGAAGAATTTCACTTGCTATGTACTTAGCGTCACCGTCACCTTCACTCGAGAACGCTTTCTGTAAATAGGAAAATCAATAGCAATTAACGTAGAGGCATGTCACGTATGGAAACCATCACTCTAAGCATAAACTCAAACGCTTGGCTTAACTTATTATGCAAACACCAAATTTATTCATGACTTCTTCAACTTTAAAGAAACCTTGAACACTTCTACCCACTCAATACTAATTATTCAAATGACCATGACAAACACCCTCAACCATAGTTCACCCATGACTGCTCAAGCATGGAAACTCACATCCTCAACTGTAGTAATTCTCACAGGGCACTCACCTTCTGATTCAATTTATAAAGCAGTCCAAAGTCACACAACTTGTACTTCCCCTCAGGTGTGATCACAATGTTTTCTGGCTTAATGTCCAAATGCACAAAGTTGTGGTCATGCAAACACATCAATGCATTGGTAATATCATGCAAGATGTTCCAGCACTCCTCTTCGATGATATTGTGATTCTTCTGTGCATACTCTGCTAGACTCATAATGCCCAATTCCATTTGAATGTAGACTAGATTGTCTTCCTCCCATGCATTGTAATACTGTATACAATATGGCAATCCATCCACAGCATCCAGGTTCTGAATTTCTGACTCTTTGTACCTCTTTGGAATGATTTTGATGGCGTATGTCTGCTGGTCTTCATACGAATAATATGAATAGACAGTTCCATATGAGCCCTGGCCAATTTTATCCTTTTCACAGAAAAGTTGATTGATATACTTGGTTCTTATTGATTTATTATACTTTGTACTTAAATGACCTGCAAGCATAGAGTATTTTAGAAGCTTTAAAACTCGCACAAATGCAAGTGGAAAGTAATGCAGTACCTTTTTTGCCTAAAGCACGAGCGCCACTACTTCTCAGGTGATTGTTATTGCAGCTACTATCAAGCTTGGAGCCATGTGATAATGGTGGACACTTTGCAGAGTGTTTTCTTTCTTCTTGCTGTTGAACAAAAGACAATTGGGTTATGATCAACTCTATCAATGTTCAAGTGTATTAACTTACCGATTTTGATGATGGACGTATAATAAACGTCTTGCCATTTCGTAGATCGTAATGGGTTTGTGTAGGTCTTACAATAAGAGTACTTTCCTTCAACGAACACGTTTCCATTGGAGTTTTGTCTTCTTTAACCTTCTTCACCTTCCGTAAATTTCGGGACGCACAGTGCATGATTATGTGCAAACTTTAACATATACATTTGTTGCGAGTGCACGCAATGCGCGTCAACATCTGACTAAGGCCTTTTAACTCTTGTCACACTGAATACCTCTACGCTAATTACCCTGCATGCCGCTCATGCATTTTAATTGAAAATGCAAACTGAGATAACAGCAACGGCAGTAAACGAACAACACGCTGCGCAGTCATTGGTCGAGCTGAATTTGAATTGTCAGTGGATGAAGATGGGCAGTTTGCCAGTGGGGTGCATTTGACAGAGATGGAATTAGTGGAAGTTTACAGAGTGCCATGGTAACATTTCCAGTTTTTGGAAATAAACAAAAGTGGATTATTCGTTTAACCACTGGGTAATTGCTGACTTACACCTAATGAGGGCATTATTTAAAGGTGACTATATTTTACCACTATGGCCTACGCTGCATTTCTTTCTAAGTAATTTTCAGAATTTGAATGCTTATGTCAGCTGGTTAATTTCGCATGCGCAGTTGGCGACCGACCCAATGAAACACCACTCCCTCTACCAGTCCAGCATTCATTTGCGAGGAGCGTTTGTTTGATACGGTACACGGTACGTTCTTCATTCTCGATGTTTTTGCTGATTTTTCCCTTGTAATTCGAGGTGTTTGAGGCAGTAGAATTAAACTTGTTTTCTCGCTCATTTACCTCGCTAGCACTGTTAGTTCTCATTAACGACGCAATCCGCGTAATGCGAATGTTTTTGGAGCATGCGCGATTTTGCTGATACCGGTATTTCAGATTCCTACAGCTTCAGTGGTATGGGCATTAAAAATCGGTAGAATCACAGCCCAGCAGCGAGCGGATCGCGGATTCAGTCGTCGCATGGCCAAGTTGATTGGCGCAAGCTGGGCTTTGTGAGTGCGCGTCGGAAGGTGCTCCACCATCGGGAATGCAGTGGAATCACGCCGAACAGCTGTCATCGCTGCGTGAATTTGGCCGGCTCACTGTCTTCGATTGATCTGTGGCTGCTGCCTGCTTGCTATCCCAAGACGAGCATGGTATGATAATCATTAACAAAGAGGGATCGATTGGCACATGAGTCGCTTTAATGAGCGGATTATTGAATAATAATCCCGCAGAACACGTGTAGCTTGGTGTCGGATTGTTAATTTGATCAACATTGCAATCTCAGGCAGTGCAGTCAATGGTGGCACCCATATCTCCATTTGCCCAGATTTACATTAGCCCAGCGTTCTATTGAACGATTCTAAAATTATTGCGAACGCGAAATAAGGGGGTGGTAGCAAACAGACCTTGATTTTGCCGTTAATTTTGTTGTATTCTTATGAAATATTGATTTGTTACAGGTGTACTAAGCCAATGTGTAAATAGACCTCAAGTTAGAAGCATTAGGAGTAATCTAGGTATTGTATTAGACACAAATGTTGATTCACGTTATAAATTAATTACCTTGCAGGTTATATCAAGCACTATAAGTGTATCTTTATCAAGACATGAGCTATAAGCTACCAGCATCAATCAATTTACGAGATTACGCTGGTCGACCATGGACCGATATTATGATTCCCGTCGAAGAAGACGAAGCTTCCCGTAAGTACTAACATCCATCTCATTTACTAAACACTCAGATAAATTACCAATGTAAACTGTAGTGGGTATAAATATTTCCAGAAATAAATTTTCTTTTATTTTGTAAATGGTCCCACATTTCTTTTATTCCAATCAAACGTTTCCTGCTCGATGCGGTTTTGTTCTCTTTTGTGGTTGCAATCGCTAAACAGGGCATTTTTTCAGCAAAACGACCACCGTCCCCCTGCAAAGAATACAGAGATACGCGTCTGTTGCCTAGAAAATACTGTCGGCTATTCGGCCATTTCCCGAAACTAGAGAAACTGATCCTGCGAGAGTGTGGTAAATGCGGTAAAGTGTTACACCATAGCGTGTTTGAAGAGCACCTGAACAATCCCGACCATAAAAATCTGCAGCCCATGGTGCAACAAACTGCATCCTCTTCGAAATCATCCACACGCAATCGCAAAGCGGCCACAGTAACTTCACTCCGTCGGCGGCGACTTGACCTATTGATTTTGAATGCGTTTGCTTTTAGAAACCATCAGCTACTTTTGTGCCCGCTGCTTCCACTAGCAATAATCACAACAATAGCGTAACGTTGGTAGTTCCCAAGCAAGCGGTGACGACGCCCACGCCTGTTGCTGCTGCAGTGCCCGTTGCCACACCGGTTCCTGTGGTTGCTGCAGCGTCCAGTAATGGCCGCTCGAGCAAACATAAGAAGAGCTCGAAAAGCAATAAGCGGAGTCGGAAGGAGGACAAAGTCGAGCATATCCCGGCGCTACAATCTCCGCAGTCGCACGTACATCCTACGAAAGTAGGCAAGCAGGATGATGCGCACGTTATGGCAATCCCCAGCATTCCACCAACTCGTGCTTTTGGTGTTCCGGACGCGCCGGTTACACAGCATGCTGTGCGTGTTGATGTACCGGAAATAAAGGCTGAGGTGTATGTTGTTAATGAGGAGGTCCGGGAAATGCGATTTGATGAACCGATTGCTACCTCAACAGTTTCAAAGGTTGTTAGTTCAAGACCTGCATTTATTGTAAGCGAGCAGTGCGAGCAAAATATCCAAGAAAAGGTTAAAATTTTATCAATTTGGTTCTTTCAGAAGACATTTGCGGATTCTACAACCACGCCAAACAATGTGATTAGTATAATTAAGGCAGAAGAAGTACATAAGTCTGTGGTCTTAAAGGAGGAAGATGTGATGTTGGACGACGCCATTACTGTAAGTAATGATACCGAAGAGAACCAAGACCGCTCGCCGGTTGATCATATGCCCATGAGTCCAGTTGCTGTGGTTAACATTGTTCCTGTGCAGGTAACTAACTTGCATGTGGTTAAATCAGTGATCGGCACAAATTCAAATTCTGTTGCATAGTACAAACAGTGGTTTCCAAACGTTAGGTGACTGGGCCTCACCAAAGAAACGACATAGGCTTGATGCCTCCTCTGTATATTCATGTTTTCACGTCGTTCTTGTTATTTGGATAATCTATATCATTCCGCCTCCTTGTACAGTACTTTATTTCTTCCAGGGGAGGCATTTTTTTTAGTTTGGAAACGCGCTTGTTTTTCTTGTTGTTGTCTACCACTGATATGATATGATCATCTATTTCTATCAATATGTCATT
Source organism: Ecitoglossa quadriceps (assembly GCA_027574925.1). Lineage (NCBI taxonomy): Eukaryota > Metazoa > Arthropoda > Insecta > Coleoptera > Staphylinidae > Ecitoglossa > Ecitoglossa quadriceps. The sequence goes on from JAODGC010000004.1 coordinate 6,958,003, forward strand.
ACTATTGTATTGCTTAGAACTTTCAGTATCTTCAGCAATATCTACAACTACCAACGCAGCCTATTGTCGTCACGATACCATGTACAAGCCCCAGCACGCATATGTATTCTTACCCGAAGCCATTGACGATGTCAACGCGTGCAATCCGCAGAATCGGCAACACGTACCTACTGCAAAACCAACGAATGAATCACCAACGCGCTGATATCCAAGCAATCACCAGCTCACGAGGGGCCTACTCGAACGCCAGCACGCTCAATCACCTTCCTACGTAGGCCTCAACCGCCAACAATCTACATGCGAAAGTGTACTCTGATATCGAACAAAGTATTAGCCATACATGATGATACATATGCATGGTCAATGTTATACGCTATAGGCAAGTTTCGAACGGTTGGCTTCATTCGATCAGCTCGTTCCAAGTTACAACTAGCAACATTTCAACTTGTCAAATGACTCAATCTTGGGGCATATTCCTAGTGTAATGACTTTATGGGGCCTTTATTCAAATCCCTGTTGACCCGGCCTTCTGTGCTGGGTAGTGAGATTTTCGTTTGGACATTTAGCATATTTTCTTATTGAGATTGCATAGTAATCAATGAATTACTTTATTAGGATTATTTTATTTATTTCAATCCAAATGGCATTGTTTTATGATGCTATTACAAGGTGATATTGTGAGGGTGGGCATGGTTAAATGACTACTTCATTTAAATTTCGAATTGATGTCGAAATGTGCAAATTCTTGTATTTCAAGAGACAGCTGAGAATTTTTGAGACTGTTTATGATTAAATCCTGCATACTTTCGATCTTCTATCACATAAATGTCTGCGTGATCCGTGATGTAACTGATATTCCATTACTCTACTGTTTACTCAATGAAGTGTACATTAAGGAGAATCGAAGAATGCGAAGTAATTGTAAGAAGTAATCGTTTGATGTCGCAGTTGTGGAAGGGGAAGAAATGTTCTGTGTTCAATTGAAGGTATCTCCGTTTAAATTACCAGATTTTGTATCATCTCAAGCTGTACATAGAATTACGATCGAGCCAGTGACGGTTTTGAATGTAAAACTAAAGAAGCACAAAATGATTTAATCGAAGGACTTGAATTGAGGTTAAATCAATATCCTGTTTTGAACTTGAGGCATGGAAAATAAATACGTTTTCATAAAGAGACCAGAAAATAGGTTGTACACAAGATTAGTTTGACAAGCAGAAACAGTCATTTTGATTTCTCTTCATTAGTCGATATTTATTAGTGTATCATGTTCGATAGACACTGATAAGACACTCAAAAGACATGTTTTCTCTCTATCAGCAGTCAAATTATAAACAACATTGTATGTTTTATTTATTCTATCCAATGCTCTCATTTGGTTCCTCTGGCTTTTAACGTGCGACCTGGCTGTGCGCGCGATACCAAATAATTCCGCAGGAAGGGTGGTGGACTTGGGAAGGTTCCGGGAAGAATTCCCTTTCGAGTGGTTGTGCCCGAACGCACTCACTTGCTGGCATGCTCTCGCATGTAGCGAAAGAAAGGTCATACTTGCGCTGCATTCGGCGTAAGTTGGCGACGCGTAACTACGCGGCGCTTGGTTTTCGCGCAGTAGCTGTGCTCGGGGGTACGAACAAAGGACGACGCGCCGACGTAGCACAGCGCACAATGTCGAGATGAGCAAAATAATCGATACTGGGGGTTGTGGAGGGTTGTTGCGCGGCGAGGAAGGGATGACTGTTGTGTTGCACGTTGCGGGGAGCATGTATGGCGTATGCGTTTTCTGCTCTACATAATATCCCAGCAGCGCATCGGTCCGCAGGTTGGACTGGCATTTAGATATTCCGTGCGGATATTTCTGCAATTGGTGAGTGGATCAATTCGCCAAACTCACAATCGCCGCACCAGTTTTTTGAGGAGTTGTTGATTTGTTAAAGTTTGTTGTACTGCATCGTCATAATCGGATCGGTGACACGTGGCGGTGTTTAAGTAAGTGTTGTGTCCGCGTTGAATGTAAACACCGACGAGTGGGGTGCTCCGCGAGGAAGACACACGCATATTTAATTTGTCCCAACCGCGGCGTGTTATAAATGCCTCGCATCGGTGAAGAGCACGTAGATGCCTGAAAATTGTGCGCGCAACTTAATACCAACAAAAATGCAGCGTGTGCTCGCGCGCACCCGGAAGCAGTAGGATGTAACACCGGGAGCGAGTGGAATACACACACAGTCCGTGCTGTGTTCGTCCTCCTAGGCGGCAGTGTTTGTACAGTGGTATATGGCAGTACCGTCGCGCGCCGAGGAAGCCATGGCAATGGCAGCTGCTTGATAAGGGGGTGTCTAGCGGCGAGCGCACCACGAGGGGTCACACGCGCAGAACCACCTGGCGACGCGCGCTCCCTAATATTCAATTCAGTATCGACCGGGCGCGCGTTTCTCGGACAGTGAATCGAACTCAGCCGAGCGACGCACCGGTTTTGCGATGACAAAACTGGCGGCTGCCAGCGATGGCGGCGGCGAGCGCTGAAGTACGCGCGAATCGGTGCGAGGCGCACAGCAACGAGTTTCGTCCTCGCGGCGGCGTCGTCGTCGTGATAAGCGGCGTCGCGGGCGACGCTTAATGGTAGACGCGCGAGTATTGCAAGCAAAGTGCGTTTGATGGCGTCGCATTCGAGACGGAAGTGCGTTGTGGTGCTGTGATATGGCCGCGCGGAGCACGCAGGATAAGCAGGATACGCGCATTACTCATTCGGTGCAGCTCGCCCGGAGCATGTGAGTGCCGGGTGCAGTGCCGGAGGACGCAGTGCACAATGATGGATAATATAATCGAGCACCAGCTCGACCAGCAGGTGGAAACGGGGGACGGTGGCGGCGGCACGCATGTGGTGGTGGCCAGTGGCATGGACGCGCAGACGGTCCGCATGCGGCTGGTGTCGCGCAGCGTGGTCGAACGTCGACTTGTGAAGCAGGAGGAAGCAGACGGATCGCTTTCGGTGATCGTGCAACCGCAAGAGGACTCACGGGATTCCGAACTCCTCAGTCCTGGTAAACTTTCTCCGACGTCTGTGAGTGTGGCGAATATGATAGACAGTGCTGATTTCCGCACGCTGCAACCCGAACCAACGTACCAAACGCTCACGTCCGTGAACGGCAGGATGTCACCTCCAGGATACAGCCCCAACTCCTCATACGCCACACTGACTCCATTGCAACCACTACCGCCAATCTCCACCATGTCGGATAAATTTGCCTATGGGCATGCTAGCAACGTAACCGGGTCCTTCACGGTGATGCAAAACAATGGACTTGGTATTGGCCTTGGCTTGGGCGTCAATGTAAACACCTCGTACACAATGCCCAATATGGGCATGACGCCTCCGCACAACTACTCTTCACCTGGGATGGGAATGCAACAACAGCCATCACCACTCAGTCCGCAGAGCGCGTACAGTCAGAATGGTCTGCCTTCTCCGCAGAAGAGCATGTCACCGCCACAGTATGACTCACCTTATGGCAATCAGCGTGATCTGGTAGGTCGCTCGTTGTCCAGTCCGCAGCTGAGCCCTCCTTCTGGTTCCCTCAACTCGCCAGGCGGGTCGTTGGTAACCAGTTTTAGCGGCGCAACGCTCAACGGTCTTACGCTGCAGCATCACCCGCCTACTTTGGTGCAAATCGCAGCACCACAACGTGAGTGCTCACCGTCGCCGCCACTCCTCACCTTGCAGCAGCAACAGCCGCAGCAGCCGCACCAGCAGCAACAGCAATCTCAGCAGCAACAAACGCAGCTGCAACAGATCACCACCAAGAGCCAGACTCAGAACCTTCCAGTCGTGACGAATTTGGACGCGGAAGAGATTAATACGAAGGAGCTGGCGCAGCGGATAAGCGCTGAGCTGAAGAGGTACAGCATACCCCAAGCAATATTTGCACAGAGGGTGCTGTGTAGGTCGCAGGGCACGCTTTCGGACTTGCTGCGTAATCCCAAGCCTTGGTCCAAGCTGAAATCAGGACGGGAGACTTTTAGGCGGATGTGGAAGTGGCTGCAGGAGCCGGAGTTTCAGAGAATGTCGGCGCTACGGCTGGCAGGTTGGTGAACGTATAAACACCCGCATGAGAAATCCATGCTTGTAATTTGCACTTTTTTAGTTAACTGGCAATTTACATGATAAGGTACAGAATTAATGATTCGACCAAAAAAAAACAAAGAAAAAAATACTCTAAAGCGAGATAAGCTTGTTACTGTGGTGATTTTGTTGGAATTCTATACATAATTTGATACACGATCACACTCAGCTTGTGGCACATTTTATGTTCCTCCTGCATTGCGTTTGTTTTGTGATGTTGATGTGCCAAACACCACACGAACATTCTAAAAGCGGCTACCATATGTGATTTGGGTTGCATAAAATCGTAAAAATTACATTGAGTCAAATCATTGTAGAAATAAGAGGAACACGTTGTTGAAAGCAACAAATTTCTTTCAAATTTAAGTCAAATTCGTTAATTAAACATAACCCACCCCTAAGAAGGAAGACATTAAATTCTGGACGTATTAATGCTTGTGAATAAAGTTTAAGATGGTCGCGTTCCGAATGAAAAATTCAATTTCAGGAGCTACATTATAAGTTTTACATCACAAATACCTCCTAAATTATGCATTCTACAAATCATACACTTAAAGATCGCAGTTTCTAGCTCACTAGCCAATTGTTTTCAATTTATCTACAGTGTAAAAACATTGTGCAAACGCACGTTGTTTTGCGGCATTCTAATTTAAATACACGCGGCTAGAGTTTGTGTAGACCCCACGCGGCGTATATAGGTAAAGTATTGATTTTTTTACATGACGCTGATAATTTCCTTCAACCACCCCCGCGTGTACACAAACGTGTACAACCCCTTTTATAATGACACGGCGCGCAAACCAAATGCGTCCGCTCCGTTAGCCACTTTCGGCCGTATGATGATAGCAGCAGGCAAAAAGTGAAAATTAACATTATTATTTCAGTTGTTATGCCAGGGCAGTATGATGGGACATTCGAGGGCAAACAAATTGGGCTTTAAATGGGCTTTGAAATTGATGCTTATTTTCTGGGATGTTTTTGCCAAGCCAAGGTGAAACAGGATGATGTTGCAAATTCCATGTCGATGTCAATGTGATGTGTTGTTTGCCATGTTGACTACTCTCTTGTTTTCATTGCAGACTGCCAGATGCGCAATGTAAACGTGAGGGCAGTCAACGGCAAGCGAAGAAAACCGCCCTCCGCTTCATGCTTGTGAGTCTTTCTGTCTGTCTGTCTCGATGTTTCGGGCATGCATCACCAACCTCCTCCCACCCACCCTCCTCCCCTCCACCTTCTCCTCAGCCATTTCCTCGCTCCTCTTCCTGGACCATTATCTCATAGCAACATTTTGCGTTGTCTTGATAATGGCGTTAATGTTAGGTCGCATGATGCGCTGTGTTTCGTTTCCTTGCGATGCCCGGCGCCTTCGCGGACATCACCAGGGCGGTTTTCTCACTGCAGCGTGCGTCGCACGTGCTTTCAGTGCCGCCGCCGACGATGTGTTGATACGACATATATAAATTTATTGATTTGACTCACTGTGGCGAATCCAAACAAACTACAATGCATACAAATCGATTAACACATGTCAAGGTTGTTGAATCCAAAGTTACACCTACCTCTCACATGTGAACTATTAACATGGATTCAATTGACATTATCTTCTAAAACAGTTTACAATGTGATCAATTTATTAAATGCACGTCATCTATATTGCCAGAATGTTGATGTAAAGATTTCATACTGATTACTTCTTCCATATTTTTGTAATATTCATGTTTCGCGTGTTGATTGCAATGGGCATTAATTAATGATGTGCCTTTTTCTTTGTCTACAGCTGCGCAGATTCCACAACGAGGCAGTGAGTACAGTGGGTTGCCCTCTTTTGGTTTGTTTATTGGTTATCTTTTGTTTTCTCATTAGGATTCTAGACTTGGTATTAATCTCGACAATCTGTCTGATTGTTTGAAATCAGATTCGGTTTTAGGTTGCAAGAGGAAAGAGGATGTTACGATCCAGCCGCCTCCACAGGAACAGTTGCCTACGCCGAAGAAGCCCAGGCTTGTTTTTACCGACCTTCAACGCCGTACTCTACAGGCTATTTTTAAGGTGAGAAAAGAAGAGAAACAAAACAAAAACGGAGAAGAAGAAAAGACACTTATATATATATAAAAAAGTTGATAATTTGTATAGTTTTGAGCATTTCAAATCCAAATTGATATCGTTCTGTACGAAATTAGGAAACCAAACGACCATCCAAAGAAATGCAAGTCACAATTGCAAGACAGCTCGGCTTGGAGCCAACGACAGTGGGCAACTTTTTTATGAACGCCCGCCGTCGCTCCATGGATAAATGGAAGGATGAGGATCCCAAGTCAGCACACATGATGCACGGAATGTCGCCGGGCATGGAGCACGACGATCCCGACGGCGACATCGACCTGGACAATGAAATGGACGATCAGGACGACGACGTGTTGTGACATGCATTACGCGACCGCCAATTGTTAATGCTGTGAACACACATTTTGTTTAGCCTTATGAGCGAGGACTAAGGACGCAATCGCCGAGTAAAAGAGGACACTGTGACGAACAATCAAACGTGAGGTGCGAGCCTTTGACAGTGCAGACGTGCCGTGGATATTATGCAACCATATTAACACCATAGTGTAGCGTCCATCCACCCAACACACACATTCCGACACTTTCCACACGGACCGCAAATCGATGGGAATCGATTGCTGATTGACGCATTCAGTCAGCTGGTGGTGCATTGATTGTTACTCATTTTGGGGCCTGATGGTTGGTGGTTTATCAGCAGTGCGTGTGCGTTGATACTGCGCTGATGAATGCGGAAAGACTAAGCAATTGACTGACGAATGGTCAGTCAGTTCAAATGAATCAGATTATTATTTAAACGATTCCAAATTGTTTATAGACGGGATTTAAATCAATTCGTACGATATAGTTCAATTAAGCTTTAAGCTTGCACGATTAGTTACATGATTAATTATATTCCACCGGCATCGGACGAAAAGTGACGGGGAATGCCGATCGTATGAAAGGTGCGCAAACAAAGTACAATGTCAACTGTTTCTAGTCATTTGCAACCTAGTAGAGTATCTTTAGTTAACTTATAAATCTAATTTATTTGTTTCCATCGAGTATTTATTATGTACTGTTAGTTTACAAGACTTAATCAACCGAAAGGAAAACTGGCTTGACAGACGACATGTGAAAGATGTCAAACATGAAAGTGTCATAGATGCATAGACAACTACAGTGCACATATGGCCAAATATTTTTTTATATTGTACATACTGATCAAGTTGTTCGGATTGATGCCATTTATTTATTTATTTATTTATTGCTTATTTATAGTATGATTACAATTCTGATGTCATTCATTTAGTGTGCACGAGATACTTGCTGAGACACCCGACAGATAAAATAGCAAAAACAAAACTTGTGATAAATTTTATTACTAACACTGAAAGACGAACGATCGTTGCTAACGTTGTCAATGGTAAGGCATAAAATTAGCAGCCAGTCTAATCAGCAGAAAAGGCACACAATAGATTTCTGTCACTTATAATGGATCCTGGGCATGAGGAAGATTGATGTCTGTGTACCAACATTCCGATTTTTAGTCATTAGCTGTAAGTGTTTTACGTTGTGTCGTTTTATTTTTGTGTTTTGACTTCTGCCGGATTAAATTTGAATGTTTTACGTACGCAAGCTCTTCTCTAAATTGCTGCGGCACTTGCTCTGTTTTCCGTGCAAATGATCCTTCCACACCCCAATTTCCTCTTAGCTGGCGTGGTGCAATGATGTGACAAATGTGAACCACTGCAAATCATCTCCTAATCACTGGTGGCGGTTGAAACAAATGGGACTAGAGCATACTATAATTAATTAGCTTAAATGTATATAGTTATATATATATATATATATAAATAATATATATGAAACAAATATTGAACTATCGCAACAGAATAATAATAAACTTTGTTACTTCACATCATGTTTGAGAGGGCGAAAGAGAGAGAGAGAGAGAGAGAGGTGATTCTTGAACGCCCGCACGGCTGCGATGGCAACCAAAGATGCATGCATACTTAGTTTTCATTTGAAGTAAGTAAACTAAAGTATTAAGTATTAATGTAAAATTATTTATAGATGAGATTAGATAACCTGGTGGCAACTTTGGGTCGTCACACAATGCCTTAATACCATGTAGATGAAAACCAAAGTTCGAAAGCAGCCCAACACACGCAAGCACTCATGTTTTGTCGGTATCTTTCTGTAATAACTAGTTGAGTTTCTAGTCAGGGTTTATGTGAAGAGGGCGCAGACAGATAGAGGCCATTAGGGCCCGCTGATTTGTGTTTGATTAATTATGGTCTAAGTAAATCAATCAATCAATCAATCCGGTGAGCAGTTAATGCTTTTGTTTTGTCAATGCTGGCAAAGACAGTGTTGTAAAGTTGGACATTTTGTACAACTTAAGGAGGTAAACTATCATCGAGTTGTTCTGGGAATTTTATAAAGAACGTCTTTGCTAGCACTTTGGAATACTGTCTGTTGTCGAGTTGATTGCAATAAAGTATAATACTTGACATTATTTGAGGTTATAACACTACGTTTGCATATTACTTAAGTGTTTGTTTTCAATGCGATACCTCAAAACAGTTTGTAATTCTTGTTGGTTGTGATTTTCCTTTGATATTTTGAGGTTTACGCTAAAACGGATCAGCTTTCTTGGTATAATTTATATTCTAGTGCAATAGAAATGTGTATAAATGGCAATATCATATCCCATCTGTAGACAAATAGCATTGATTAAAGAAAATACAATTTAGAATATTTCCTCATAAACATTGTCTTGTCATGTCAAACAACAAGGGACGGTGCGCTTTTAATTTAGAAGATGATAGCGCCCCAAAACCATTGTCCCAGCGCGCTGGGACCATGATGGACATTGTGTGGCATGTTGTAGGACAGTGAAAAAAACCTCGTAGTGCAATTCTGGCCACTGGTACATGTTGCAGCCCCTCGACGCGGTCTGATCTCGCTCTATTTTTGTCCCCGATCGATAGCGCTTATCAACGCGCTGCTGGGAGTTCAAGGGTTGTGTGGCTTGTCGCAGCAAGACGGGATGCAGCGACATGATGCGAGTGGAGCTTGCATGCGGATTAGACAGATAGCGCGCGTGCGGGCGGCGGCTGCGAAAGAAATGTGCGAGAGCGACGCTTTTCTGGCTATATTTAGGTCGTCGTCGCACATTGGAAGAGAAGAGTTGGGAGATGCGAGGAGATGCTGCGAGGAGATGTTGGGACTCATTGCGCCAGCTGACGTGACGCGACAACGCATCTCAATCGTGATTTGCAATCGCGCGGCCGGCTAAAAAAAGGAATCGTGCGCGATTATTGTATTTGGAGATTCGCGCTGCGGCGAGCGCAGGTTGTAGATAGCGCCGCCGCTAATTGCCCCTACCGAGTCCCGGGATTCGGGTGAGGAGACAACGAGACGCGCAGGAGACGGAGCAGGCGCAGGGATGGCGGCGTGGTGGCCACTGCGAGTTGCTTCGGATTCCTGCTGGGCTGCCGCCAGCGGCGCGGCCGCTCGAGTGTGGGTGGGTGCGCGCGGCGCGGGATTATAAGCACTCGCGTGTTGGGATTTAGATAGCGCGGCGCGAGCGAGACGGCAGGTCGGCTTTTCTATTTCGGTAAATGTGCGCGCATCGAGCTCGCACATGGAGGCGCTGCTGAGAGCCGCCATCGAATCCTTGTCCCCCCATCCCTTTTTACGCATCTCCGCCGCAGTGTCCACAGCGAGCGCCGTGGCGACCTGACGTAGCGCCACGACGCCGACGAGATGCACGCGTAGTGTCTCCGCCAGGGTGTCGCGTACGCCGCCGCCGCGAACGTGTAATGCAGCGAGGAGTCGTGCACTGAGGAGCGCGTCGCGACGACGGCAGCTGGGCGTGATGGTCGTGTGCTGCGCCGGGCGCGCGTGTTAGATCGGCGAACATTCCTCCGCACAGTATGGCCTCGGTCGCCGCTTGGCTGCCATTCGCCCGGGCGGCGGCCATCGGATGGGTGCCCATCGCCACCCATCCGCTCCCACCGCCCCCGGTGCCAAAGGATCGCCGCCGCACCGACGACGAGAAGATGCTCATCAACGTCTCGGGGCGCCGCTTCGAGACGTGGCGCAACACGCTGGAAAAGTACCCAGACACATTGCTCGGTTCCAACGAGCGCGAATTCTTCTACGACGAGGAGATCAAGGAGTATTTCTTCGACCGCGACCCGGATATTTTCCGCCACATCCTTAACTATTACCGCACAGGTAAGCTGCACTACCCGAAGCATGAGTGCCTCACGAGTTACGACGAGGAGCTGGCCTTCTTCGGCATCCTGCCCGATGTCATCGGGGACTGCTGCTACGAGGATTATCGTGACCGGAAGCGCGAGAACGCCGAACGGCTCATGGACGACAAGCTCTCCGAAAACGGGGAGCACAATCTGCAGCAGCTCACAAACATTCGCCAGAAGATGTGGCGCGCTTTCGAGAACCCGCATACCTCAACGGCGGCGCTGGTCTTTTACTACGTGACGGGTTTCTTCATCGCAGTGTCAGTGATGGCCAACGTGGTCGAGACGGTGCCGTGCGGAACGCGGCCGGGCCGCGCTGGTGCCCTGCCATGTGGTGAGCGCTACAAAATTGTGTTTTTCTGCCTGGACACCGCCTGTGTGATGATCTTCACCATGGAGTATCTGCTGCGCTTGTTCGCGGCGCCCAGTCGCTACAAGTTTGTGCGCAGCGTGATGAGCATCATCGACGTGGTCGCGATTATGCCCTACTACATCGGCCTCGGCATCAAAGACAACGACGACGTGTCGGGCGCGTTCGTCACCCTCCGAGTGTTTCGTGTGTTTCGAATCTTCAAGTTTTCGCGCCACTCGCAAGGTCTGCGGATTCTCGGGTACACCCTCAAGTCTTGCGCTTCCGAACTTGGCTTCCTTGTGTTCTCACTTGCCATGGCCATCATCATCTTCGCGACCGTTATGTTCTACGCCGAGAAGAATGTCGCCGACACCAACTTTACCTCAATTCCGGCCGCCTTCTGGTATACTATCGTGACGATGACCACATTGGGGTAAGTAGTCCAACAAGCCCCCTCAAGCAGCTGGTTGATTAACGCTTTCTACTCGCCAGCTACGGCGACATGGTACCAGCGACCATCGCCGGCAAGATCGTCGGAGGTGTGTGCTCACTCAGCGGTGTGCTGGTGATCGCCCTTCCTGTGCCCGTCATTGTGTCCAACTTCTCGCGAATCTACCATCAGAATCAACGCGCGGACAAGCGCAAGGCGCAGCGGGTAACATCAACTGCTCACTATTCTTACCTCTATCCAACATGCCTGTTTACACTTGCTCGCGTTGTGTCTTGTTAATTTCAGAAAGCACGATTGGCACGCATCAGAATTGCCAAGGCGTCCTCGGGTGCAGCGTTCGTCAATAAGAAGAAAGCGGCAGAGGCCCGTCTGGCAGCGCAGGAATCCGGCATCGAGCTGGACGACAATTGCCGCGAGGAGGATATTTTCGAGCTGCAACATCACCACCTGCTGCGTTGCCTGGAGAAGACCACAGATCGACAGTTCGTGGAGCTGGAGGTGCCCTACAACGGGCATCCCAAGCGTCCCGGATCACCATCGCCACTCGCCAGCCCAGCGCACTCGGCCGTCTCCATCGGCCTGCTGCAGTCCTGCTGCGGGAGATGCTGTCCACGGCGATATCAGCAGGCTTGTGGCAAGTATATGCCCGCCGCGTCGGCGGCACAAAGTAATCAAACGGGCGGCGGCATGGATGGTACCTATTTAGTGGAGGCGTCTTTCTAGACCACATATCATATCAAGCTGCCTTCCCGTTGGGTTAAAACCACCAAAACTCTTATCAAACGACTCCCTTGCGTTGTCCGACATGTTCGTTTGGCGTGTGCTCGAACCATTTATTGCTCTGCCGCATCCGCCTACGTTTGCTATGCTATTTCGTAGAGACCAGCGGGTGGCGAGCCCCCACCCCCCGCTGTTTATGTAGCATTTGATTTTGCCTCCGGCCACACCAGCGATGCGTGTTTCATTATGATGAACATCCGATGTCACCGAATTCCCACTAGCCCTTCATTCGACAAAACCAAACGAAAAAAACTAGATTGGCGATATACAACAGACACACCAACAACACTCTCTCTCACTGTACATTTCTCTCACTTTTCTCGTACACCCACCGCCGACAATTACCAAACAATGTGCCACTAAAATGAAATCAAAACGTACCAAGCGACTTAGCAACAACCGCTTTCACTTAGCGTAAACATAGCCACCCGTCTCAGTAGCGTCACATACTCGTAGTATGTTTTCAGTTGCCATTTTCTTACTTTCGATGTGTTAATTGTGGAGAGCATATACATTTGGCTGTTTTCTGTTCTATAATGATGCCACACGAGTGTCTGACACCCTTATCAACTATCCTATGTTCTCGTAGGAGCATGGATAGGAGGTACTCACTAGTTGGTAACACACGGCTCAGCTACCGTATGCCATATTCGGATGACACGATTGACACGAAGCGCGCGCGGGGCCCGGGGGAGAAGGTCATCGCGCTTCAGTCCTCCCTCGCAATCACCCCTCCGGCGGACTGTATTCAACGCAATCGAAACGCTCGAGTAACGCGTAGTAAACGATAGAGTACGTAATACATACATGCATACATACTCTATGTTGCCGCAAGGTACCAACCAGCATTGGCCCACCATTCAATCCACTTATTGGTAACCAGCTCAAGTATGGATGTTTTAGGATAGGTTGCTGTCGCATTTCCTCGGACACCTTAAATAAGTAGAGTTAATCAATTGAGCTCGGCGCAGGCAAGTAATGTACAGTATGTATGCATTTCCGGCGCGAATGCAAGAAGAAGGAACACGCACCACAATGGGAGTGGGAGAGAAGCCCCGACCGGAGCGACAAACCAACGTGATCCACATGACTCGATCCACTCACATTGGATTTGACGCAGTGACGCAACCGCAGCCAGCCGCCGTCGATAAAAGCGCACTTATACTGATTGTGGCGGCACTGTGTGTCCCGGGCGCATCTATTTAGGCGACGGCGGTACACTTGGTGGCCGCGTGCCTTTCATCGGTTGCGTCGCGGCCCAACCTAATCGATATAGCCATTGTTACTACATTTAACATTAATTGAGCGAACGAACGCAGATCCTTAGGAATATACTCCTCTGAGGCCACGGGCCCGCTACGAACAACCAACTCTACCGACTAAGCTACTTATTACGTCAACTAAGACAACTTCTCTTCTTTCCAAACATCGATCATGTTTGTATTCAGAAAAACGATACAATTATTTGTAGTGTAAATTGTGATATAGCTGATAATTTAATATACTGACATATTAATACCGAGGTTAGAAGCTGATTGGAGGAGAGACACATCCTGCAGACACATATTATAAATAATTCAAGTGGAATTGATCGAAGTTAGGAGAGGTGGCTGCCAAGTAAGCTCCCATTGTCAGGAACAATTCGTACAACGGAATAATCATTCATATAACTTGTTGCTATCAATTTGGTTGGAAAAGATTGAAGACGCTAAATTATCCCGACAGCAGCAAATTCTTGTGGCTTTAGGAAGCTTCTTCTTATTAATTGGCACTAACTTTGTTTACAAACACAGCATAGAAGACAATGGCAAACAATCGAAATAAAACTGATCGAATTCACCGGAATAGTCTCAAAAACGAATCACAGCTTTATTGTGCTAGACCCTAATCGATATCGTCTATTTCTCTACGTTTCTAAATGCTTTAATCCCACTTGGATTATTTAACAACATACCTCACCACCACATAAATCAAACATAACCTCTATTTGATCACACAATCCGTACATAACCACCACCACTCTCACCTCGATAGCACACTACCAACTCTAAGCAGGCTAGGATGTCCCTTCAAGTGTAATATAAATTATATAAATGTTTCTATTTAATTAATTACAATTAATAGCTAGTGGTACATGATATACATATATAAATATGCAGATAAATTTATTCAGATGATGTATAGGTAAATCTAGATAGGAATGATAAGGAAGCAGTAAGTATAAAGATGCGAGTTTCTAATGGTGATCTAGAATGGTATCGTTGGTCTACTATCACTGTCACATTATCACATTTCAGTTGTGGCTCCATCGAGCAAATCCACTCTGGAATACAAAAATATTTTGCAAGCTGTGTGCAATGTTTGTCATGGAAGATTTTTCAGGGACAATAAATATTTCGTACATGCCACGTTGGTATCGATCACATGGTGGTGTCTGAACCTGGGACAGTGCAATCAGCACGAGGATCTTTCAATTAGTTGACTATCTACCCAAACTTGTGATTGGATAGGGAATCTATGTAGGGACTTACTGAAAGCACAAGTTGTGCGCGGAAACAAATGTATTGAAGTGTGTGGAATTTGTCGGATGCATTCGTTTCCGTATAGATGGCAACATTGTCGCGTTAACTGCAACTCAGTGTACAAACCATTCTTCCTCAAGTAGATATTGTAAGTTATCGTAAGCTAAACCAGGTAAATATTGGAGAGAAAGCAAGCATTCAGGACACACTTGACACATTGACACAATAATGACACTTACTGTTGCGCAATTGTGGGTTGCCTACGTAAACCAAGCCTGACAGAAAGAAAAACGACAACAAGCCGAGTAAGCAAAGAACAAATTACAGGTAATTAGCTGTAGTTACCGTGCGTTTATGATTAAGCTATAAGCAGAGATGAAACAGAGTCTATATATACATAGATATTTTAAATATATTTGAACAAATGCAAGTCTAATGTAATTTATGCGCCTCCTCCCCTAATTATTATAACCTGTCTTATGATGTCGTATGTACTAGCGCATATTGCGCGTCCCACTTCGTTACGATTGCTCTACATTATGATGCGATTTCAATTTGATGCGTGCATGTACGCGTTGATTTCATAATTGCTGTGGTTAAGCAAAGAGATCGCAGGCAATTAGGGCAAACCAATAAAAGGGCGCCATTGGTGGAGAACAAACAAATAACGTCTGTCGACAAGCAGCGATTAGATCAAGGTGTATTGCAAATGCAAGACGAGTAGGTGGCAAGCAGCAGGTTATAATTTGCCAATGAGGAATTATTTATGATTACACTCAGCTGCGGGAGAATAAAATTGGATGCAATGGCAGCTTGTAAAATCAATTACGATTAAGTCTATTAGAAGCATTAGGATTGCGTATGTCTCACTGAATTGTATGAATCGATTATGCTTGTTGTAAGTTGTTGACTTGCTTCATTACTTTATTGTGATTATAATTGTACTACTAGGACACTTGTTATCGTTTTCTTTTCTCTGAAGATATATACTTTTAACGAGGATTTGTTAATGAATAAATAAATGATAATAAAAAGAGATTTAAAAACGATGAATAAATTTACAGAAAATTATATCAAGTACTTGATTATATAAGTAATTGTTATACACTGCTTTTAGTTTACTTTTGCTAACCTAGACATGCGACTGCAGTTGGTAGCACAGCGCGCTGTGTGAGACGCATGATCGCCGCAGTGAGCAACCACTCTCCCCACCACTCCAATCTCATTAAAAGCTACTACGCTCCACAAACCATTCTCACTCTTTCCTCAGTCTCCGCCAAGTCAACACCTCTACTCTCCTAGTAATTACAATATCTACTATGCGCTTGTTTAATCTAGCTACCTAATTCAATTATGATTTCACTTCCAGGATTATGTGTAATCTATGTTTACACTAGCACATACGTGTTTATATTAAATGAATTAAACAGCTCATAATTTAATTCCAATAATCTGGCATTGAATTACCGTGGTATTTGCGCGCGTTTTAGGCTATGCGTATATTATTCGTACCCTGATTCACATGAGCCCTGCAAGGTTGTCGATAATTCAATTATCGCAACTAAGCAAAGAGGTTTTTTTTTGATTGCTTATTTGTGCAGCGTGTTACAGCAGTGTTTTTCCATCCAGCACCTATGTATATTTCCAGTTCAATTAGAAACTGTTTTGTGTGTTTTTTTAAATTGATATTTTTAGAATGGGAGTGATTTGTTGCTTCTAGAAAGCAAAGATAACACTAACTAATGAAGGTACTTGTGTCTGTTTTAATTGTAAAAGGATTGATGATTCAAGGGCGGAGGGATTAAATTTCAGTACAAATATGAATGATCATACCAGCGCTATACGAATGTAAAAATACACTAATCCTATTTTGTATGAGCGCAACGAATCATCAAAATGAAAAATGATTTGTGTGCTCAACGCATACACAGTCCACATGCGTTTATTGATCAGGGGGCGGCAGCGGCCTGAATTTGCTTTGTTTCGATCCGCGGACGGACATAATACGACTCGATGCTATGTGCGTATACCTTATTTTCTCTTATTTTCTTACAGATAAGATGCCTGCATTTTTAACGCTTGCGGATTAAACATGGACTGTTTCAAATGATGCATCCGACGTGCTGCAAATAAATCTTATTTTGAAAATAGTCTAGTTATTTTCTATGTACGCGTGTAGTCAGTTACCAGTGAAGGGGAAAGCAATATCATGTGAAACAGGCTTACTGTGACGTGGTGCCAGTGCGTCTTAGTGAGTTATCACTCTCCCCTCCATTCTGCTCGCCATAAAACCCGCGGCGTTCGGTGCGCAGTCGTTAGTTCCCCTATAGTTTTCGCGCTGCGAGCAGCTGCCTGCTCTCTTTCTGTTTTCTCTCTTTTCGTTTTCTCCTACATGCCGTGCATCACTCACACATGCATTCACAAAGAGTTTACCTTGGCATCCATTCGCTAATATTGAATAATTCTCCAGTCGCAAGCACCCATAAAACATTTTACTGTCATCTGCTTCACTCTAATTTCGGCGCTCAAACACGATATGACAACATGCTGGGAATTATTCCCGCCGCTACCTTCACTACCGACAATCTACTCCAGCCGTGGAGGGATGTTTGGAAAATTTACAACTTCCGCAACAATGCGCTATGTTTAGCTGGCGCGTTCGCTGCACCACCAGACGCGAAATTATTTTGGCACGTTTCTGCATAAGTTCATGACACCTCTGGTCTATACAAAGCAAACACAACTATAAAGCGCGCACTGCGCGTACATGATGCTAGTAAATAAATAAAATGACTTGTGCCCCAGTGCACTCGTAGCGATTCATGTTTGCAACTGAAATGCAAATTATGCTGGTGTCGAGTTGAAAATATGCATGAAGAATATACCCACTGCCGTCGGCACTAACGACACAGCACATTAGCATGCGTAATGTAAACAGCGGCAGTAAAGTTAGACGCGAATACACTTGTGCAACGAATTGGCCCATTTGCATTTCGACTTGCACGTCATATCTGCGCGCAAATCTTAATATACGCGACGGGGCCGTGACGACGCCCGATGCTAATGAACCGCGATTTAATTTGTTCGCGGTTGCGATTTAAACGTTCTTCTCTCGCCGCCGCCGCCGCCGCAAAGCGTTGTATTAATATTGCAGTTCTTCGGCAGGCGCGCTGGTGGAGAGTGAGATTTCAGCCATGCAGGCTGGGGAGCTGAAAGTGAAACTTGTAATTTCCGCCGACGTCATAAGGTCTCCAGCGTTTAAATACCAATTAATTATTTACATCGGATTTATTGTGTTCTGCGGATCTTTAATGTTTCCTAAATTACCGTTTAAGATTTTGTAAGTTTGAAAAATATTATTGACATGTGTCTAAAAATAGTTTTATTTCGATCAGTTTGACATTCAGCAGCGAGAGACAGCACAAATATATTTGAAGTACTAACAACTCAATCAAAAAACAATTAAATATTTATCTAATGAGGAATTTATTCTTTTTGGGTGTAAGAGACTCGTTTAAAATTAGCATTCCTTCAATTTATATTAAATTTCATTGCACTTAGTACCAAAACTTAGCAAACCCTATATGTACAATATAAGACTTAATAATCAATTAATTAATTACTTAACTTAATCGTATAATTCAGTTTTTAGTCAGTTTCATTGAAAAAGAAAATAAAGACTATTTACTTACTCGTTGTACAATAAAACCCAATTACAAATTAGATTTTGATTTATTGTGCTTGTATTCGAACAACTATTTTACACCCGAAATTCCACATAAATCACATCGGAACATTTGTGACTGTTCTACGCTACATCCGAAATAATAATAAAATACTAAATTAAATTTACCGGAAACTGCAAATTTTAGACCGACAATGGCAGATAAAACCAGATGAGCCAAGTAATTGATTATTAGCCTATTATCTGTTTCGTTAGTTTCTTTACCTTTTGTTTATATTTACAGTTTAACATATAATAAACCAATTGCAACAAAATGCGACAACAAACTTAGTTACGATGATTATTTGTGATTGTGTTGTTTATTTACATTGCTTCAAAACAATTTATTGCTAGTTGGATTGATGGATTTATTTTGTAATTGGTGATAAGCTTGTCATTGTGGTTGCCTATAGTCTTCTGCACCATGCGCATGGCAAACGACTACTTCAGTTGTTTCTTGATTTCATTGTGGCAACTAACTGTTTACCGGCAAAAACTTTACTTGTTCGTTGCAAAACTCAGTGAAACATTGTCGGCAAGCATGATATAATGTGAATTAACATGAGGTGCATCTGTTTTTATCAACCTATGACGGTAAGTATTCTTTCCTCTTACATTTATGCTACTATTCTATAATTAGTAAGGTTATAACCTACAAAAAGTGAAGCGAGCACAACTAGTGATCAATACGGAATTGTGCATATGTTTGCATCTCAAACGTCCGAGGTCACGGCAATTGAACAATTTCTTGCTCTTTTGTTCTAATGTCAGCGATAAATCTTGTCTGGCTGCCGACGACAAAAGCTGTCGCCTTCGAACTTTATGATGAATTTCAATTGTTTTTCTCCTGCGCATGTGTTCATCATGTAACTAGTTTTTATAGAAATGTTCTTGTTGATAATGGTAGTTTTCTTACTCAATGGAAACCAAGCTGTAACACTGGGATTTATGATTAAGTAAATATAGTCGAAGCTGCGTAGTTATTGGTAGTTACAAGGTCAATGGCAATCAGAATAAGTAGACTATTCAATTTTGCTTTTGATACTAATTTAATCTACTGTCTTTTACCATGCGAGTATTTAGAGTCTAGAGTTGCGTTCGACTGAAATTTCTCGCAACCCAAAATGACAGCTTAATCCACGACCGAATGAAATTACAGTTCCACATACTGTGCACGAATGCATGAATGCGCCACTTTTAATATACATCCAAGTCAATGTTTGCCAATTTCGTCCGCACTTTACGCTTTTCCGCGAAACAGATCTCATCACTGAGATCTCAATTAACGTGTGTTGCTCTTTACGCAACAACAAATGCTGTTTACGCTTGTTATCAGACATAATAAATGCTTGTTTTTCACTCTGTTTTCCATCGCATTGCCATGATTCAAACGACATACTCACTGCATTGGCACTTTTCTATTTGTAGGTTAGTTATTCCGCACGCGTGCACTTTTCCAACTTGCCGCGTTATTCCTGAGAATTCGAACAAATGAGCTCTCAACATCTTCTTATCCAACGTCAAGTGTATGAAAGATTATGGGACGATGTTTTCTAGGACGGGTTTTTTTTGCGAGGTTTTCTTCATTAACCTCCAATCAAAAATGTGACATTATTTACATTTTCAATTCCATTATAGTGGCGACGATCTTTCAATATACACCCTCGAATTTGACAG
>JAODGC010000004.1:7015635-7034101 GCA_027574925.1 Ecitoglossa quadriceps
ACTGTGAGTTGTTGTTGTTCGAAATGGTATCGCTTTGGGGATGACGAGGAAATTCTGTTTCTGAGAAACTGAAATGTCCGATGATTCTCCATGTAGGCAACCTCCATAACGCACAAAAACATTACACGTGCTGTAGAATTAAAAGTAATCAAATGCAGACAGAATAAAAGATAAAGGTTAACCTAATAGGCATTTTGACTACATTATGAATAATAAATAACGTGCGCACTTACTTTTTAATCATTTATCTTGAAAACAACTGGAAAAACAATTAAGGTGTTGTGTAAGTTGCCTACGTTGGGAATTCAAATATCACCATATAAACCGTTTTACAACCTAACCTAATTAGAGATATTTTATCCAAACAAAACATATTCCTTTGATATTCTTGGTTGCCTATATTATCTGAATTGTAAAATGGGCAATAAGTTATGAATTACTCAATCAAAATCAAATAATTAAATTGTCTCCTCTTCTCTCCTTTTCTTTTTAGAGAAAATACTAAGATGAATAACAGCCTCCTCAATCGATTATCACCACGTCCTGCGTGTCCCCTTGTCCGCCTTGGACGCACCACGCCCTTGGTGGAAAGCCAACAACCGTCAAGTTCGGGATCCCAGAATGACGACCCCGACGACTATTACATGCATAACCTCGACAAACGCAACCTCGAGCTGTACACTCGCAAAATCAATGATCGTTTCTACGACTACAAAGAAACCTCCTTCCAAACGCCATCAAAGCCCAACTGCAAAAGCCACGTATCCAATGAAAATGGTGTCAAGGCCTATTACAACCGCCCAGAGGGTCCTCTAACTTCCCTCGCCCTCAGCGCAGGATTAGCGTATTGGGAGAGCTGCAAGAGCATGCAAAGCTCCGACTCTAGTCAAGAATGCAGCGAGTTCTTCGACGCACGAACGCGACACACAACCAGACCAAAGAATCAATTCACACCTGCCAAAAGCAACCAGAGGTGTGGGATCGTACAGCACCAGGAGAGTGATTATCTCATGGATAGTTTCCTCAAGCTAGGAAAAAACAGTCCTAGTTTAGACCAAGGATACCACACGTTGGTGCCACCTAGTCCCGGTTGCTCCACGCCAAACATCTGGGAGCGATGTGAAACCACACAGTTGTACCGAGGAAAGTCTAGATTCCATGCGAGGAACAATTCTTTTGATCGCCTGCAGGACGAACTAGTTATGAAGGTGCTATCGCTGCTTAATAGTTATGAGTTGTCAATCTGCGCAAGGGTGTGTCGACGGTTTGATCGTCTAGTGTGGAAACCTGAGCTGTGGAGGACTATAAGCCTTGCTGGTGAGAACCTGAGTGGGGACAGAGCTATCAGAGCAGTGCTGAGACAATTATGTGGGCAAGGCACAACTGGTGCCTGCACCCAAGTCGAAAGAGTGCATATTACGGATGGTGCGAAGATCACAGATAAAGGTGTGACGCTGCTGGCGAGAAGGTGCCCGGAAATTACGCACCTGCAGATTACGCAAACGGCCAGCGTTACAAATACGGCGCTGAATGAGATTGTGAACAGATGCGGGAATTTACAACACTTGGATGTTACTGGTAAGTGGGGCTTCATTAATTTTATGGATTGTTTACGATCAGGCCTGTGTGCAGGAGAGTTAATGTGGTTTGTTTGGTTGCCTAGGTTGTGTGCAAGTGACCTGCTTGATAAACATGATGGGACCTGATCCACCAAAACGTCTCCAACTACAGTATCTGGATCTTACTGACTGTGCCACATTGCAGGACAATGGACTACGGATAATAGTCCGGAATTGTCCATTGTTGGCGTATCTGTACCTCCGAAGATGTATCGATATTACAGGTAACAGCAAGCTGAAACCATGGACTTACATTACTTATAAATATATATAGAAATAGCCACTGATAAATTGGTATGCTTCACAGATGCTGGTCTTAAATTCGTGCCGTCCTTCTGCGCTGGATTACGAGAACTCTCCGTGTCTGATTGCAGCAACATAACCGACTTTGGCCTCTATGAACTTGCGAAACTAGGTGCTACGCTGCGTTATCTCAGCGTGGCGAAATGCGATCAGGTGAGCGACGCTGGACTGAAAGTCGTCGCTCGCAGATGCTACAAATTGCGATATCTCAACGTACGTGGATGTGAGGCAGTTTCAGATGATGCCATTACAGTCCTTGCGAGGTCCTGCACTCGCCTACGTGCTTTAGACATTGGCAAGTGTGATGTGAGTGATGCTGGGCTCAGAGCACTGGCTGAGAGTTGTCCAAATTTGAAGAAGTTGAGCTTGAGGAACTGTGATTTGGTGACTGATAGAGGTGTCCAAGCAATTGCGTATTACTGTAGAGGATTACAACAGCTAAATATCCAGGATTGCCAAATTTCCTTGGATGGATATCGAGCTGTTAAGAAGTATTGTAAAAGGTGTATTATTGAACATACCAATCCTGGTTTCTTCTAGAGGATATGGATATGTGCACGGACTAGTTTTGTGAGCTATAGTTGCATTTGCATTGACTTTCAATTGATGCTAATGTTAACATAGAATTGCCATGTTGTTTTCGTATTTATTATGTACATCATGTAAATAACTGTATATTAATGATTGTAAATTACTGTCATGAATGATAATGCTGATAATTATTATAAATTAACTAGTTATTTTATACTTGATTTTGGTTTACCTTGTGCGGTGTATATAGAAGTCCGGACACAGAATTGCTGCGATAGGATAGACATTGACACACCTTTGACTGAGCTGTCAAATCCATCAAATACCAACTGCTACACCTTACAAAACCATATTTCCAAGTTTGCACCAATATTATTGCGCTAGTTTTCATGGTATTTTCATCCTCATATGCCAAAGGCCGCTTAGCATCTATTCCGCTCTTTGAAATGTTCTTGTTTTCTCGGGAATATATTATTTACGTTTCCTGCCGGGTAAGTTTTTCGAAAATCCATGTTTTGTATGCCCAAGCGACACATGCATGAACTAAAAATGCCACAAAATAATGTTGTCTACTTGACATATTACGGTATAGCGAAGGTTCAACTTCCTTTGACAGCTGTTGTCAGAAATAGCAACATAAATAATTGTAACAACACAAAGCAGGTAAACTTTCGTCCAAAACGTTTCAAAACTAAATTACGAAAGAACTACGCGATAAATATTTGAACCCATTTGGATAAAAGTCTTTTAAAAAGTTAAATAACAGATGTGAAGCTCTCCCAGTGCGTTCTAAACTGATTGACTCGCAACGTCTTGACTTCTTTTGTTTTCCATCTTTATGATTGCACTCCCAACCATATCCGCCACAAATCACTTAGATTTCATTACATTCTTGTAAGTTCTATTAATAAATTACTTTATTCATAGCTTCTTCGTTCCTTTCTTATACTATTATAGAATGTACAATCCACCCATAGGACGCACAATTTCATCTGTGAATTATTAAAATACATGCTTTGCCTGAATTTCAAATAATCGCTTATGCTAATATTTAAGAATATCTCACTTAAACCTGCCGATGTGTTTTGAGTTCTTAATGAATATTATACAAATATTAAACAATTGCATTGCGCATGTACAAGAGTATCTATTAATTTGTGTGTCACAATCCTAACAATTAATTTGTATCGCGAGTTTCAGTATTGTAATCACTTGTTTCCATTCGCAAACATTTCAACATCACCTGCTAACATTAATCATATTGATATTCGCTTGAACTTGATCAATTTCCGCCAACTTAAATTAAAATGCAAACATCGTTGCATACAAGATATAGAATGTAAATAGGAGTACAGATAATACTTTGTTAATCTCTGGAATTGTATCACTTTGAATGATAAATGACTTATAACCTATAAACGCAAGACCAAAGAATGTAAATTGCACGCAATGCTCGTAATAAGTACGCTTTGACTGATTTAACTACCACACTCTGAAAACATGTTTCCAATTAATAGAAATATCCTATTCCATTTGCTAGGGAATCAATAATCACTGAGATTAAAGTGTTAACGGCGTCCAGGAAATAACGCCATCTATGAGTTCATTCGAAGACGAACTAAGTGACAACGGATGCGTCGCATCGGACATTGATTCATCCGAGGCAGATCCATTCTTTTCTTCACTCTTCTCCTCCACCTGCATATTGGCCGCCCCTAAAGGCACCACAAACACGGTAACATCATCCATGGAGGCGGTAGACTGATTCTTTAAGAGCCACATACCGGTTGCATTGTCCCGTTTACCTCTCGCATTACCTACCAATGAGAGCGCGGTATAAACATGTGAATTCTTCGCGTCCAACGCGTGATTCTCACGCTGCTGCTTGCAAACAGTCACTACATCATTGACATCCATCGCGTCCCACATTCCGTCGCTACCCATGACAAAAATAGCGTCCTCGCCAAGTTCCGCAAGCGGCTGGACCTTCACTTCGGGTACGCAGGATAAGAGTGGCTTGATTGGAAGCTTACATAGATTTGCAGTAAGATCAAAATCACCGAAACCTCTTGCCACTCCTATAGTACCCATTATCCTGCTCTGTGAACAAAATAGCCCACCTTGCTTCATCATACATCCACAGCTAGACAAACAAATGACTTACTCTTCTTCCCACGCCCATAACAAGCGGTAAATTCAAATCCTCCGTCGTTAATGTCTTCAAAGACCATCCGGACATATGTGGATCCTTGTAAAGCACATTCTTTCCCAAATCTTGTTTCATAGGTTTGTCAAGAAACTCCCTAACCGTATAAATGTCACCTAAAAGCGCTGTGTTCGAAGCCGCAGTCTCATAAATCCTTGTCTTATCGTAATATGGCGAGAAGTCATTACTCATGTGAATGAAGTTATCACCATTGACTATACCAGCACGGCAATCACCTGCATTAGCCACGTAGAGGTCGCCGGAAATTATCAACGCTACAAGTGCAGTACACCCTCCAGGATTATAATAATTGTATCTACTTTCTTTGATCACTTCATCCATTTCACAGAAAGCTGTCTCCAAGCACCCAACTATTAAGTCCCTCACACTGACTGATTTCTTGTAGGGGTCATTGATGAATTTTGTTGATTCGATATTGATTGCGGCGAGAATATAATCTTGAGCATCTACTAGTTTTTGCTAGAAATTGAAAGAACAAATTTTGTTAGTGGTCGCGACAATAGGCAACCCATCATGCACCCATTGACACTTCACTTGTTTTATACTACTTTGTTTTATATAAACATTGTAAAAGTGGTACTCACATGCAAAATATGATGTAACTGTTTGCTAGCATCTAAAGCTGCACCATAGCCAGCATGTCCATCAAAAATAGCATAGTATGAGTAATGCAGGTCATCTCTGCCCTGCGACTTCTCACATCTCAGTGTACCTTTATAAACTTGAGCCATGTCTTCATTGTATGTTGATTTGCCAGCATTGATGCACTCTGCATATGCTGCATTGTGTTCCAAGGAGTGCTGAGCACCACTTGTGGACAAAATCAGGCGCACTTTCTTATCCTTAGCCACTGAGAGAGCTTCATTTGAGGTGTGCAGGAATGCAGGCCTGGAATACTCATGTTTGTGGGGTAAATGATTAGTGCCTTGAATCATCGGCTGGATATGCACGTTGCAGGCATCTTCAAAACCTTCTACTGCACCAGACACCACTTTCTTCAGTCGGTTGAACATGTTACTGGTTTGTATTGGACACAATTGCGCACAATTCTAGGTTAGCAACAACGACTAGTTCCACTAATTTGTTCGCGGGCTATTATCTGGGCGATTGTGCTTTATTTAGTTGCGCATTTTGTGTTTAACTTACATTGTGGTTGTTATCTGGCTCGGCCGTGTACTAAGTACGCGTGGTTTGTTTTCCGACTGCGAGCTATGTTGTGGAAAAACGAAAACGCGCCTGACATCACAACAGCTGTCGCGAGACGCAAGTGGACAAGGCGGAGAAATGTGAAAGATTTACGGAAATTGGGTCAAGAATAAGAGAACGGGAAACTGCTCATAAATTTAGATAATTCGTCAAGAAATATTGAAGAGATTGTTTTACGTTATTTTTACGTGGGTATTCGTTCTAATCTTTGAAGTCTATGCAACCCAGAATACTACCGAATCTCATAAAATTTCAAAATTCGGGAAAACTTGTTCACACAGCGAAACACGGAACTGATCAGTTCCGCACAACCAACCAATTAATATTCTAATGCCACATTCGCGTGGCATAGAAAGGATAAATCGTCCACCCTGTAAAAGCCAAAACTATACCTTTATTATTGAAAATAAACTTATTCTAAACTTAAACAACACATTCTTGCAACAACTCTTATATAGTAATATAATATAGTACAAACATTTATAAATGTGATATGCAGCAATTGCAAGCTGTTTGTTCATGTCGCGGTTTTTTACCCACCAAACGCCAAACACACTTTATTAAATGATAATGCAGATTACTACGCTTTTCTGTCGGCATTCAATTATTTACCACAGTCTTCTGTGAATTACTACGTATATAGATTGATTGTAAAGCAATAGAATAGAAGTGCCAGCAAATGCAAGTATTCCAAATTGTACTACATACTCATGTGATGGCACAACCTACCATACCACCCCGGCTCGCAGGTGCAGGTGTTATTCACACAGGTGCCATGTTTACAAGCGAGATTGCAGACACTTCTATGGGACATCGCCCGACCAATCTCACAGTGATCTCCACCAAACCCTTCCGGGCATTTGCACTTATTAACTCCGCGGCACTTACCCCCATTGTGACAAGCAATGATACACTTTGAATACTCGCAGTGTAAGCCATAATAACCCTTGGGACATTCACAGGTGTCCTTTTGGACACACTTACCTCCATTGAGGCACTTCTCACCGCAGATGCCACCTTCACAGTGTCGCCCTTGGAAGCCAGGCGGACAACTGCAGACGCCGGGAGAGGTACAATTGCCGCCATTGAGGCATTGCGGGTAGCATAGCGCTGTGCGACAATGTTGCCCCATGTATCCCTCAGGACATTGACAGATCTTCTCATGGTTACACCATCCTCTATTGGCGCAGGTTTTGTCGCACTCCGGATCAGGCCCACGTTGGGAGCACTCCTTCCGAAGGTTCAACCGGAGTGGGGTGCCATTCAAGGGACGTCCTTTCCTGCTTTCAATCAAGAGGCCAATACTAAATGTGGCTATACCAGAACGGTTTCCAATGCAGGGCAATTCTATGCTGAATTCTTTCGGACGTCGCGGTACTCGTCCACGGATTTTGATGGAGATCGTGGGGGGCTTCAGGATATTCTCGTCGAAGGACTGCAGTCGATCAAAGTGATAGTAGTATCTTTTCAGACCAGCTTTCCACGTGAAGTTCACATGGCCCACTTCAGCAGGGATGACCGGCATTTGCTTGTCGAAGTTGGGATCCAAAATGTACGAGAGGACATTACCGTTGAAGATGGCATAGACGTCCATTACTTTACCTATTGGAAGCAGAGGAATCTATTAATGCCGAATTGTTTGGTTTTTACCTTTTGCTTTACCACTAAACATTCGAACTTGGTTCTCATCAATCCATAGCGCAAGATCCCCGTTGTTTCTGGCATCGTCCTTGAGATCATTTCTGGCCAAAGCGATGCCAGCGATGATCAACAGCAGATAAGCCACGCACATTTTGAACCGGCACACCTGTTCCGGCCACTGTTAACCACCTTCTCGCCTGCCCAATGGGTACAAACCGTCTGCAGTCACAAAGCGCCGAGTGGGAATTTCATTTTCGCGGTTTGCAAACTAAACAACCACATTTTACAAGCTGAACATCTGCGAATCGCCAATCAGCAGAAAATTACGCGTGGGTTGGAAAAGTTGCTTAGACAAATGGAAATCGTGCGTTTACAGCGAGATTTTCTGGATAACCGACAATACAATGATAGATTTATACCTCATTTGCCAGTTTTGTTAATTTACGATTTGTTTATATCGTATCGCGTGAGTTTATGAAGTGAGAAGGTCGCGTGCAGCCGCGCCAGGCGCTGAAAGCAAACTGATCGACGCAATGCGTCTCAACTTACCTAACACAGCCACTCAGCAACTTACTGAACAGTTTATTGAGATGCTGAACGAGCTGAACTTTGCAGCTCCCACTCGTGCTACTGAAGCCGCGTCGATCGGCTCAGCATCAACGTGATCAACACCCGGCTGCTCTAACGAGGATTCCCCGGGAGCCTGGGACAGCTTGAGATCGCAGTAGGTACATCTCGGCAAGTGCGACAAAGACCGGATGGCCGTAATGGACTACAAGGCGCGGTGTTGGTAAAGTGAAGAAGCGTCGGAAAGACACTTGGCCAACACTCGGACAACACTTGAGAGCTCGACTAAGGGCCAGACGCGGAAGAGACGGAGGAGAGGAGGAGGCGAGAAATGAAGAAACTTGTGGCGACCGGTGGCTTGTTCCATGCACGTTCACGAGCAGCGACGGCAATCGGCATCTTGGCCATTTTGCACAATGCAGCTACGTGCGAAACGTACAAATGGCTGGTGTTGTCGAAGACCACTTGGTCAGACTGAAGACATTAAGTGATTCAAATGGGATGCGGTCAAAACAGGCCGAGTCAGATCGGTGAGGTAACAACTTACAGGCAAGCAGCAGGTTGAGCGCTACGGAATGGTTGCTTAGCTACTTTAACACTTCATTAAGCGCAATACTCTGAAATTATAAGAACTAAGTAAAGCCGGTAAACAAGTGACAAGCAGTGACAAGAAGAGATGTCAAATGAAATAACAATCTAATTGAGATTTCACACTTGGCATTTTCCAAATCACTTGGAAAACAGATTTTCTTACCACCTAGGACATATAACAAGCTAGGTAATATAACAAAATAATACAAAGCACATATTTAACTGTCATTAACACGTAATACGAATTGTTCATCACAAAGTGCAAACCTTATCTTGTGATAAGCCGTCCTCAGACAAAGTGTCAAACATGGTGACAAATGAATCTAAAACCTCGTCCTCCCTTATTTTAATTACTTGCCAGAACATCTCATACCCTAAATTGTTACTTCGAAATACTCAATTTTACAGTATTTATTTGCTCATTCTTTGATGCAACACAGCCACAATATGAATTAAGTTTAAATGAGTGCGACAGCTATGTGAGTACCACCCTTTAGAAAGCATGTCATTTCGCTTTTGTTTCACCAACTTCAATAAAGTTGCTTGCACTTTTCTGATGCCTTCATTGATGATTTCTTATACAGTTTGTGGTTGCTAATGGACTTTTTGTGGTTTATTAAACAATTTAAACGTATGAAGAACCTGCCAACAACTTAATTTCAACTAAAAAAAAGAAGTTCCTTGGTGTGCTCTACACGGGTCAAAGCAGTTAATGCAGATGTTCAATGGTAAGACTTTAATCTACATTCTATGTGATTCTATGATTAGATCCTTGATTCAATTCAATTAATTGTAGTACTATGATAGTAACCCTAGATTACCACTATAAAGATAATCCTAACCCAAAAAAATAATATCAAATCGTATCAAACGTAAACCTGGTGGCCTAATTTAATCCTAAATTAATATCAATTTCCGTAACCTACACAATTAACGTCAAAGCACATTTAACACGCAATCACTTCTCTGCCTTCCTCCCCTTGCAATTATTTGGCAAATTATGTTTCAACTTGTGCTTCAACTTCAACTCATTAATCATATTTCTTTCTCTAGGTGGAGGCGGAACCTGCTGAATTGGATTCATTATCACTTGCTGCTGTTGCGCGGCATATCGCCTCGAATCATACTGTTCACTTTCATCAATACTTGCATAAATAACATCATCGTCTGGATTCTGCGCGTAGTTATAAATATCCTCTGGAGGCCCACCAATATTAATAGCAGGAGGATGATGGTAATCATTCGAAATTACCGATTCTTGATAGATTTCATCCTCAATGACATCTATTTGTTGCGGATTAGAATGTGGAGGAAGTTGAGGTGGCATTAAACATGCCGGGTATCCAGTAGTACCACTACTACCTGCACTATTATTCCGATTAATGTTTCTGTTATTATTATTATTGTTGTTATTAGCGATGTCATTTGAATTCTCAGGTGGTGCTTCTGCCAATTGATAAATCTCCTCTTCAGCGACTGGTGGCGTTGGAATTTGTGATGTTCGTGCACTTGGCGCATTTGGGGTGAGAATACGCAATGGACGTACAGGTGTTTGAGGTGTTTGTACGACTGGTAGACTACCAAGGCTGGTGACACGACTGCTGCTGGTTTGGTTGTTATTTGTATTGGAGTTCATATATTCAGGGAGGTTTTGTTGGGGTGGGATTTCTGGAAGAACTCGGTTTGTGTTTGTTGACCTTACAGTCCTGAAACAAGATATCATTTAGTCAATTAGATTTTAGTGTGTATCATGTGAATGTGGATTACACTTGATTAGGAGGTATTTCTATGTCAGCGTAGTAATTGCTTTCCATTGATGCATATTTTGATTTGAAACTTTCAGGTGGGTCTTCTAGGGCTGACTTAAAGTTGGTTATGTCATTAATGGCGGATATCCATTGACACATTTCTTTTCTACTAAGGGCAATCATCTGGAAAATTCAATTGAATTCAATCAATTTTATGGGCAATATATAACCTAAAAACTGGAATGAAAATTATTAAGGCAAATAAGGGACAGAAGACAAGGACTAGTAATAACTTGACATCTTTCCATAGAAAAGTGCACTTTATAATCAAGTTATTAGAGATCTGCATTCTCCCGAATAGATGACCAGCGACCAGAGGTCACCACGAAACTGCACCCTGTTGAAGACTGAAAATGATGATTGCTGACTTACGGTAAAAGCCTTATCATCCGCATTGAAAGAAAACGCATCTTCTTCATGCTCAATACTCATCGCCTTGCAATTCTTCAACAAGTAATACTCCAATGGATGCGTCTTCTTTGGATTGGGATTGTTCGGATACAGCAAGAACCATTCATCAAGCAGAACTGCGTGGTACATCGGGTTGCCCTTAAATATCTTGATCAAGTTCCAGCGTGCTTCACGTTTCAGTGTTCCGGCAATAATTGGATGCAATTGATTAATAACCGTTTCTTGAACAAACAAATGAATTAGGTATCGTACAACCATTGACTGCAATGAATTCGTTCGAATCCTATAGAAGCGATGTATTTGACGTCATCTTACTTTTGTAAGGGCAATCAACTTCCGGTTTGGAGTCGTTCGCATTGTGGATATCTGGAGCGGAATCATATACATCTTCCGGTTTGCAATCGGGGCCAATGTATTCAGCGATTAATTCTGGTTGTTTACTCATATCAGTGTAGCTGTTAGGATCTGGGAATTCCATAAGGCTTTTCTCTTTCATCTTGACAACGCGTGTCATAAGACGCATTGCCATTGATTTAACCTCGGTGCTTTGATTGGTCATGAGGATTTCAGTGTCGAGGAATTTACAAATATCTGTAAGAGAATATGTCGTTAAATGAACGACATTTCTTAGTGACTTGAGTATTCGCTGTTTAATAGCGAAAAATATCCGTTTATCAATAAGCATGCACAATGTTGTGGCTGGAATCATACATCCGGTCTTGTTGACTGCAAAAATCCCAACCGGAGAACGCACCGGAAACTCTGCCAAATATTCAAGAAGGATACTTGCCAGTTAATAACGTCCTTAGGCTTTCCATAAACTCCATTTTGAATAGGTTGGTGGTATGTCGCAACTTGGCACTTAAATGATTACTCTTATCACTTCCCGTTACGTACTTATTCCGCCTTGCAGCCAACTGTGAATGGGTGTGGATTTACAGTTCTGGACAATTCGCGCACAAATTCGTTACTCGTCCATGTTAATTGCCCAAGTCAACTTGGTGAACTGTCGTCATTGGCGTCAAGTAATTGTAGGCAATGCGCAGCTGGAAGAAGCGCGTTATTTTCGTTTACAGCGCATAAAATGGTTGTTAGTTTGTAAGAAGCGCGGACTCCCGCATCGTGAACCCGACGTGCGATGTCATCGGAATGGGATTTGCGTGTGGGCGATGCTCATTTATCTTCTACAGTACGATGATTAGTCATTGCGCATGATAAGAATTTGTGCTTTTTTTGTTTCTTTCCGAGACATACTTCATGGATTTTACAATGTATATTAACGTTAGAGAAAATCTAATGCAGCACTTAGGGCAACTAATTCTACTCAATGCGAACATACATCATGCATACGTCACAAACAGAAATTGGTGCTTATTCCTTAAAAAAATACTTTAAGGCACCTTGTCTTCAATCATTCAGCTTAAATACCAAGAAATTTGGTAAATATCTTGTACGCTTCAACTGAAAATATCTCCAGAAGAAATTTTCTCAAATCGACTTAACTATGACGTCCATCCCCGAGAAGTATTACTTACTCTCATCCCTACTTTTGGGTTTTAAATCCTATTTTATTACAGGGCACGTTTACTCAGGTGTTTACGGGTTTTGAATTCTCCGTCTACGGACTTGGAAGCATTGTGGATGGAACCGGATGTCTCCTCCCAAGTAAAACGATCCAGCTACGGGACATAGGTAACACCCGGTATATAAGTCCAAAGGGGTTAGGAATGGTATGTATGATTCAATCAAATATCCTATTTTACAATCAATATAATTGATTACTGCTGCACAAGTACCAGAAGTAGATATACAAACCACATACAAAAAGTCATCTAATACTGCTTAACGTAAAGATTTCAAGCTGAAAGAGAACAAGTCAATACGTGGAGTCTTCTCCTGCCTTGTTCAAGCAGGTTGCAATATAATTATCCTGCAATTTTGCCATCGTACGATCAGGCAGGACAAAATACTTGAATCCCATGCTGAGACACTTAGCGATCATGGTCCTCCTATGCTCCAGAGAACCCCATTCAGCTGTGAGAGCAAACGAATCCAAATAATAGTCGAACTCCTGAAAACACATCAATTACTTTAATGCAACATACCGCTACAAGTCTAATTGGGCATACCCAATTAAGAGCCTCTATGATTAGAGCAGGCCATTCCATCTCAGCTCATCCCGGTAGATTTCTATGCAAGCGAATGGTATTTGCACCATCAATGAAAATTTGCTTGCACCGAACTCCCACATATCGATGGAATGACCTATAGCAATGAATCACGAACAGGACCTTACCTTTCACCTACGCAATCACATCAATTCTATCTTTTATATAAAATGACCTGTTATTGTTTGAAGCTATAGAGGGATGTTGGTGGTGCACAAACCTTAAGAGAGCGAGCTTATTAAAACTTACTCTTTATCACCTCAGTACTAATATCAGGTACTGTTATTGGGAAGGAAAAAGCTTCCCACCCTCCACAAATTTGTGGTGCTGAAGCAAGATAGTCTTGTAAAACCCATAAGAGGCAATTTTAATCAACAATAATTTTGTACAAGTTTTGAAAAAGTATTTTTGGTCCAAAATCTCTATGCTCAAATAACAACGAGATTGGTCATCTGGAAACATACACAGAGACCTTTTTTGAATTCTGATATATTGAAAGACTTTCCTTGTAAGATGAACCCCTGGAAATACAACAGAAACAATTCGGGCTGGCCCACCCTCAGCTACAGGACCAAATATGGAAGCGGATTTCAGATTTATAATCTAAGCTAGAAATCGTTTAGATTACGAACCTGTGTTCACATAAGTTCGGTATTAGATTTCATGTCACACAGTGTAATTAAAACAAATGAAAACATGAAACCAGAAGATGACGCTAGTAACGAATCGCTTGTCATGTCAAACAATGCGTGATTTCTTACCGCCACCAAATAACTCAAACTGGTTGGATCGATACTCTTGAATCTTCTGCATTTGTTGCACGTGGGAGCAACATAGTAATCTACCAAATCGACAATTCCTCCGCATTTGCACCGGAGCCGACTTTTCTTTCCACTCATCTCAGCGTAAGTGGGCCAGTTTTCCACGCAAGCTAAACAATTGCACATCGTTTTCCCCATAGCTGCAAGTCGTGCTTCCTTCGTTTGATATTTGTAATTTGCTCTCGACATGAAGGAGATATCCACCCTATCTCCGGCTTTTAATGGTACCAGACTCCGAAGAACCACTGCATTCTGCAGAAAGTACCTACAAGTTCACACAGGCGTAAATCCAAGAACAATTGGGAAACAACATAAAGTGTCTTACGCAAGAGCAGTTGGTGCACAAGAATGATTCGCCATTGACAAGGTCAAATAAATGCCACATGTCTCACTCTTGGTCTTTGATTGAAACGAATTCACTCTCTGTATCATCAAATACTTGAGGATTAACTTAACGATAAGTATCTCTTGTGGAGTTAATGTCCCAGGATCCACTTTCATTCCTTGTAATGAAAAGTAATTCTTCTGACGTAAAATCCTCAACAGGCTAACAGCTACCATTGTATCTTTAAAGATGTAATTGCTATTATCCTGATATGGTAACTGATTTAAATTGTAATAATCATCACTATTGTAAACATCTATCATCTTCTCAATCTGAGCATTCATTTCATCTGCTATTATTTGCTTGAAGGTCCTCTGTGTGATCATCCTTAGAACAACCCAGAGTGATTCCTGTAGAGCGCGCCTATCAAATCCACACTCATAGTTATGGTATTGCTTCGCTTTGTCCATACATTGCAGACTGCAATATTCAGCAGGACATTCAGGACACACATAGATCTGGTCAGTATGCTTTGCACAATGCGCACAAAACTCAGGATTACTTGTGGAGACGGCATAAGGATATTCCATCGCAAGTATTTCCCCAGGAGCAATGTCAAAAGCTGCCTTCAAATGCCTTTCATCCACGCCACCTTTGTGAGCAGTTACCTTGTGTGATAGTGCTGGGTAGCAAACATTTGTAGACTTCCAGTTGAATTCTGCAATTACCGGCTCCGGGACAGCTTCTAATTTCGATGCCTCCAATTTCAAAGCGGTGAAAGCTTTGGCATCTATGAAACTTTCATAACTTTTCAAAACTTCAATCTCATTCCTCAATTTCTTCTCCATTTTCACACAAGCGTAGATTTCTGCGCGCTTTTGTATGAACATGGCATATACTTTCTTGGATTTATCTACAAGTGATGGCACTTATTAATATAAGCCTGGGAAGCACAAAGAGCAGGTAGTATGTAGGAGACATGGAAATAATTGAAGCAATGTGGGCTTACCATCATTCTGTGGGCATTTTCTCAATGCAGCGTTGATCTCTTGGATGGCAAGTAGTGGTGTAGGTGCCACCAGCTTCCTGTCGGCAATCTTCACGCTTTTCATTGCGGCCACTATAGATTTCGGTTCGGCTTTTGTCAAACTTGGTCTCCTCGAGCACAATGAGAACGCAAATTTAATATCCTCATCGGACCCATAAGAACTCCTCACAACTCGTTTATCTTCTTGCTTGTCTGTTGATTTTGATGGCTTAGTATTCATGATGGCAACTTGCATCAAATTGGTGATTCCGAAAAGTTCCTCGCCCAGGAAAGGTAGTGAAGGAACTGGTGGAGTAATTCAAGAATATTCCTTATCCAGTATGAGAGTAGACAGTAACAGTTGACGCTGCAATAATACTCCTAAAGTAAACAACGTGAAGAATCAAAACTCTGTAATGCAATCGGCGCAATCAATCCGCGCAATCTCGTTGGTTCCACCAAAGTGCTCTATCGCGGCAATAAACTGTCTCATTAATCATTTGTATATTGTATAAACACGCCTAATCTGCTCCATGTTTCACTTCTAATTGGCAATTTGTTGACATTAGTGCACTGGTGCAACAGGTTTTATGATAAGCTCATGATTTGCAAGAACAATGAGGCGAATTCTTTGTAAAATTAACTCCGTCGCACAAGGTGCAATTGAAAATTGTTTGCTCATTCGGCTCGCAAGAATTTAATGTTTCTAAATATGCATCTGGCCGTTGTTGTTGCACTTGCCGGCAGCTGCATACACTGCATTAATCACAGTCCACTTGTAAACAAAGTGCCCCGTGTCGGGAAGCAAAATATGCGCATACAATCGCATTGTTAGAACGTACAAGCTTTCCTATATGTTTTATGCTTGTATATCATTACAGTCAGCGTTGTAATAGAATTGATAGGAGAATTTTGATTGGTTCCAGATTTGGTCACCTCATTACTACCTCCATGGAGGCTTACGGGTTAGTTACTTGTTGTACAGATTCATTTCCTTCTTGTGCATATTTTTCCCTCCTTTGGCATTACAAGCAAAAGCACAGCACTAGATTATTGTACAATTGCATCGCCCACGGGGCTCTAGACGTAACCACATCTTGGACCTCCGCAGATACAATCTGGGTTGAAACTGGGAACATGCATGTGGATAACCCACCTTCGGATAGACCACGTTATTTTCCGAATTATGACATTCCTGCTATATTTATTCTGTTTATTCATTTATTCTGAGTTTAGGAGGGAGAGATACAAATTGGTTAGGACAGGAGACAACATGGAGTTGGTCTAGGGAGCAAACCTCCAACAGTTGGTCCTAAAAACGTAAACAAAACAAAGTTCGCGTTCCTTTTTGTTACGCACCCACAATATGAGGCCCTATGAATTCAAAATCAATGTGCGGACAACAAAACTGACTGTCTATACTTCATCTGGTCAATGTATCCGGAAATTTTTCTGTTCCAAGTATCTCTGTGGGATTCCACTCATAACCATACCCCCAAGAACACAAAACTAAGGTTAGGAACACGTGACAAGACTTTCAACTTCCTAATCGTGCTTGTCTTCATCTTTTCTTGTATATCTGTTGTAGTTATTACCACCTCAAATTTGTGACTACCACAATGACATTTGCAACAAATAGACGGTAAAGGAAAAACGAAGTGAATGCTCAAACACATATTCTATTCCTTCATAAAATAAAAAGTCATGCATAACGAAAATGTTGGGAGCAAATTTAAACATGCGATCGAGGGAAATAAAAACTAATACTTCGAGTCTAGCGATGCCTTTGTCAGATAAGCCAAAGTAAACAAATCCTGAAGTTTTCCAAGTTTAAAATCCGGCATCGCAATAAACTTGAATCCAGCTTCCAGGGATTTGATAATCCACTTCCTGGACTCCTCAGTACTAATGCTTTCATTGCGTGAGTGAATCATATTTACAAGTCGATTAAAGTCCTAAAAACAATACACGAATATTGGTTACATTCTTCTACATCCCCAACTAAGTATATTCTATGGCAACATAATGTAGGAAATCTCAAAAATCAGTTTGCATTTATAAGACAGTGTCATCTATTAGTTACCATGATTCTTCTGGTATATTCATCCACTGACTTGGTTTCCTCACACTTGGTACACGTGGCATAATTAGCATAATTACAATTATAGTCCAAAACCCCTCCGCACTTACACTGAAGCCTGAAACCATCCACACTGCTCTCAGCATAGGTCAGCCAATTTTCAACACAAGCGACACAATCGCAGATAAATCCATACTTCCTCATAAGGGCACAACGCACTTCTTTCTTCTGAAACTTGTAGTTTGTCTCTGAAAAGAAAGAGATACTCACAACTTCACCCCGTTTCATTGCCTTCAGACTCCGAAGGACCACCGCATTCTTAATAAAGTACCTACAATCAAGCCAACACTAACTAATGGTGTGCAAATGTTGCAAATTGTATCATCTTACATCATGGCAGAAGGAGCACAAGAATGACACGCGAATCCCAATGTTACATAAATACCACACGTCTTGCTATTACCCATTGACGTATAAGAATTTACTCGCTCGATGATCAAATACTTCAAAAGCAATTTGGTAATGAATAACTCCTTGCGCGACAATTTCCTCGTCTTCACTTTATAGCCTTGCGACGAGAAGTAATTCGTCGCGCGTAAAATCTTGAGCAAGTTAATGGCAATCAATGTATCTTCCAATAAAACATCTTCATTGCAATGACCTGGCAACCGATCGACGTTGTAGTAATCATCGCTCTTATAAACGCGGACGATCTTATCAACTTGCGCCTCCCGGTCATCGTCGATCACCTGCTCCAACGACCTGTGAGTGATCATCCGCAGGACAGTCCAGAGTGGTTCACAAAGAGCGTTCCTATCAAATCCACACTCATATCGATGGTATTGCCGTGCTCGGTTCATACATCGCAGACTGCAGTATTCAACAGGACAAGCTTGGCACACGTAGATTTGGTCAGTGTGCCTTGCACAGTGTGAACAGAAATCAGGACTGCTCGTTGAGCAAGCATAGGGGTATTCCACGCCGATGATTTCACCAGGCCCAAGTTCCTGCGTGGCAATGAGCCGAATTCTATCCTTTTCGTTCTTGAAGATGGCCACTTTGGGTGAAAGCGCTGGATAACGAGCATTGGTGGATTTCCATTCAAGTTCCTCGATTCTGACATCGGGATCCGGAGTACACT
>JAODGC010000004.1:7059734-7069741 GCA_027574925.1 Ecitoglossa quadriceps
TAACCTAACCTTGCTTATATAAGAGAACTTATACCTTTATCACTATCAATCAATAAATTATTGTTGAAGGCTTTTGAATAATTTCGGCTTTGTATCAAGCCACAACCAAAATGTATCATACACACAAAAATTCCAAAAAAAAAATTCAAAAAGTTTTCCGAAAAATTTTCTTGAAATCGTTGGATCTTAGTAAAATGTGTGGAATTTCCCTAATCAAATGCCATTAGTTTCATTCAGAACGGAAACATATACTGAAAATGGTTTAACTCAGTAGTACAGTAACAGGGTTAAGTCACATGTGCGCAACATAACCTCACTTTTAACTATTGCAACTTTCCGTGTTTTTTTTCCTTTATGACATTCGATCCTGGAAGAATACAACTATCCTCCTTTTAGATTTTATCCATATACTTTTTCCATTGGCCACTACTGGTCGCCTGATAGCTAGACTTTGAGATTGGGTGGTTGCAGACTTTACTTTGGTTGCAAATACAATGCTCCCAGTGGAGTTACAAATATAAATCCTGTAGTAATTTCAGTTTAATTAACTTCTCTGCTACCTGAACATGGAATAAACAAAGCATGTATAACCACAATCGTCATCACCCCCCCCCCATTCCCCTCCTCTCCCCACCCCTCCCGACATCGAGATTACCGATATCTTCCACACCACTGTCCATTAACAATATAAATGAATCATAAACATTATCAACTGATTTCTAGAAGCAGGCAACACTCCGAACACGTTCTAACATTATCAAATACCAAAGGTCAATGCGATCTCAATACAATTCAATCTCAATACGGTTGATTTGTAACATGGTGTTGAAAATCGTCACCAGATTAAATGCTTGTTGACTCACCGAAACAATCACTCAGAAAACAGCAACAATCTCGTGGTGATTTCCAAGAGTAGCGTTCAGAACGCTGTGGCGCAGGGCTGCGAGCAACCTCGCAGGAGTGTGCTATCACTCATCACCATCATCCTTTTATACGCCTGCAGTGGCGCACATGTGTACATAACCAAAGTCAAACACCACAACCACTCCACACCACTTTGGAGCTGCTAAGCTAAATTAATCCATATCTGGATGTGACTTGTGCGAATTTCATCCTACTTCTCTGTCACACCACTAACTACTTCATCAATGTAACGTGCTTGGATCTGCAAGAGGTTTGAAGTGGACGACGATTTGGTCGGAATTACAATTCGGAACTAAATCAAGCGCATGCACTTTGCATGCGTTCAGTTCCGAATTGTTTACTCACGCCATTGTTGATACGCACAATATTTGTATACTTTCTCTACTACATCCATTTAATGGTGAACTTAACAATGGTCAAGTTGGTAATACGAGACGTAGCCACGAAAAGTGCCTTGTTTAACAAACAATCACTTGATTGGCTTGGTTTATTTGAAGGAATGGAATCAATAGCGATACATCGTTTTGTCTCAAGTGCGTGATTTATTCCGCATTGCTTGGCTTCGCACAATTGCGAATTGTTACTGCGCCCATCGCGTATTTGCCACGAGGCGTACCACGCTGGTTGCATAACTGCGCAATGACTTAAGCGCTGCTAACAATTCATTATGGGGCGCCACATGCACTCGAGGACCACAGCGAAGCGAAGAGAACCAAATCAGTAATTGCCACAATCTAAATATTCATTATACACTGCCTGCCACTCGTCAGATGTCATTACGTCACTTGTTTTCGTCCCGTTTAAGCTGCTAGTTGACATTATTATTATTATCCAGCATGACCACCTTCACTTAATTCCCTCAAATTACAAACTAAATATGAACAGTTAAGCTGTATCTAGCACTGTTTCTACGCTTTGTGCTATTTGCGCAAAAGTGTGTTATCAACATGTTCAAGCTGGATTGGCGTCATTTCAGGTTATGTGTATGCAACTGGCAATGCACATGGAATCATTGAATTAACGTGAATCGCGTGTATTCTCAGTGGAAGAAATCGTAGTGAAGGAATATAAATAAATATGGTCCATGCACGTAGTACATTTGCTATATTTAGTGAGGTGGAGTGGGGGAGGGTCGGTCACTTGCTAACACGATAATTGATATCGTGTCGTTGTATTTAACATCAACCGGAAAACAAGTGATGATGTTGGTGACAAATTATACAAATCTCAGTCATGTGAGTCGGACAAAATGTTGAAAGAAATGACACAATGTCCATGATAGTATAGAGGTGTTTAGTCCAGCGCCATCTGTCGGCAAACAACATAGGTCTCTTATTACAACCGAAGCATGCATTTTACAGTTGTGTAGAAATATTGTGTGCATTGGTTTTAGAATAAATTGTATTTCGTTTTTTACAGTGACTACTTATTTATTTGGAGCCATCTATTGAGATAGAGTGAAAATTATTTGACATTATAGTCAATATCAATGTTACAAAAGTAATAGTGTTGTAGAGGGTTTAATCCATAAGAAAATTGTAAATGTACACTTTTTCTCATCTATCAACTGCATCCTCTACCGAATTAAGGCTACAATCAAATATATATTTTAACCATATGATTTTTATGCAAATGAAAGTAGCGCCATCTTCAGGCGTAGATCCGAACCTAGTTACCATCTGACTCTATGTTCCTGGATGCTTGCACGCACTGTTGTTGTTCAAGTGAAAATAATTCGTAATAATTAGTATAATTCGTATTTAGATTGTGTACAATTTCTCAGCTTCTTTAATAGCTAGCTGATCATTTCTATTTGGTGTTAGGTAGGTTACGCATGCATCTCACCTCAAATGCTTCCATCTATCCGATCGAATTTTGAAGCAAACCTTGGCTCGAATGACATGCAAGCATGATTAACATGTTTTGCGTGATTAACGTGAGGCTGTCGCAAATCAATGCCAAGATTACGCATCACACTCGGCATTGAGATAAACAAACATACGCTGGATCGGGAAACCCTTGAGTTGCATCCTCAAAGCACTCAGCATGTTTCGCTTCCATCCGAATGCCGAATAACAAGCTTAATTCGCACTTGTGCTACAGCGAGCGCACACAGTGCTCTAGTTTATTACACGAGCCGAATGTACGTTTTGGTTTTTCTTCCCGATTGTAATTCTTGCTGACGAGATAATCTCGCGCTTCCTTCGCTCATTTTGTCATTAATGGCCTGCGGTGCAAGCTGGATGTTTTAGGAGATGGACACGCATTGTTGACGTGGTGGGTGGTTTGGTGGCGCTGATTAATGAATTATGTTGCTTGTGCGTGGAAGGTGTCGAAAACGTTGTTTTGGTAATTTTAATGGCTTGTTGACGAAGGTTTCATGTGTGACGAATAATTTCACGCCTTTGTGCACACTTGGTGGACACTCACCTCATCGATGGTGGGTAATGTTCCATTGATGATACGTTCCCGCTTGATTGGCGCTGCCTTGGAAAATCATCAACTAAATCCAGCACTCGATATGCACTGGTTTACACTGGGCACACCGAAATTCGCCAGCTAGGTTGCGGCGAACGTGCAGTTTCCCAGATGACGACGTATGGGATCCGATGCGGTTTGTTGCAGCAATGCAGCAGGTTGCGCTTGTGGCCAGTTGGGACTGCTGGCACAGAGCGCAAGCTGGACGGTAATTCAGCAATCAAAAAGTGTCGTCGCGACACGCACGTCGGAAGCGCTTTCGAAATTATACTTTTATAGCTGTCACTTAAGCCAGCGGGCGGCGGCGCGCGGCAGCGGTGACGGCAAGGTCTTTGTTGTCCCTTTTCTCGCCTTGATCGATGATTATTGCCACAATGCGCGGCATATACGTGCGGCACGACATTCGCTGCGTGATAAGGACACGGTTTTGGCTTAGCGCACAGAAATGCTTGTTTGCAGCAAATTGCGGCAATTGCTCGTACTGCAATTATGCGAATATTTGGCGTATCTATATCGAATGTGCACCTACTTTCAGTGTGATTTTATCGACTAATGAGCTCATAATTGGGATAAACATTTGCGATTCTTTTGTCTGCCTAATTTGGCTGGAATTTACGCAAAAATGCAAACTATTGCAATTGTGGGATAGTCGTTCATATTTTGAGAAAACATTAGGCTTCATAAGTAATTCATAAAGGGTGGATCTTGAATTTTTTAAGTTCTTTTCCAAAATTCTTTAATAGCATA
The DNA here is from genome assembly GCA_027574925.1 of Ecitoglossa quadriceps. Lineage (NCBI taxonomy): Eukaryota > Metazoa > Arthropoda > Insecta > Coleoptera > Staphylinidae > Ecitoglossa > Ecitoglossa quadriceps. The sequence continues at coordinate 7,063,884 of JAODGC010000004.1, forward strand.
TTGATTTACCATAGATGGCGCTATTTAAGTTTTCTATAGTTATTCAATAATTCACCTTCATTTTATCTCTTTCTGGGTGAGTCGACATATTGCATTGCAATTGTCAGATAGTCGTTTAAATTTTGAGAAAACATTAGGCTGGTTTTTCTTATTATTGGAGGAATTCATAAGTAATTCATAAAGGCTAGATCTTTGCAACTGAATTGAACAAGTTCACTTCAATTAAGCTAAAGCAAATGACAACCACGAGGTAGTATCGATGAAAATGTGAAAGCATAAAGGGTGGATCTTGTATTTTTTAAGTTTTTTTCCAAAATTCCTTAGTAGCATATTGATTTACCACAGATGGCGCTGTTTAAATTTTCCATAGTTATTCAATAATTCACCTTCATTTTATCTTGTTCTGGCAGATTCGGCAAATTCCGCACAGCCGACAATATTAATTCTAGCAAGTGTAGAAATTTTAGTATAGATGGCGCTAACACAAAGTTTGAATATCGCTTGTAACCGTTGTTTCAGTTTCCCATGTTCATGAAATAATTGACTTTTAGATTATTTCGTTCGATTTCTTAAATAATTTCTTTAACATTTTCCTTCGTGTTTATAACTATAGTTGCATGTGCGAAAATTTTGCTTTTCCTTCGTTTGTCATCCAAGTTGGAAATCAACTTTTAATCGCAACAATAAAAACCCGAACGAAGATATTAACTATAACATGATGTCCACTTTTTCCAACTCCTATACCCCCCCCTACCCCCCTCCCCCAAATTTAGAAAGACAGTTTTGGCTCTTCGAAAGACCACTAATACCTTCATTGTAATACAATCGGTAGAAAATATGCGAAATATTTATTGATATGATAATGTATACATGCACTTTATCTCCACAACGTCTATTGTTGTAATATACTGGTCATAATGTATGAAACAAATCACCAATATGTTGCGTTTGCGTGTGCATGTTTGGTTGCCTATGTTAAGAAAAATCAATTCTTTAGCAAATGTGTTTTATTCATTGAAATAAAAAGGGTAGATCGAATAGTTGGTTATATTATCACCATAGTAAGAAAATCCCGAATAGCTTAGTCATTTTTCATGCTAATTTTGGTTGATGGAATTGCAGTTGAAGATCTAACCTAATCCAAGTCAAATTCAAAGTCATAGTTTACTCTAATTGTATCAGAAATATGCTAAATACTACATCGTATTTTGATTACAATAATTTCCTAACAAATTATTTAGCATCACACTTGAAAATCTAAATTGAGCCACATGTACATGATTCATTCTGTAATCAGCACAATGCGGAATAAGCAACTCACTATCTCTTCGTACTTCAATTCACAGAAATCAGTGATTGTCGCATATCGGCACATAAAAAGCGTTTGTATGCATTGCAATGTTTTGCATTCGATTGCCACCCAAACGTAAGAACTACATTCATGCACACAGAAGCTGTACATACGATTTTATCAATAAACAAGCTTGAAACAATCACAATACCCGAAACAAGACTGTTGCGCTTCGTGCTTGATGTTTGGGTTTTAATTATTATATGGTGATGCTTTGCGCAAATTGGCACGCACTCAATCTTCGTCAATCAGTTTGTTCCTACAACTTTTTCACATGTGCTTTGCGTTTTTAAGTCAAACACTTTTTTCCGCCATCAGAAGCAAATTAATTTCGTACATTCATTCATCCATATATGAAAGTTATTTCAATTTAATTCTCATACACAGTACAATAAATGACGAACAAACTATCCAGCATCGCTGGTGACAGATTCTCAAAGTAGAAATTGCCTAGATTGCAAATCAGCTCGGGTATAAGGCATTGGTTTCGGTGTGTAGGCCACTTGTTATTCACTACAAACAAACATAACCTAAGCAAGCAAAATTACTCGATGCGTGTTCAGTGGCTTGCCCAACAACTTAATGCTTTAATTCTAATCTAATCTAACCTAACCTAACCTAACCTAACCTAACCTAACCTAACCTAACCTAACCTAACCTAACCTAACCCCACCCAACCCAACTTAACCTAACCTAACCTAACCCAATCTAACCCAACCTAACCTAATCTAACCTAACCTAACCTAACCTAACCTAACCTAACCTAACCTAACCCAACCCAACTTAACCTAACCTAACCTAACCTCACCTCACCTAAGCTAATTTACACCCTCCCCCCTCCACAAAAAACTAACACTAACACGCCGAAAACATAATAAGGAGGAAGAAAATAATGAGTGCCAAAGTAAAGTTATCGCAAAACGATAAAAATTGATGTCTATTTTTGAAATTTTTTGTAAATAAATTTCTATTCTCCGATAATAAGGCTCAAGGCATTTCCATTTTTCTCTGGTTAATCTCCGGGCCGTATTGAATTGTACGTTGATACCTTGATCAAGAAATATCGAAGCCATCAGTTATTGGCAAGTAATCAACACAAAAGGTGCACTTGGCACGCTGAATTTGTAAACAAGGTTGTTGTCGCGCTTGCTTGCGCTTATTCCACGCATAACATATTTCACATGCTTCGCATTTTACGCTTTCATTGAGCGACGCTTATGGCCAGCGCATGATTAACGCTAAATTGTATTATTAATTCGCGTTTGAAGCGGCGTAAGAAGTGCAAGTTGAAAACGCGATTGGAGTCAAGGTTTAACCAGGGAGCGCAAGGTGCACACAGATGTTTTATCAACATATTGACGCCAATAAAGGAGAGTAGTCATATTAATAAAGTTATAGGTGATCTCATTTAGAGGATTATCTAAAATCGAAAAATGAAATTAATTTCTTCAAAAATAAGATATGATTTTAGAGTAGTAATCTTTTTACATTTACCTTTAACTACTACTTTATCGATTTTATGGTCATTAATCTATCCGAGAATTCAACGTTTGGCCAAATTATTATTGTTGTAAGATGTGGAATAATAATTTTAAATATTACTTACGGTTTCTATTGTGCATTGGAATTACTAAAATAATGAGACTTGGAAATTTATTCTATTATTTACAGGTTTCTTCGTTTCTTGAACATTAGATATGATATTTTCAAAGAAGTGCATGCGTTCAGAATCAGATGTCGCGCAATGTTAAATTGCAAAAAAATTTTATTGATCTTTCAATTCAATTTTATTTTTAATTCTATTTATTTATAATTAAATGATAAACCACTATCATTTCAGAATAAAAAAAAAACAAATTAATTGAAAAAATATTAGAAGAAAGTAATGGCTTTCACTTTAACTATTTAATAATCATTAATTAATATTTCTTGAAATTTGATTTTATGTCGAAGACAAGAAATTTTGGGTCAAAAACGTTTTAGGTGAAATGTGTAGAATAATAAACGTTAAAAAATATCTACCGTTTCTATTGTGCACTAGAGTTACTCATATAATAAGACTTGTAAGTTTATTCTACTTGTTTACAGGTTTCTTCGTTTATTAAACGTTAGATATGATATTCTCAAAGAAATGCATGCGTTCAAAATCAGATGTCGTGCAATATTAAATAGCAAAAAATTCTATTGACCTTTCAATTCAATTTTATTTTTAATTTTATTTATTTATAATTAACACAGCCTAGATTGAAAGAAAATGATGGTGTCTTCTTGAGAATAAAAAAAAACAAATTAATTGAAAAAATATTAGAAGAAAGTAATGGTTTTAATTTAACTATTTAATAATCATTAATTAATATGTTTTGTAATTTGATTTTATGTCGAAGACAAGAAATTTTGGCTCAAAATTGTTTTACGTGTAATGTGTAGAAAATAAACATTAAAAAATATCTACGTTATCTATTGTGCACTAGAGTTACTAATGTAAAAAGACTTGTAAGTTTATTCTACTTGTTTATGGGTTTCTTAAACGTTAGATATGATATTATCATAGAAGTGCATGCGTTTAAAATCAGATGTCGCGCAACGTTAAATGACAGAAATTTTTATTGATTTTTTTAATTCAATTTTATTTTTAATCATATTTATTCATAATTAACACTGCCTAGGTTGAAAGAAAATAATTGTGTGTTCATTATAATAAAAATACCAACCGTATTAAATAGATATGCAAAGACTTTGACATATTTCTTGCTTGCAGTTTCGTTTTCTCCATTGCAAAATAAAAGATTCCACCGAAAACATGAAAATAATTACAAAAACTTTCTACGAACATTATATATATATAATTCATATATTATTGTAAAACAAAGTTTTATATATTTATTGACTCGCTTCTAAGCATGATGACTATTTGATATAAGAAATTAGTCTAAATAAGAATCTCGGCTGCTGTAGAAATTTTCAGTTTGGTAGTGTCAAATTGTGCATAGCACACCTGCGTCAATTCCCTCGTCCTGCGTTGCAGGGATAATAGCAAGCACTGCTTATAACCCCGTGCTGACACCTTTCCGCTTCGCGTTTTGCATTGTCACCCAATACGCGTACGCTCCGACACCCCCGCACAATGCCGCCGCCGTACACGCACGTGAGATTCGTGCCGTTCGGTTCGGCGCGCGCGCATTCGCGAGTGTTTAATTCAACGCGCCCGCCATCAGGGGCGCATCACCATGGCTATCAATAGCAAAACTCACCCTTTGCGCGCGCAAAAATCATATCGCGACCTCCCGGATGACTGACGCCTCATCGAGCGTGAACTGATCGGTGATAGAAGAGCGCTGATGTGCGATTTATAAGCATCCAATCATATTTGTATGCAGCAGCGGATGTAACATAACGAGCGCTTGATTAAGTGGTTATCATCGTAGATGAGATGCAGCACGTGTTTATCTAAGCATCGTTCAGACAGTGGAGATGGACTTATCAAGTTTACGAAGACTCTAATCGGAGCATTTTAAACCGGAATGTACATGGGTAGTATCCGCTTTGGTATGAGGGATGAATTGTATGATTCTATAATGTCTATAATCCAAATGCCTCAAGAGCACGAAGCTGTATTGACCCATCGACGGCAATTGGTAGGCAACCTTCAACGTCGGCGTGTTTCCGAAATCAATCTAAACAGCTTGTGACAAGCTTCCTCAAGCATTATCATGGGATAAGTCATAGGTTACACACCTCGTACAGGGTTAAATTAACCACCAACTTGGTTATTATTCCCACAAACGCAACAATTGCATCTATTGAATCCAACATGTTCGAATTCAGAAAATATTTTCATGTTTCAAGCTTAGGTTAGGTTAGCAGTATTGGAAGAGAATAAATAATGTTTCAAAGCATCCTAGAACAAACACAACTTATTTATTATTCTATTATCATCGCTATTTATAGAGAAGCTTGTTCTTTGGAAGGAACCTCTCGAATCTTAAAATTACACACGGTCCAAGAAATGTAGTCCGCGGGGGCATTACGTAAGTAGCTCGTAAACATTTGTTGCTTGCACATCGGTCCCCAGGGCAAAAGCTGGATTCTACGCATTGTGTTTGGCATTGAGACCCTTGCACATTGCACGAGGCTCATTCAGTGTCTTGCGGGCTGAACTTCCGGCACAAATATGTGGCCATTGCACCAACTGCGAATTGGCGATGCGTGAAAAGCGAGCAAATCTTGTAATCGATGTTAATCGCCAAAAAAGTGCGCACAATTGGTAGTGGGTGAATTGTAACAAAAGAGGAGAGGTAATTGTAGCTTAGGGGAGCTTTTTTAAGACGACTTAAACCGACTTAGTGGAATTAGAAAAGGTTAAGGGGACTTAAGGATTGATACATGGCTATTGAAGGAAATTACAATGTTTATTCATTGTTTGCTGTTTTAGTTCTAAAATGCTCAGCATTTCTGGTATCTTAGAACGTCTTAGAAGATAACTTACAAGTTGTGAATGATAATATTT
>JAODGC010000004.1:7086800-7122928 GCA_027574925.1 Ecitoglossa quadriceps
TGCTCCAATCTTTCCATATCCCACAATAATGTGCTATGCGCCAGCCGAATGCGATCTTGCTACCCAGCATAGGTAACAGCACGTTCCATAACATGTTTTAATTAAGAAAATCATAACTTTTGTCAGTTGGTAACTAGCCACTTTCCGGATCAACTTCATTCCACTCCATCAAATAGTTCCTGCTTCCCACCTACTGCCATCTACTGCAATAGGCATTTCAACTTTCGCCAAATATGCGAATATGCTCACCTCGGAATGAATTGCTTCCCCAGCAAACAACTCCCTAGCATGTTATTAATTAATGAGACACCTTATGACATTAATAGTCGTGCTGCATTCAACAGCGAGGAGAACACAAGCCCACCCTATATGCGTTCCGCATATTTACACGTAATTAATAACGCAATTTCCCGTGTTAAATCATAAACGCAAGCTTGTGCCTTATCGCCATGCAAGGCAAGCGGAAAACCGGAAACGTTCAACACTCATTTATCATCGCACCTTGTACACGCTTACGTGCTGCGTCATAGTTATCGATAGAAATCTGCATCGAAAAATTAACTCCTTTGCATCATCCGCATTGATATTCATACAAGAAAAAGAGGAAAACTAGGAGTGAATTTTAAAAATTCAATTCGTATTTTGACAACAAGACACTGTCATTCAAGTCAACGTAATTTGCACGGTTCATCACTATACAGCAACATTTTGATTGCCGTTTGACATATTGACCTAACCTAACCTAACCTAACCCAACCCAACCTATGCTAACCTAACCTATCAACAAATCTAATAACTAACTAACATGCAATCGATGATGGCTATTTCATCTATTTTCCTTTGTTTACCTTTTCTTCAAGAGCTCCAAACTCAATGTTCGCTGATTTTATGTGTCATTCCGGAAATTTGTTTGTAAGTAAAGCCGGAAGAAGGTAAAGATATTGTATTGGGTTGTGAGGTGAGCACTATGCAGTTTATTTCGTTTTCGACTCGTAAACACAAATCATCAGAGGGAAAGAAGCTGAAAACTAAGAAATAATTGCTACTACTATCAGTAATACAATTATGGCGGGACTTTCAAATATTATCGCGCCAAGCTATCCGACAGATGAGTTTTACATGGTGGAACGAGTAAAATATGCAATGGATTTTGGTAGCGTTGGAATAATTTCCTTTCTAACCATGATATCATTTTTAACCTTCAACTTCCAACTGACTGTATCTGACTAACCTAACCTAAAACTATAGCTCCTATCTTCTCTACATTACATTGAAATAACCTCACTCTGACACGAAATATGACTGAATACGTTGCTCTTGTTTATTACATTTTTAACGAATTGTTTTCTTTAGTAACAATCTACTCATCAACTCGATCAAGTCGATCAACCCGGAACATAGTTGAACACATGATTAAACTAGGATGTGTCAAAGTAAAGTTAGGTTAGTAGAAAAATATTTATGGTATTGCAATAAATTCACCTGGACGTTCTTCAGTTTAACTCTTCCAAAGAAGGTAACGAACTGAAAATGCGTTAAACCCAATGAATGCCTGCGATGATTGTCTTGCGCTTGATTAGAGGGAATCGCGCGTCAACATACGTTTGATATGATCCTCTCACATATTATACTGCTGGGACATACTGCTTCTCCTAACCTACAATTTTCTTATTAAGAAAGAACGCTAAAAGAATGAACACATGATCAACATAGCATGTGTCAGAGAAAAGTTAGGTTAGTACAAAGTCGAGTGGATCAAATAAGTAAATTTTTTGTATTCAATTCCCAGCATTGAAATAACTAATTTCTTGGACTTTCTTCACTTTAGTTCTTCGAAAGAAGAACATGTTATACCATCTTGGCAATTCAATAAATGTCACACTTAATAATGGAAATCAAGGCATAATTACATTCAATAAACAAGGTTGTTCTTTAACGTGTAAATTGGAATTTCAATCAGCAAGGAATAAGACAACCTAACCAATATCTGAACAATATCTGAAAGTACTTTTTCTCCTTTTCAAAGTCGGAATTATTAATTAATAACGAATTGATATTCGCTAAGAATCATCCCCTGCATTAACTTGATTGTTGCAATTGATAAGAAATAAATCAAGAATATATAGTATGCAAGAATGCTTGGTGTATTAACCGATAGTTTCCAGTTGGAATGCAAATTGCACCAACTGCCCGTGATTTCTTCCACTTCCCACCCTAATCCGTAGGTTTAGTTAGTCCATTTCCACGTAGATACCGAATGCACATCCGACAGGCGATAACATTTTCGGAATTAATTGCACCACCTCACGATTATCACTTTATCGCGCCATCGTTACGGCGTCATGGACGCTCAGGGAGTAGCGCGTGACGCCCTTGGTCGAAAAGGGTGCTGCGCTTGAGGAGCGCGCGAAGCGCGTTCAACTTTCGGGGCAAACTCATTGAATTCCCAATTAACTACACTTGGTACGTGTATCAAGCACATCAGTTTAGGTCGTTAGTTGAAGGTGGATTAATTGCTACACCAGCGCCTGGCGCTTTGGCCACTCACCTGAATCTAGTTCGTCAATTAAATGCACATAATATCCGATTGGATTCCAATGCCGATTCCAATGATGGCAAACAGAGTCTCTTATTGTTGGTCGCACTTGGAACTAGGCTAAACACTGATTCAACTGCTCTGGGCTTTCGGGCAATGAGCGAGAAGAAGGTTGCACAAGTTGTCCGCTTGAGATGCAGTCGCGCTTTTCGCCGCATCTACCAGAAGCAGCTGGCTGGCGATCACATCCCTCCATCGAGGTGAGTATGGGTTGAAGAAGGGCGCCGCGCCACCAATCCGCACGCTGCTCACTTGGCCGTCCACGCTGGCGGCAGCCAATCGCTGGCGGCGTGCGCTCCGCCCTTTCGCCGGCGGGTGGGGCCTGCCCCTCGGGACCGCCACCAGCTGCGCCACCTTTTCGAAGGCGCGCTCCAGGTTGTGGCATTTTGCGCTGATGCTCCTCTACCTGGGCCCCGGCTGTGTGCGCGCTGCCATTCACTGGCCACTTTTTGCGTCTCCAACCCAAGACCGGTATCAAACAAGCCGCAGCCAGCCGCCCAGATGTGCGGGTAAAAATGCGGGAAACGTTACAACCGACGACGTGCCTAATCATACGAAAAGCCTTTCCCGACGGCTCCGCTGATACATGCGTGCTGCTGATACGATCGCACCTCGCTTTGACCCTTTGGCCAACGTTTGACTTTGACGGTCGCCAGTGCATTAGCAGTAATGAAGACGAGGCGAGAAATTCCAGGCTGGCACACTTAATGTCTTCATAAATTCACAGCATGCCAGGGATGGGGACAAATCACGCTTTTGTGCGCACCCGCCCCGGCTGGCATTGCGTTGTACACAGAGCGGGGATTTGGAGTATTTTTCAAGTGCGCACTCTATCCACCGGCATGGCATGGAGGCCTTTGTGCCGTATGCTTTTTGATCTTCCAGGGGGGCAAATAAACAGACGCCACAATTTCATTTCTATACCATTCAATTGTCAACTAAATTCAAATAATACAACTCGTCACTGCAAGCAAAATGCAAGCGGAAATATGTAAAGCATCCAATATAGACAACCCAACAAACATAAACAAATAAGACGTTATTTATAATAAGTAGGTGGGCACGTTGATTTAACGTAACAAAGATAGTATGTTAATTAGTTAACAACAAATTAAACATGTTATTGCGCACTTAAACTAACACACAAAATTACCATCAACTAAACTAAATGATTTTTGTACGTAGGCAACTAACCCAACGCATTGTAATGTCATACACTAACAGCAAGGCATGTATCAAATAATGACCACCCGACAAACACAAAAATCATTTATTATAAAAGAACAGGCAAACAAACAGGAACAAAATATATACAACATAAACCAGGATAACTCAAATTACACTATTTGCATGCTGCACACCAATTGTATGCAACCAAAGTACCAACATATTCATAGGCAACTAATTATTCCGATGCCTTCTAGCAACTCGCTTGATGACCTTCCTGCTCAGCGATGATTCCAACGCATTATTCAATGAATCCCATCGGCTTCCAACACTCGAGACGTCCCGAAAACATGAATTAATTCAATCAGCATCAATAATTCTCAAGTGTTGTCTTTTGGCGTTGTGCAACGACCAAACGGCAGATATAGAAACCATGACGAATGCGCCCTGAACAAGTCTCTCTCTGCATGTCCGCATCGTCAAATTGCCGTCTCCATCAAAGATGATTGCACGCAATGCTGCCTCTTGCTGCACTTGCCGCCGCGCGTCCAATTATATCGACGTGGCGGTACCTTTGGTACGAATCAATGCGCCAGTACAAGTACCATCAATGTTTGTTTGATGTGCGCTTTGGCTCGCGCTACGATTGAAAATGTCATCAAAGTATTACTTATTCTTCGTCTATGTGGAGGAATTCTGCAGGAGAAGCACGAGGATGATGAGAAGAAGAAATACACAAACACAAGATGGAGTATGATCATGTCGGGCATAGAATTAAATATGAAATGCTTGATTCACTTGAATACTTACGCATGGATGGGCGCGCGTTCTAAGGGCTTGAGATAATAATAAAAGTACATTGCAATCCACAATGCGAGCCGAGATGACGCAGTGGAAAGATGAAGTAATTCTGCTTTATTTCTTCAGATGGAGAATTGTGCATTATTTTTACAACGGATGTCAAAATACATATCATGAGTGCATCTTGCTTTCTAATCAACTGTTCATTCAATACGAATGAATGTATCTTGTTGGGACAATTTGTTCACTTTGCAATTGTCGATAAGTATTGAATTGTATTAATTTAACTGAACTGCAACGGTGTGTTTATTCAACGCACTCCTTTGACAGATTCCTATTCTTTGTTTAATATGGTCCACAGATGGCGCACCACACAAAATAGATGTTTAGGTTCTGTGCCAAAGTAAACTTTCAATTTAGAGTTTGGTCGCAACTAAAACGCTCGAATTTACACAAACGCCTGTGTTGGATACATATCTAATATTATGAACATATCTTTGACATGTTGCCTTTTTCTGAAGTGTCACCGTAAAGTCTTCTTACTAGACACAAATTAATGTAGAAATATCCTCTCCAGTAATGACATCTACTACACAATGAACTGTACCGTGTGACCACTGAGTGAGTCTCACGCACGAGCAGTTGACGGACGCGTCATCATCCCCACTCCATTCACCAGCTATAAGAGGCACTGCCATCGACAGGTTTGTTCATTCATAGCACTCTTCTCCCAGGTTCACAGTAAAGTTAGCAAGATACACTAATATCAGACACCTTGAAATCAGGATCAACAAAAGACTCGTTATAAATAAGTTGTGTAATAATGTAAAATAGAAGTATAGACTTTTTAATAGAATAATTCTTAGGAGGTGTCTAGTGTAGGAGTAGTGGCAAATTTATCAAGCAAAGAACTCTAGGCGCAACTTCTTCACTGCTTCTCTTCCAAATAATAATGTCCATATCAATTACGTTTATTTTAAGTGTATACATATTTCGTAATATAATACATCGAACCGAATTAAGTTATGCCTTCGTCTATTGTTCCACTCGTTTTGTGATCGTTTGTTCATTGGTCACACATCGTGTATATTTAGAGTACCATCAAAAATCGAAACAAACCAATCTTCATATCCGTACACCCCACACATTTTCGCACCGCATGCTCACGTTTTAGTCATTTTTTTTTCTATAAAATACAAACATTAAAAATATATGTTAATTTTTACGTGTTGCGTGCGTGTCGCGGTGTGTTTCAGTCGGCGTACAAATGTCATCGTGAGGATAAAATGCAATGAGAAAGTGACTTGATCGCGCATAGTTCTGCTGGATACTGCAACTAATCCATCAGTAAATTCGTTTTGTCTTTTGGTTGAGTGTACGTGGTAGTGGTGTTCGACTCGCCTGCCTCTGACATTTGCTCTGCGCACTTTAAACATTTAAAAACGTCACAAAAACTTACAGCCAACACTCAATATATGCAAATATGCGCTAGATGTGTTATCTAGAACTAGAACATCTCACCTCAGGTTAGTCTCACAAGAGTGACCGAAGGTATAACAACGGATTCGTTTCTTTACAATAAAATCTCCACAAGTCGAGAGAGGAAGTACTCCTCCGCCAGTAGTTGGTAGTTGAGTCCCTCGACGAAACAAATAAATATAAAATGCAATTAATTAAGCGTTGCGTTAACTTGGACGTTGCGGTTGCAAATCGGCATCTTCCCGAGTGACTAGCAGTGACTAATCTAGTGCTGCGCCAAATTCAACGTTTGCAATAAATACACGGTAAACAATAACGAGTAAAACGTACAATTCCAATTCAAACACATAGCGCTACGTTGTTGACGTGTGCGACATCCGGGAAGGTACAAACGTGCCGCACCCGCTTTAATTGTGAAGCAAACAAGACAAGAACACAAGTCGAAAGAAAGTTAAATGCGTACGCAGCGTGCCGTGACAGCGGGCACATCCTCGCGTCAATAAATATTAGAAAATATATTTTGTATTTTTAGGGCTTAAGGTTTGTTTTGGATTAAAATTGGTGACTGACCAGTGGTGACAAAATGGCCGCGGCGCCAAATCCGACGCCATCATCATCGACCTCCGCCATATGGTGGATGGCATGTGTATTTTCTTTGACTAGGGCACATTTTACAGGCGCGATTTGCGACAATGCGCGCAATCGACTCGCTAGAGACGGTGAGACCAGACATGCCCCAAGCGATGACTTTGGATGTTGTTGGAGAAATCGACGCGCGATTAGTCAACGCCTCATGCGTCCGTCTCGCCGCCCTGTAATCGGAGTCTCGCGAAGTCTTCGAAGATGATATCATCGTTGTTTTCATCCCTAAAACAAAACACATCAAACTGTTGCCTCCCCATTGTTAACACAATCTCCACTCACGTATCAAGTTGTATAAGATTCGTGTCATCTGCGACATTCGGCCCCATCTCTCTGCTTTCTCTCCGGGAGGAATCCAAGGGAGGAAGCATCTCCTCTTCCGGTTTGGGATGCATAAGAATAAAAGGCAGCTCTGCCACTAGGTCACTAGATAAAACAAGATGGTACATTGACAAGCGCTCAAATGGTGCACAGATTAAGTCAGCTTACCCTCCAAGAGGGCCTAAATACAATTTCACTTTGACTTTGTACTGCACGATGATACCTAGGTTCTCGCGTTGAGAGGAATCGGCCACTCTGAATTCAATAAATTAACTTATAAATGTACTTCCTATTAGATAGGAAAGCCAGAAATGAAAACTAAGCCAATAAGCATGCAGCGTTCACATTTAGGAGTCTCCAAGTATAAAAGCATGAAGCGAAACAGAGTAATTGAGGAATAAATCATGCATTAGAAATAAAACAAAGCTGTGCAATTGTAGTAAATATTATATAGGTTAATGTTAATAATGAGTATTTGCTATCGAGTATAAGACCAGCAACATTGAGGTGAGGACAACATTCGTATCGAAGGAACTATTCTAGTTCAATTGTAACATCAAATTTTTGTTTGTGTCATGTCAATGTAAACGCGTCGGTGGAAATTGTGATTACAAGGGGATATGTTACACAATCAGAGCTTTTCAGGCATGTTCTGTGTTTAAATGCAGAGCTTAAAAAAGAAGTGCTGGCAACCCGATGCATTACAACAGATCGCTCAGGTGTCCAGAAGGTGACATCAAACAGAAGAGCAAAGAAAGAGAGAACAGCAACCATTAAACAGGACGGTTTCGCTGCGCTCCGTGGGAGACTTACAAAGTGCTCGATGCTAAGTTAGTATCTTCGTGCTTAAGTTGTCCGTCCAGCGCCAGGCCCCACTTGTCCTTGTTATTCGCCAAGAGCGGCGTCAGCGCAAAGACTTTGCTCAGGGTGAAGCCGGGGCCGATGGGGCAGCCTTCTCTGCCCAATCATACCACACTTTAGTCACCAGCAGTCACATACAATATACATAAACAAATGCAAAATAGTAATCAACGCAACGCCGGCTGGCGGAAGACCCGCGCTACCCCATCCGCACCTACAGCCAGTGTGTTGCTGCGTCCTATACACCACAGCGTACTCCTAGAGGCATGCGTGTAATATGAGAGTTACAACCAACACCGCCAAAATGAGTGCCAACTCTAAAGTAAATACGAAAACACCGCGGGACGAAGGCGCCCCACGCAACAAAACAAGAAAACGCTGCATTCTCACATGGTCGATGAGGCTAGATTAGTGTCCTCGTGCTTGAGCTGCCCATCAAGCGCCAGCCCGCGCTTGTCCTTGTTGTTGGCGAGTAGTGGCCGCACGGAAAACACCTTCGACATCGTAAATCCCGGCGAGACAGGACAACCTGCTCTGAAAGTTCACATTCGTATCGCAAGCAAACAAGCGCCTTGTCGTCGGTTGTTGGTAAACAACTTGTTTATAAACGCATCGCCACCTATCATCCGACCTGCAATCGAGCGTGTCGCTTTGCACAACGCGCTGATAAGATACTTACTCGCTGTCTGTCTCCGCAACGGTGCACTTGTACTGCGCGGTGGAGAAGAGACAAATATCCGCAAACTGCCGCACGCTGACCTTGATCTTCTTGACGGTGCGATTGGAGTTGTTTGCTATGTGCACATTGACAGCGATGTTCTCTCCGTGATGGTAGAGCTCCTTATCGAGCGACGCCTCGAGGTGCAACTTGTTGGGGCTCATCATAAACTCTTTGCTCACCTCCACCGACGGCTGCTCGCCTTGTTTGCTAGGCGCGTACATGATCTTCCTTATGGCTAATCTGCGATGCAGGATAATTTAATGCAATTTAATCAAGTGCGAAAAGAGGGACAAAATCGATAACGCTTGCACGTTGGCGATGAACATCCTTGTACCTGACAGAATTACGTTTGTGCGGTTTGTCGTCCTGCGTCTCTCCAACGAACGCCTTCAGCTCGTAGTCGACGCCGCAGGGCTTGCCGGTATCGCCCGGCGCCGGCTGCAGCGTTACGGAGGCGGGACAATGTGGTGGCAGCTCAAAGTAAAACGGGAACGCATTGGGTCCGAGCTTTTTTATCAGCCGCTCCTAAAACAAAGCAAGTCTTTGAATACAAAGCAGACGAACTGTTTAAAGGCGGCGCAAATTTCACCGTACAAATTAATTTAACAGTTGGGCCATATAATTTGTATACTAGAACAAAACTAGAACATACTATGACGTAAAACCCTTGATGGCCCGTTCACCTACGAAATGAGGTCAAACTGTTAACTTAATAAACCTGCGTATTACCTGCAGTCGCGTGAGCGGTCGCTTCGTAGCGTTCGGGTCCTGCGGGTAGATCTGCTCGGCAGCCAAATAGAGATCCTTGCGCACCGTGAGCCCCAGCACGTCGAGGTCTTCCCGTCCATAGCGGAAGGCAGCAAGTACGTGCCCGAACACCTTCCGGTCCTTCACGTACTCGGGATCGATGAGGACCACGCCGTCGATTGGATCCACGTGCGATATGTGATCGACAAAATCACGCTTGCCAAGGTACACCGTAATTTTGCCATTGGGCGAAGACTTTTTGAATACTCTACAACCAAACAAGCTTGTAATGCATCTCATTATTAAGCGCTGCTCCAAGCACAAAGACGAAAAGAAGTGTACATTACAAATGTGCATTAAAACAGTTTACCTGGTCGCTTGGCGCTTACTGCTCGTGTCGTCCATGTCCGGGGACGGGGGTGCCAGGCCGGACGCACTCTCTGGGCTGCTCTGCGCCTTGCCACCCTCCAGGATGACCTGCAAAATCCGATAGAATTACTACGGCGCAACATGCGTGATTTGTTTTATTTCATTTCGTTATCGCCTCAACTCCCACATGCTTTGTGTGTGTATAAAGCACATGTCTAAGCAAACAATCACCACCTCTGCGTGCAGCGCGCTCGAGAAGTCCGAGCTGCGTGCCTGCTGTTTAAACTAGGATTAAGCTTGCAGAACTTGCGCGCAGCGTGCTTGCGTAATGAGCACTGTATCAACAAACAGCGCGTTAAAGAGTTTTTCGACGACTAGAGTGCGGGCGGCGGCTGCACTTAAAATAGCAACAACGCGATAATGATAATAACCAGCGCGCCGGGCGCGAGATACGCGCACTCCATACACACACCACTTACATTACAAACTATCGCGGCGTCTGAGAATTTCGTGTTATAAACAAACAGCACGCGGCACATATGTGCGGCACATGCGGCGGAATGGAAAAAACAGCGCGCGTAGGACGCGCGCCGATTGTTCACACCGCGGGAACCAATTCGAAATCCACAGTACGCGAATTACGTTTGCAAGTGTATAGTTGTTACGGTTGTAAGTGTTTGCAAGGAATAATCATGTGCCGGTGTGACGCGCGCACTGTTCCGCCCTATTCTCGCGTTTACAACGCAACGGGTGCGCTCGCCTCTCGAATGACTTTAATCTAATCAACTAAAACGTCGGACACAATATGCCGCTCGCAATAAACACAGCAGCCGCTCCATTTGATCGTGTCAAATAGCAAACGCGATTGAAATCCTGCTCTGTCGTCAGCCACACGATGGGTAAATTAATTATCATCAGTCCAAAGTGTTTTGATTGGAGTTAAATTGAGAAACAATTGAACGACGCTAACCTGTTGTACCACCTTGACGGGCATATTGGGTTGCCTATCGTAAATTGTGCACAATCGCCATCAACGCACAGCAATCACAATTCAATTGTTTCCCACTTGGTGAACTTTCCTGCGAGTGCATTGAGTGAGAGAGATGCGCTGAATGCTGATGGAGTTAATAAGAGAAACTCACGTTTTGTGTTGGCGGATGAGTTGAATTGCGTGTATGACAACACGTCGGATATCAATGACGACGAGCGCCGGACTTTCCTCGACTGTTGATTCAGCGCTGCCGGACAAATTACTAATAAGCGCCCGCCGCCGCTTTGTCGCGTGCGTTAGCGCCTCTCCGACGTTGCTTCCACCTTCCGTCCGTTGTCGCCGGCGATCGCAATCCGCATCTACGTATTGTGCGGCTCAACGCGCCGCCGGCATTGTGTGGTGCGTCGCGACAAATTCACCCTCCGTGGCGCGCGGAGACAATACACAATACCGCCCCACAATCGGCGATCAGGTGCGCACAATGTAAACACACGTCCTACGCGGCAATTAGGCGGCGTCGAGACACGCTGATGAGTCGTGTACCTGGCGACGAGTTCACTCATTCACTGGAATAGCGCGCCCGGCGAGGGGGTAATTCACGACGTGATTCCGGTAATCCTTCTTGGCTGGCTAATGAGGCAATGTTCGTGTTTGGCGCAGAGTTGGTCTACTGGCACGTTCGTTGGTGCTTCAGCTTTGCGGAACTTGCGGCCCGCCGCACGTCCGTCCTGTTCGTGACTAACCTATTTCGAAGTCACGTAGAGCTGCACTACACTACGCACTTGGTCGCGATGATGTTTGCGGTGGATGAGCTTCACGGCGCGATCTTCAACTGTTTGCTGGCCTTCGCAATGATGCGATGCCGTACGCCGTACGTTGGCTCATATTCGTGCGTACTGGGGCACCTACCAAGAAACCACGGCGCTCTTTCATCCGTCGATACGTCCAATAATTACTGAGTAAACCACACTCGACGCGCAGGGCGAGCAACAACTCCGCCGATCGGGTACGCAGTGTAGTAGTGTATGTGCTGTGAGGGTTGCTAACTCGCAACAAAATCCAAAACGCCAACAACGCCCTCAGTTACTAAAATACTTGCAAATTCAATAAATTAACACGAAACCATCCTACATTCGCATTCACTACATTTGCGCGCATACTATTTAACTTGTATCATTATTATAACCTACTTTCAATTAGTTTATAGCAGTTTTTACGTGGTTTTAATGCATCTGGAGTTTGGAAAATTCGAGTAAACTACGTGAACCAACACCACTTCACCTCGTCCTCCTTCGTGGAGGTTCGCCGTCTTCGTGTCACTCAATGGGCGCGCTGCGCAGGCGCCGCGTGGATCGCCGCCGTGGCCAAGTCTGCAACGCAACGCACTCGCCACGGGCCGTTCGCTCGGCTGTCAACTTTCTGTTTGTAGTACGTGTTTTTTTGATACATTTTAGTCGCGCAAATCGCACCACTAGCCAAGGGGGCGCCTTGCCGCAATACATCCGCCGCCACCATGACCACGTCGTCCGAGTACGGCAATCCGCTGCGGAAGTTCAAGCTGGTTTTCCTCGGCGAACAAAGCGGTGAGTGTGTTGACTCTTGCATTAACACCGCGCCTACGCCGGCAGGAAAAAGTTGCGTGTTACCGACGCACGGAGGGCCAGAAGTGGCCTGCGGATCAATAGTGCTATATAGCTGAATGAGCCACACATTAGCTGCATCAATTTTGCATAGGTGTGCCTTCTTCGCCCTTTCTTGCCGGCTAACCCTAAGATCTAGTCGCTGCTGATGCTGCTGCCACTGAGGCAGACAACTGTCACCCTGCCACCTACTTTCCACCTGCTGACATATACATATGAATAACGAACCTATGAATGTGTGGGTGAACGTCTTGCAAGCTCAACTCTTTTTTCTTTTTGAATCAATAAACACCAATATCCAACACCTAATAACATATGACATATCTTAGGCCTGAAAATGATTTTGTTTTGTTTGTTACTCAACAGTTGGGAAAACATCGTTAATTACAAGGTTCATGTATGATAGCTTTGATAATACTTATCAAGTAAGTAACTGCATACACATTCTTTGCTTGTTGCAAATAATATCTGATGAAAATTACTTCCTAAGGCAACAATAGGCATTGATTTTCTGTCAAAAACCATGTACCTTGAAGACAGGACTGTTAGGCTCCAATTATGGGATACAGCAGGACAGGAGCGTTTCAGGTCTTTGATTCCTTCATACATTCGTGACTCTACAGTTGCTGTGGTTGTCTATGATATAACAAGTAAGTGGTTGTAAAATATGTTATGAGCCTAATAATAATAGCTGATATTGGCTAATGTTGTAGATGCCAACTCATTCCATCAAACTTCCAAATGGATTGATGACGTCCGAACGGAGCGAGGTACGGACGTCATCATCATGCTCGTTGGCAATAAAACGGATCTGTCTGATAAGCGGCAGGTCGTCACCGAGGAGGGCGAGAGGAAGGCGAAGGAGCTCAACGTAATGTTTATTGAGACGAGTGCGAAAGCGGGATACAATGTTAAGCAGGTTAGGAAAGAACTAATTCATGTTTGTGTTTCATGAGTCGAATGTAGTTTCATATTATCATTCATTGTCATTTGTTTGCTGGGTTGTTTTCTGATCTAATGAATATCATTTGTTGTAGCTTTTTAGACGCGTCGCAGCCGCATTGCCGGGCATGGACTCAACAGAGAATAAACCACCGGAAGACAGTATCCTTTTCTCAGACAAAATATGCAACTCAACTTGTTGGATTTATTAGAGCAAGCATGTGCATGTTTCTTAAGATACCAGTGCATGATTGGTTCATCATCCTGTTTTGCTGCGAGTGATTATCAACCCAGTCGATTTGTTTTTGTTTCTATGTTTATTTTGATTGCGTATTTTCCTCAATTTGTGTCTCTAGTGCAAGAAGTCGTCTTGAAAGACACGCCGAACGAGGCGAAAGATCCGGATGGAGGCTGTGCATGCTAGTGACTTTGTTTCCTTCCTCGTTTTGTTTGCCAAGCAAAGAACCACCACCGGCGCGGGCCTTGCTTTTATCGATTTCATTTGTGACCCAGCCGGACCTCAAACACCAGCGGTCAACAAAAGCGCGTACGTGTTTTGCTATGCGCGTTTTCTCGTGTTCAATTCCTGCGACTTGGCCGTGTCCAATCAAAACGAGCAGTCAGATTTGATACTTAATAACTAGCGTAAACATAAGAGATTATAGTGGAAAATGAGAAAACTATTTCGTGCCTTGGATTTTTGACAGCTCATTTTACCGTGCAATATTGGGAAGAAAAAAACGCGCATTAAAATTACAAAATTAAGTTTAAGACGGCTCTAATATTTATTGCATTTAATATATTTTAAACATGTACTAATCAAACCAAATACGAAGGCTTTTGCAAGTCACCACTTCGGGATAGAGTTGTAAATAATTTTTATATACTGTCAGGAAATGACTTCGATTTGTGCGGACTTTCACCCAGAGTTGACAAGTTCTCGTGGCGAATCCTGCAATGATTCGAAGGCACTTGGCGACATTCAGTTTTATGTTCATAATCTAGCCTAGCTCTAGCTACTACCCCTTAATTTAGATTATTGAATGGTTGTTATCTGTTAGTGCATTTGTCATCCGCTTACTCGCAACGCGGTGCGTCCAGAGAATTTTTCTTAACCGCCGCCTACAGCCGTGGACCTTCAGACGCAGCCACAGCTGCAGAATCACCAGAGCGATTCGGAGGGCGGCTGCATGTGCTGAGGCGCCGCCGCTCGCGACAACCACCGCCCCACAATCCCCCGCCTCGCACGCGCACTCTTCGCCAGATGGACGAATCAATTACTTTACCTACTAACAAGCAAATGAATAACAATGAATTATAGTTAAGTCTGGACACGCTTCGAATCGTGTAGCCTGAAACGCTAAATGTGAGATTTCTTTGCCAAGTATATTGTAAGGTTGAAAACGATGGGAATTGTGTTGATAACGATAATGGGCACTCTGTGTGTTTGTGGCACGATGGCAGACGAGACTATGTTATGATTAATTGCGCGAGTTGGCGACGTTTCTTTCAGGTTTCTTGCGTAGCCAATCCACCGATCGTTTTTATCGTTCATTCCTCGGCGTTATTTGGCCATGGACAGCGTGGTCATGCGGACAATGGACTATTGTAATTTTTTATCACCACATAACTTGATTTTGCCTATTTCATAATCGAAAATGAAGAGAATAAATTGTTTTGTGTTAAATCCAATTCAAACATTTGGCGCAATTTTCTTTGCACCGCGTTTCCGTTGCCTGCATCTATTTGTAGATAAAAACTAGAGGTGTAATATTGATAAAACGAAGGGCATAGCAACAGTGCTAAATTGGCCATGAAATGCAGCGATAGATTCGAGTTCCCATAAACTGAAAAAATGCAATTGTAACTTAAACTTGTTGAACTTAAAACACTTCATAAATGTACATAAACTGGATCACAACTTAACCTAAAAATTTCAAACAGCAACTCAACTATGTCCAGTATATCAATGAACTTGAATTGGTTTCCACTAATGCGAACAAGACATACCGTTACAAAATTCCAAAGTAGCAAAACTTCGCTTCGTACTCGTTTAAAATGTTTTAATTAATCTATTTCCTCCATCTACATTCTTTTGCTTTCCTCCTGAATATTAAACACTATATGATCCAATTTCAGCGACTTTATCTGCGCATGCGCCGTGGTGAAGTTTCTACTTGTATCACGAATATAATTCACCGTGCGTGGGAACCAGTACTACAAA
Organism: Ecitoglossa quadriceps; assembly: GCA_027574925.1. Lineage (NCBI taxonomy): Eukaryota > Metazoa > Arthropoda > Insecta > Coleoptera > Staphylinidae > Ecitoglossa > Ecitoglossa quadriceps. The sequence continues at coordinate 7,102,302 of JAODGC010000004.1, forward strand.
TCATCACCATGATGTCATTGTGCGCTCGCGGTTTCTGTGCTGTTCAAAATGTGTAAGATAATGTGATTCATTAGATAAATTTAGACAAAACAGCACATCGCGTACAAGGGATTGGATATCACAGCATTCACAACGCGAGTGTGCATCCACCCCATCATGTCCAGCATATTGCACTGATAAACGACGTCGAAAGTAAAGCAAACGTAATGATATGCTGTTATGATTAGGCATACATCTGTCTAGCTTCCTGTGTTTATCCAGATAGTGCCTGCTGCGGCAGCGATGGAGAATAACAGACCGAATAATGTGGATTGGGGCAGGTACGGCTTGGGTGAAAACGCGACACGATCCAGAGGCAATATTGGTGGTTTTGTGGACCTGGGGAATGAATATGAGTATGCAGCAGGTGGCCATCAAGCTTCTGGGGCCAATGAGATATTTGCTGAAGAGCAGGTATGAGGAAAAACGTACTTTTATCTAGATCCGTACTGTCCTTAAGTGATGTCAATTGAATATTTACTTATTGTGATTGTTTTAGGGAGATGTGCCTTGGTGGAAATCAAACTTCTTCATATCTCAAAAGGTGTTATTTGGCACCTGGGATGGAGTATTTACATCCTGTCTGATAAATATATTTGGTGTGATTGTCTTCTTGAGGTCAGGCTGGATTGTAGGACAAGCAGGCATCATTAGTGCTGTGTTAATAGTTTTATTTACTGGTAAGCACTTAGTTGTTAATGTTAATTAAAGAAGTGTTAATTGGCTGCTTGCATTTCAGTATTTGTTGCTTTAATATCAGTTCTATCAGCTGTGGGAATATGTGAAAGGTGTCGAATTGAAAGTGGAGGAGTCTATTTTCTGATTGCACATGTTTTGGGATCAAGATTTGGTGGATCATTAGGGCTCTTATATTGCTTTGGACAGGTACCACAATACTCTACTTGATTACATTTTTTATGTAGCAAACTAACCAAACTGTGTTTTTGTTGCCATTTAAAATATTTTGCTTTTCTAGGCTGTAGGATGTGCTTTAAACGTACTTGGTTTTGGTGAATCCATTGCCTTACTCCTTGGCGTTGGTGATTACCCTTGGGCTGTAAGAAGCATCGCCGGCGCTGCTGTCATGCTCCTCAGCGTAATCAACATGGCGGGAGTGAAATGGGTGATCAAACTACAATTCATCCTACTATTGATTCTCCTCCTCTCTGGCTTGGATTTTATGGTAGGATCATTCACCCATGAAGATCCGGGTAATATCCTTCTTCTACACTCCTTAATTACGTGTTATGAAGCTGTTTTTCTTAATAGCAAATGGATTCATGGGTTGGTTAAGCGGGAACTTTTACGACAACCTCTGGTCCGATTATAAAGATTACAGCTGGTTCAGTGTATTCGGCGTCTTTTTCCCAACAATCACCGGTATCCTGGCCGGCATTAACATGAGTGGTGACTTGCGCTCCCCTTCAACCAACATCCCCAATGGGACTTTATCGGCGTTAACAACGGGAACCTTTTTATATCTCGTATTTGTCTTGTTTTTGGGCTCAACGTGTACACGACAAGCCCTTCTGGATGATTTCCAGATTGCAGCGAAGGTCTCAGCAGTCTCTGTACTCTTGCTAGCTGGTTTGTATGTGTCTTCAATGTCCAGCTGCTTGGGTGCCATGTATGGGACTCCAAGAGTGTTGCAATCCATTGCATTGGAGAATGTTATCCCCGGCATTGGTATGCTGGGTATGGGACGTGGTCCAAACAAAGTGCCTTTATACGCGATGGTCGTCGTTGCCGTCGTCACCCTGACATTCATCTTCGTCGGCAATATTAATATGCTGGCGCCGATCGTCACCATGCCTTATCTACTCACCTATGCGTGCATTGATTACTCGTATTTTACGCTGGCGCAGACTTTCGATCTGCAGCATCAGCGAGAGGAGAGGTTTGTGCGGAGGAAACCGTCACAGAATGATACTACGCCGGTGGCTGATGGAAATGATTTGGATAATTTGTTTCCGGAGAGGACACAGCATAGGATACGAGTGAGTTGTTCTTTGGTTGTTCTGTACATTTGGAGGTAAAGCTTTACAATGGTTGGTTTATAGGGTGAATCAATATCAAACTCACCTAGCACCCTCGATGAAAGTGCTGAGGCGACCCCAATAGTTCCCAAGCCACACATTCACTCCAAACCGAAGAATTGGTACTCATCGCTATGCAACCGGTGGTTCTCACTATTCGGAGCTGCATTGAAACTATTCATAATGTTCTTTGTAAATTGGGGATATGCTTTAACGAGTATCCTAGCCGTATTCCTAGTCTGGTTGTACATTGGGACGACAAATCCTGCAGTGAAGCCTGGATTGGCTTCCGAGTTTAGGTTCTTTAAATGGTTGAGATCAGCGTTGTTGCGTTGTTTTGGGTATGTGGCGCCATTTACCAGTGTTAACATAACTGTCTTCATTTGTTCTTCTCTACAATAGGTAGGTTTATTAATTATTTACTTATTTTGCTTATAGAAGACGTGTCCATGAGTATGAACAAATAGTCGTCACACCTATCCATCGCAATATAGACGTCACATCAGCGCAACTTAACGAAGACAACGAAGATTTCGCGTCACGACGCCGATATCACCAGTCAGCGACTGTTCACGGTCACATGGTACTAATAGATGACTAAAAAATGTCGAAATCTAGCAGCTATTGTATTTCTACGACATAACGAGGCTCAGAAATTTGATACAATCTGCATTAATGTTGTTCTACTAACTAGCAGTACATATTGAGGTGGACAAATGAACATAAGCAATGTTGTAATGGTATAAATTCAGTCAATCAGCGTCGCACAGAGTATGAACACACCATCAAGGCCGAAATAGCAAAATAACTAGGTAAAACTTGTATAAATGTAAAGGCATTAAGCGGAAATTAACAAGAATACTGCACAACATTCGCTTTTGTAACACTACCGAAATGTTTGTTTATGTACACTCTGATTTTATACATGCATTTAGAATTTGATGTATCTGCGCGACAAGTAATTTATTAATATTTTTAAAAGATTTGCATGGTTTGGTTGGAAAGTTGGTTTAATGTACTAGGCATTAAATATTTGCTTGATTGTGGTTTTTCACAGCGCCCTCAAAGTTGCGTCAATGTTTGGACAGTGAGTTAACAACTTAGGTTGTTATGCTTTTTTTTGATTGGTGGGATGTCCTGAAGCATCAATTAGCTCTTTCCCCACTTAGTCAATATGACTTTCGTACTTATATAAATCATGTGTGATAAAATTTGTGAAGTTTACAAAGTGAAGAAGACAAGATGGCCAAGATCGTTGTAGTGTGTTTACTGGCGGCTGTTTTGTGCTATGCTATACCGTTAGGTAAGGATTTTGTTTCGCGGCCGTTAAAAACCTAACCTAGTTTGTGTTCATTTCATTGCTTTTATGGGATGTTTTGTTCCAGACGGGCGTGGGTATGGTGTAGGTTATGAAAGTTACTCTAACTATGCTCACGGTAAATGGATAGGTGGTTCTACTTTACATAAGCCTCTCGGATTTGGACGTAAATATTTGAAAGCCCTAAGATGGCATGGAAACTATGGAGGTTATGGTGCATATGGCGGAGGTCCTGGCTACGGCGGTTATGTCCATCCTGTTGGTCCTGGTTTTGGTGGACCTGGAAATAGCGTATCCACTGCAAGTGCTTCTGCGTCCTCAAATAGTGGGGGTTTATTCGGAGGAGGAAGTAGTTCATCTCAGGCTCACAGTGAAACAGCTACTTTTAACTTGGGCCCTCTGTCAGCTACATTTTCGAGGAGCAATGCAAACTCAGCTTCAGTTGGCAAATAATTAGTTCTTTAAGACTAAATTTATGTTTCTGCATCAACTAGTTACTTTTCGTGGAATGTGCAATGAGGAATTTCCTTGGTTTTGTTTATTATATGCGTTAGATGGAATTAGTTATGCAAATGTTAGTAGGAAATTTCGAACCGGTTGATGCATTTTTGTTGATTTTGTTGGATTCTGTTAACTTACGCGATAAACTCATGTAGAGTCGAGGTCAGTTGAGAACACGTCGCGAGTGACCAATAATAAGTAGAAAGACAAGTTTGAGATTTGGTCCAGTGTTCTGGTGGCTGCACGCGTAAGCGCAGATTACGCAAAACATCACCAGCATGAAGAAAGTGATGCTCATCGCGTTGGCGCTGTGCGTCCTGCTAACACTCTGCAGGTGTACGCCTGTGGACCAGAAAGATTCACCTAGGGAAGCACAGTGTAAGTGTTGTGACTTCAAACACTCTTAGAGCAATAACAACTTTCATGAAATCTGCACTTGAAGGCAGCAGACGTTTAGCAGAAATAGAACAGTTGTGTTGCGTTCGTTATCTTCTTGTACTCATGGTGAAAGTTATGCAACACATTAGACGACTTGTGGATGGAGCAGAATAAGTTGCATAAGGCAAACACCTGTACTTATATTGAATTCCATTTACAGCCGTATTTGTACCTGCATTTGATGAAATCGTGGTTGAATCTTCTCTGACTGTAAGAAGAAAAAATGATAATGGGAGACAAGGAAGACATAAGAGCATATCAAAGCCAACAACTGTTAATCCTTCAGCAACATCTTCTACAGAGAGACCAGCAGAGACAACAAAACGACTCGCTTCAAACTAATACAGCTTTCTGTTACAACATAACCTCACTTAAATACCACCAAGAAAAACACGAGAAAACTGTGCCTCACAACATTCAGTATAGCAATCTTTTCAGCTTTCAATAACCCTACTCAATGGCAAGGATTCATCACAGGTATATCGGACGCACATGCACAACTCAACATAAATGGCCTTCTTGGTTCATTTGGATCTTCCGCTACCCAGTCATAAACTGAAACAATTAACTTTTTGACGGACAATTTGAACGGAGCTTCCAGTTCAGCTGGTGTAGCTGCTAGTAAGCATTATTATGTCCCACATGGGATGAAAATAGATGTGAATTTTGCTGCTGGAAATAGTCTTAGTAGATACAATAACCGAAATGGTGCGTTTTCTTCAGTTCTTATTGCGCATCCATTGGTCAAAAGGCAAACACATTACAATTGATATTGTTTAGTCTAAGGGGATTTTTATACCAATAATAAAGTATACAATTATTACAAATGAAGCAATTTATATGCAGTGGGTATGCTGTGAAAGAGCAGACTACAGGGCACTGAACTTGAAAATTTTGGCATGCAAAGTTACGTGGTGAGTGTAAAAGTATTGATCACATTTTATGGCATTTGCATGAATGCACAAAGGACAGAATTTTCGTGGAATACTCTTCTCTTGTTAATATATTTCAATTAAATGTTTATTTAATTTATATTGTATACCTCTGCATTGTAGGAGAGATTTGCTTTCTTCGTAGTAGCAGGCCCAGGTCCAATCATATTGTTCCAAACATAACATTAAAAGCTGTACCATAATTATGTCTTCCATATTTCGAGGCTTGCCTTGATAGCACATTTACTAAGGTGCTGGCAAAGAGGTCTGCATCTTGTCGACCAAACGGTCCAGCTACCGGGCCAGTGATGGAAGGCGAAGTACGATATCGGGCTATGCCCGGCATGGGTCACAGTCCCACAGCAGGAAGTCCAACAGTCGGAAAGCGGGTATGAAAAATTTACGAATAAGAATATTTTGTGGCTTCTTGTTTTCTTCTCGAATGATTTACAATGCAGATAGTTCATAGAATGCACGCTTCTTTTATCATTCCAGGCATGTAGCCAATAGTCATTGCAATCCGTGGATCTACAATCGTTTCGGTTGATTTTCTGCAGTATAACTAAAACAACAACATTGTATATGAATTAATATCAAGGATATCACCCAGCTGCGTAGGTCAGTTGGTAAAGCGCAGTGACAACGAATATGGTCCCCTGCATGGGTTCGTATTCTGCTGGGAGTCCAGTAACGATAATTGAAATTCCCGTTAAAACTGCTCCCAATAGCTGCCAATAACCATGATAGTAGATGAAATATAATGTGATGGAAGACAAATAATAATATTAAGGACTGGGAACACATATTTGCTATCCCGATTTATATTTGGTTCTATAAATTAAACACACGTTTGAGATAATTATCTGGCATGTTATGAAGGCACAAGGTACCGCCCTCAACTCTGGTATGCCACTGCGTCTCATAATTTACAAATGTTTTCCTCCTAGCAGAAGAATGGGGTGTAGTTATTAAAAATTAGGTGCCATAAAAAATGGGACTGTTGGGGTAGTCTTGGAATAGAAATGTAGCAAATATAACTACTATTATCTAAGTTATGACCTAATCGCAAACAAAGATTCTGCACTAGTGCCTGAGTTAAATCAAAACGACTTCTTCATGTTCTCACGTTAAATATATACCGAGGACCAACAAATAATTTATGTTGTACGCATCATACAATTTAAGAGCATTGTTCTTTAGCAGCCGCAGCAATAATATCAAAATGATGTGGAAAATGTGATTGCGCATGCGTTCATTTGAATTTCATAGATAAAAGCGCTTTTAATACGCATGCGTACTTTACAAATGAACTTTTTCATATAAAAGCATAATGCATATATCCAGTAAGTGCAAAAACAAATAGGTTCTTGAAAGGGAACATGTTTTATGATGGATTTGATTCTCAACAATCAAAAAACCGGAGACACTTTTATTGAAAAGCCCTAATGATATGTCATCGATTAATTTACAGCTGTATTTCTGCAAGACTGCAAGACAAAAATATCTCGCGAGTATCATAAATCCCTCACAATATTTACAGTTCATCCAGATGTGCATACAAATCAGCCCTTTAAACCACATACCTCATTCTTATTTCAACAAGTTGATTCACCACCACGCACTTTGTTAATGCGATTTTGTTACTTTCCAGTCCACACGGCTGAATTTTCGCCTAAACTTCAATCGCATAATTGGCCATCAAATTGCTTCATCTTCCCCGTTACACATCAGTTGCGATTAAAATGCACACGATTTAATTGTTATTGCATTAGCGTATTGATTTAATGCGTTGATTTGACTTTACAATTCCTGTAAAAAGTATAATCTTGAGTTCACCATCAGCGCTCACTGATTTCGATCACGTTAAATCGACTTCTCCCTCCTGCGTTGTGTGGCATGGCAAACAAAAGCGAATCAATGAAATTAGACACGTTCTGCATATGGAATTTACGACTTTACTTATATTCTGAATGACGAGAAGACATCCGTGAGCATTTGTCAACAATTGACACTTGAGTCACTCGAGTTATTCGCTAGGAAAGGGTTGATTTAATTTGAAATGCGCAGTAAGTGGGAGATATAATAGAAGAGTATAAAACGAATTATTTTTAGAGTGGAAACCACATCAAGCACAACTGTACCAAGTAACACCTGACATCAAGCTTCAAACATCTTGTAGAAACCAAAATGGCAACATTTACTTTGCTTGTTTTGATTGTTACCACTTCAATTCTTGCCTCAATTGCTGCCCCTGGTGAGTACCTTGTAGATATACTATAGGCAACCAACATTGCAATTAATACATATTAGAAGTTACAATCAGTTTGCTTTGCCACCCCCGGAGCATTAAATTGAATCCACACGACTCCCTCCTACGTAAACCAGTGTCTCACGCTCATGCAATTGCTAGACATATGCAGTAGGCTTGTACTTCCCGCTCTTCTCCTTGGGACCTCCAACCCAATCCTGTATTCCCATCTTAACTCAGACGCCACTGAGTAATATTTCCGCGTTATGCGATTGACTAATTTGTTGGTTTTGTCTATTGCGTGATGAATTCAGCTACCATATATATTACATTTAGGTCATGGCCGAAACAGAAAGTCCCTAAGACCTCATCGTGATTTTGATACGCACCCACAAGAAGCCATGATGTTTTCCGGTTTCTATGGTCAACCATCTTCCAGATATGGTCATCAGGGATCTATGTCTGCATTTGCAAATAGAGACATGATCTTTACCCATTCCATGGCCGGGGAAGAGTATCCTATCATCATACAGGATGAAAACACTGCCAAAACGCAAAGCTCTTATAAACCAGGCCCCCAGATTTATGGTCAGGAAGAAATCGGTACTACCAATGATGAAGAAGAACAAGAAGATGCTATTGAAAAAGGAAAGCAGATTCCTACCACTACCAGAAAGCCAAACAAACCAAAAACAAATAAAATTCACAAGAAACAACAACCAACTACATCAGTCACACCAGTTGAAGAGAACCATGCTGATAGTATTGATGAAGATCAAGATGAGGAAGTTCAAGATCCATCACGAGGAGCTCAAAGACCATCAAGTCCTGGTAATACCTACTTCCCAGTCATTTTTGGACAAGGTGGTCACTCAAGAAATGCTGTTGCTATAGCAAATGCCTTCAGCACTGGTAAAGGCGGTATTGCCAGTGCACACGCCACTGCTTATGGAGATCCGTATTTCAGTACTCTGGGACAACGCAGAAATCAATATGGCCAGAAGAACAAAAGAAGGTCCTAGATTACATTGGAATGTTAGTCAAAGATAATAATTAAGCACGACATTACCGTACAATAATTATATTAGTAATGTCTCTGTTTTACCTCTTTTGCATTCTGTTGCACATTACATAAATATGCGATAACAATGTTCTTGCTTGTGCTCTCATACCCGTTGCAACAGCTCGACGTCCATACACATCGTCACATTCAATGCATTACACAAATAGCAAAACGTTTCAATTTGTTTAAATAAGAACTTAAAATATCACATGGTGACACCTTAAACGCGAGCCGCCATCTTTCACCTCCTTCGTGTATCTCCGCGACAAGTTAAATCAACAAGCTTGCACACCTTGCTTCAAATATAAAATTATCTATAAAATTTCTGAGCAATATTAGAATAGTTTAAATCGTTTAAATTACAATTAATCGTCTGTGGGTTTGAATTTAATTACCTTCGTTGCGATTCTCGAAACAGACAGCTCGTAAAAATGTGACGTACAACGTGATACAAACATTTCTACGACAAACGTATAAAAAGCACTATCCTATAAGATAATTGGAATAACTTCGCCTACGCTTTACCTGCTTTCAGTTGTGGTTCCTGTTTCATATTTAGTCTTTTGTTATCAGTTCTGTGTGATATGAAAATATTGTAAACACTTTGAATTTAGTATGGTAGTACCAAAGCCGACCACCATCGATGGCACTCGTTAGCTGTCATTCGTACTTCTCTATGGCAGGTTTCGAGATTCGCCCTACTTCTAACGTTATTTTATGGTAACTCTTAACTAACGAATTAAACTAGCTGATCGTACAGAGTATTGAACAATAGTGATGTAACAAGGTTGTAAACGTTAGAGTTAAAGAGTTAAAATCAGTTAAAATATAAATAGTCCTTCCTAACCTCTCCGCACCGCGGTAAATATAAAATCGGTATGTACAATCATTCCAACCATGCTTAAGTGCTTCGTTCGACTTGAATGAAATTAATATAAACTTACGACAACGTTATATATAATATATGTATAAAGTAAAAAACAAAAAGTATCTAGTTAAATATATCACAGATCGTCAATGCACGTTTGCTTACTCAATTAATGCAGTGTTGCAGATCTAGCCAGAAGTGGCTTGACGAATTTTGATTTTGAATTGGTTTTTGATTTCACTTATGATCCAGCATATGCGGCGTGTTGAATTCAAATATTATATCAAATAAATGTTTAGTGTACGCGCAATGGATCATCATGGCGCTGTCGCCGCCGTTGACAGTGTTGCCATCTACTCACAATTCTCAGCGCGTTGTTTCCCAGTAATGGCGGCAAGTTCTTCTTCCAGCGGGGCTTGTTCATCGACGAAATTGATGCTGCCAGCTTTATACCATACGATAACATCAACGAAGAATGCACACAGGAGGATCGCGCCCGTTGTACCTGCATATCACATCACAAATGTACAACGACATCACCAATGATCCGACGTCTAGGATAATGTGAGGTTAGTAGTGTTTTCTTACTTACCATGATAAAACATCCTAAATGTGCTTGAATCATAAAAATTACAAGCACCCTTCTCGTCATCAACGGTCTTCCAGTCTAGACAAGCTGAATCCACCACTGCACCATAAACAATCGGACATGGAACATTCCCAAAGAGTCCAATAGCGAATTGAATCAATCCCAAGGCCATTGCCTTGTCTCTGGGATCCACACAGCGTAAGATCAACAACATAGATCCTACTTCTGAGGTAGAGTGTATGAAGACGAAGACAGAGAAGAGGATGATGTACCAAATGAAGTTATTACAAGGTGCTTCACAGGATCCAATGGCTGCACTCCCGAAAACGCCGCCGGCGTCATCTGCCAGCATAAGGGTGCCATTGTCGAAGGATATTCCAGGAGGTGGGTCTCGAAGGCAGGTGCAGTCGGAGTACTCGACGATCTTCCCATCGCGTTCGGTGAAATTGCGACAACCAGCATGACAAGCAGAGTAGTAGGATAAACCATCCTGCCCGCAGATTGGCGCGAAACGATCACCGCTACAACTGCAGCTGGTGTTGCAGACTGGCTCTGACATTCCATGGCCTTGCAGCTCATTCATTGGACATCCGATGAACATCAGGATACCCATACCTGATAATTTATTGGTATTAAGTGCTAATTATTTTTACTTCCAGGCGTGAGCTATTACCTAGGGCGTAAATAACGGCTGTAAATGCAATCCAAGCAGCAACAAACCGCGCGTTGGGTTTGATTCTCAAGATGAAGACACCGCTGATGATGATACCAAGGCCCATGACGAGGATACCACCAACTCCTACAAATGGAATTCGAGTTTAACCGAATATTAGTTTTCACCTTAGCTGAGAATATGTACCCGATATCATATTCGCAGATGGTGTAGGCAACCTAAATTGACTCTCGAGGTATTTGGGCAGAAAGGTGTAGAGTCCAGCAATAGGCAGGATGTGCAACACGCTGCTCGCCGTTCGAAACATGAGGATGTCATTCTTGAGCAGCCTCTTGACAGTCTTTGGGAAGTCTGAAGGAACATTAATAGGTAAGTAACATGAGGTACTTCATTCAGATAGCAACTCATATAGCTCTCTCGCCAATGGGCAATAAAAGCTTAACTGCGTCAGCGATCTAAGAACGAAGTGAAAACAATTGCCGGTCCAAGCAAACAATGAAAGCGCATTCGCACCGTTAGGTAATACATAACACCGAGTGACTGAAACCTTCGCACATCAATCATTTCCACGCCTAACAAGGTAAGAGGTTTTGTTGGTTGCATAAGTGCGCACGTTGGCTTTAATACGTAGAAGCTTGGAGCTTGCAATCGCTTGATTCCTCTGGCTTGTTTTGCATATGCTATCAAAGTATGTCAAGTTCCCGTAAGTCACCGCATTCGTAATGCATAATGAAATCGCGCAATTATGCAACCATAAATGTAATTTCGCTGTGGCAAAATGGCGCCCATGTTGGGTGCGATTTGGCGTGCCCGCCGATAACAAAGATCAATGACCACCGCGCCGTGGGCCGTGACTTTGCGGCATTACTCACGCCGGGCGCTTATCGCTGTCGGCGACGCGGGCAATAAAGTGAAATGGTGCGAAATGTCGCGCACTTTGCACGCTCACCTCTAATGCTAGGATGCTTCCGGCCATTGCGATGGATGCGCGGTTGAGGAGCGCTGGGCAGCCGCTTGGGGAAGGCAAACATAGCGAAGGAAGTTAACATGAGCAATCCAGAGATTAACACCAGTCCTGTGAACACATAGGCAACAAATTAGTCCCATCTGGATGGTAAAGAGAGGTGTAAATTGAGGTTATCACCTACCTAACCACCATGCCCCTACCCAACGTGGATCAGATGCATCAATCTTAGGATCTACTGACAGATCCGCATATACACTGGTACAAAGTGAGCCCACAATGAATCCCAAAGCAGGACCAAGGATCCTAACACCGATTGTAATGGCTAAATCAGAGAAAGCATTAAGTCAGTTCAATTTAGATGTGGATAAGACTAAAGGGTTTACCAAAGTAGAGCGGGGACTCTTTACTAGCCACATTATCATCAATATAAGGTATTCCCAGAGTATAGACAGCAGTCTGCCCCATCCCCACTCCTAATAAACTAATGAAGAATATAGCCAAGACAATCTTCGTCACAGATGGTTGTATGCGATGCTCCGCAACCCAATTCTCAGCCATATGCGGCAACCCATCGTACACCATATCAGGATGCGTCGTCATCATAGACATCTCCATCACATCACTGAGATTAGCTTTGCAAATACTCGGATCTCGATGGATCCCTGTTAGGTCATTCGAGTTGATCAACTGCTTTCCATAGATGAAATGCGGCAAGGAACAGGTAAAACTCGACACTGCAAACAAGACCATGCCCCATGCTATCCACTTAGGTCTATGCCCTTGTCCTCCATAGTACGTGAGAAGCAGCGATGATCCAATCTGACCAATCTCGGTTGCACTCATAATAATACCAGTGATTTTCGACTGGATCTGAAAGAGTTTCTCGATGGTCGTGATGGCGCTGACAAAGTATGTATGGTACATCCCCTGCAACACCCACGCGATGCAGAAAATCATGAGAAACGCTTGCTTCGAGGCGAATTTCTGCAACCAGTGCGGCGCGCATGGGCCCAGTCCACATTCGGTATCGCTTTCATCAAAATCCGCGTCGCCGTTCGCGGCGAAAGCCTTAGTCTGTGTGATGTTGAGTTGGGTCTGTTCCCCGGGATGGCGATGGTCATCATCGTGGGATAACAACCGTACGCTGCCATTCACGGGGGCGTTGTTATTGGAGGGCGCCTTGGTGCCGTTTGTGGCGGACCACGACGTGCCGTTTGCCTGCGGCGCGGGCGCTTCGTGATTGGACATGATGGTACTGATGGTCTCGGGATGGATTTATCACAGGAAGGATATCACTGCAACAATGAGCCAGCTGTAATCGACGCTGGTGATCTTTGCGATGATTAATAGCTTTGCAGGCGGTTGGAGAACGGATTGCCTATACTGCGAATTAATTAATCTGGCTGCGCGCAGAGAGCTGAACCAAATTCGGTTCGCGCGTCCAAATATCACGCGTGTAAAATAAAGCAAATAAAAGTGGATCTCGCTGCCGCTTTCTAAAACGCCGCGAATCTTTACATAAGTGAATTGGGATTTAATTAATCGAAACGCCGCAGATCGGCGGCGGTGTGCGCATGCGATTCGTGCGGTAATCGTCGGTAATGTCACTTTCTCGCGTTTTCTTACCGCGCCGCACAACTGCTGGAACGTGTAACATGCTGCTGTACAAGCAATGTGTGCAAAAATCCACGCGAACAATGCTAGGCAAATAGTGCAAGCATCTCGCCGAGGAAGATAATTGAATAATGTTGGCCTTACACCACCGCAAATGCGACACTTCTGTAGGCCGTCATTTGAGGTTAGGATGTGCTTAGCCGACAATGATGTACTTGTGAGCGCTTTAGGAAGTTGTGACTTTGATTTGAAATTCACACCTTGTGCCTAATGTATGTACGTTATGTGTTTGCACGTTTGGGCGTTCGGAATTCGAGCGATTTCGCGAAACCGTTGATGCGCAGCGCGGCGGCATGGCGGCGGGGTCAACGTCATCGCCGTTTCGTCAAACATTTATGTATATAGGCTAAACTAAGAATATCGATTGTAGTTTGGGCAAGAAAAACGACGGCCACAACGCGCCGGCATACTAAAATTAAACGCGAACTGTTCCAGGACGCGCAGCAGCCGCGTACGAATACGACGTGGAATGCGCGAAAGGCCCAGGAAGCGGTGTGGAAGGTGCAAGCTGCAAGTGCAGGCAACAGTTAGAATTGCGCTACGTGCAAACATCTAACGCACCTCACGCACTCGGATGCTCAAGTAGACGCATCATGATTGGAAATATGTCAACATTTGAAAAATGGCCCGTTTGATTGGATCAGCACAGTTGTGTTGGCCCCTTTGGACCAGGAATTACTGTCATCGTTAATAATGTGTGTGAGGTAAAGATGGGAAAAGTGGTGGAGATGGTTTCGGTTTCAAAGAAGAAAGAGAAAGGCATGCGGGCGGCGTGCGCGTCCTCGAGTCGTCCTCTCGCTGCGACAACTTCACTTTTCAAACCGCCGTCGAACTTTTCATCAATCATTCATACCTTTTTCTGAGCGAGCGAGTCAAATCCAGCTTGTAATCCCTTACTTGACAAACATTTTTTAACTTGTTTTATTGTTGGCGCCTACTTTCAAACAATTCACTCACTTTAAAAAATAGCAGAATTATGACAATAATAGGTAATTTATTCTTTGTAATTTCCAGAGTGCCAATGAAGAAATTCACACCTGCTTGATGTTATCCAAAGGCACTTGCGAGAAGAACACTTTCTCCGACAGGCGGCGTGAGGCGGCACCCTTCGGAGACGAGAGCCAAGCGCACACTGCGAATTGGCACGCGAGCGTGAGCTGCGGCCGCACGGTGCCGGCCGCGAATACGCCGCGAGCGGGGACTCGATTATATTAGCATAATGGAGCGCGCGCCCGACGCCGCACCGTGACCCAAGCCCCGTCGTCGACGATAGCGGCGCAGAGGATGTAGGTTATCTCTTCAGCAGCTGCCGAAACCCCGGCGGCACAGCAAACCAGAACTCATCCGAGTGAGAAGACATCCTCAGTGTCGGAATTTGTGAATTCCACAGTTAAGGCCAACCTAACCACAAATCACACCTAGACATCGCAGTTGCGTACAACCAAAAGCGAAGCAAGTGTGACCGTAAGCTGACACCAGCCATCACTAATGTGTCATGGGGTCGATAAGAATGTTTCACGCGTCCTTTGACTGTTTGTGCTACAGACATGCTACACTGCATTGTTGGTTGCATTCGCCCTAAATTAATATCGATTAGCGCTCATTTGCTTCAATCTAACTAGTTCTCGACTAGTGCCGCAAATGATGCACTTCATCCAGACGCAAACGCAGTTAACTTATGGACACTCGCCGAATTCAATTTTCCGCCCGTTTGCAAGCAAACAACACGAAGTGCGCGCATTCCCAGCGTACAAGCAACCTAGATGGCTGACACATATGCAAGGCAGTGATAAACACAGCGTTCGGATGCTGCAGTGCAATCGTCAGGCGGCAGCTCTCCCAACTCGGGAAAACTTGCGGTGAAAAACGCATCGCTGAGGGCGGCGCGGCGCAGTGATCGTGAATCGCACTGCGCGCCCGCACGACAATTAACGCGGCTCATCGGACCCGAAAATAAACTTCGCCTCGAAAACGCACCACGACCGCCGGCGCGTGACCTACTACGGGTGCAGTCAACTTTCGCTAGTTAGCCAGCGCCACCCGGCCGGCAGCGCGGCGCATAATTCGAAAGCGCTTTATCACGCGAGCGGCGGCGGCAGCGCAATTGGAGGGAAAAAGGACGCCGGCCATCGATTCATTAGCGACCGAATCACTGCACGCGTGAAGATAATCAGATGGCCCGCATTAATCTCGCATAATTCGAAGCGCCCCCCCAATGCGCCGAAATATGGCGATGGCGGCGTTTCCGTGTCTTACTCTTGGCTGATTCGGCTACTTTTGCGCTGCGCCACCCAAAATCGAGGTCGCACGTTGATTTCAAACGCTCTTTTTCTTCTTCTTAGTTGGTCAAGAGTTAACTTGTACTTTTACTTCACGCCGTAATTTCAGAAGTGAAAAAAATCGACATTAAATTTCTATTAAGGCCTAGACTAATTGCTTTGTCCACGGATGCACAGAAAGTGGAAAAAACCAAGTCGACGACGAAAAGTAGATTAACCTTCAAATACGAAGAAAGAGGGGAATAGCCATCAATATGCTTGTTTACAAGAAACGCAAACGGCAAAAAAGTTCATTCTACTTGCCAAAAATTGAACTCTGATTATATCTCCAGCATATCAACGACATCTAGTGTTACCAAAAACTTCAAGCTCATACAAGACTATCGTCTTGTATTATCACAGCTGAGAAGCAAGCAAGGCTCCAATGTCAAATCAGAAACTATACCTAGTACAATGTGCACAAACTAGGTTAGGTTACTTCAGTTTGACATGTGCATAAATGTGCAAGAAGTGAAATGGAATTCGGAAGAAACATAACTTGGTATCAGTTGGATGTTCTTGTCGCTAGAAATATTAAGCCTTAACCTTAAATGTCAATCGTAGCAAGTATTTCAGTCACCTTTCGCCCAATTGTATTTAATCCGGTATCGCGTTTGCGCAACCACCGAGAA
The DNA here is from genome assembly GCA_027574925.1 of Ecitoglossa quadriceps. Classification (NCBI taxonomy): domain Eukaryota; kingdom Metazoa; phylum Arthropoda; class Insecta; order Coleoptera; family Staphylinidae; genus Ecitoglossa; species Ecitoglossa quadriceps. The sequence continues at coordinate 7,118,598 of JAODGC010000004.1, forward strand.
AGTAGTAATTATTCACACTAAAAAGAAAAAAGCTCAAAGAATCAATTCTCATTGTGACCTGTTTCTGCACGACGCGCTCGAGACATAAAATGCATTTATTGCACTTATCTGCGCGCCGCAATTGATTGAAAACTCTTCGCCGCATGGAATCAAGGCCTACTTGTCAATTCCGAGCCCGCTCACGGCAATTAGCTCATATTTTACGCACATATCACCAGTATGTATCAATTATTTTCGTTGATAACATTTGCGCCAACTTCAAGCAACTCGCTGCGACGCCCACTAACCTCAGAACATCAAATCTCAAGAAAAATCGCTCAAAATTAGGCAACCAAATGCGCTGGTTCTTCTTGATTAAGCACGTGAGCAGTAATGGTTTGAGATGAGGTGCGGTTACATGCGTAAGAACAATTGCAACATGCAGTATGACGATCGACATGTCAACTTGTTGGGCGACGCAGTACAACAAACATTCGTAACACGCGCGCGCGCTCCGAGCAACGCCGCTGCTAGTTGTAGGAACTCGCTCGTACGATTTCTTCAAATTATATAATTAACAAACAATTTTATCTGAACAAACAGAAGTGAATTTAGGTCAATACAATTTATACAATGCACACATTGTATGGACGCATGTATCGCACTCCTTCGCCGTGCGCATGCCTCATGTGACTTCATTTTTGATTTGGGGCGTTGAGTGGATCTTTGAATTCGCATTGTCACGTTCGATTGTAAACTGATTGTAAACGTCTTACACATTTCTGTCCCTCTATCGTACTGGTCGAAGAGCACGCCAGAACAATGGCACTTGTCGAAATTTGTGTAAAGTTATTATCGCTAGTTTTAGGTCAGACAGCACGATGACGCAGCTTGGGGCTGAGTAACCAACGGGTGTAGAGGGCGCCTACATCGCTGCATGTATGTCACTTGTCCAGACGCAACTAACTTAACTAATCCTCTTAGGTTAGCTTGATTTATCTCGCTTCTCTTTAGATGACCGACGCTCTTATAGTTAATTTTCATCATTCGCGCAGACTGCGTGAAGAATATCCAAAAAGAAACAAATTAAGTTCAGCACACGTCGCACGTTTGCAATTCGCAACACGAGCGAAATAAATAGCAGCCTCACCGCCGCTCTTCTCCAGCATGGCCGACAACAATAGAGATATTCGCGATGCGCACCTGAATAAATTCGTCTGACTTTCGAAATGTCAAGGCTGGCGCGGCGATTTTTCTGCGTGAAACGCGCGCATTTGGTTGCTTTCCCGTGGCGCCGGCTGACGCGCATTCGCCGCACGTCCGCGCAACGAGCAAACATGTTGATTTGTACACGGCAGGCGGGCGCGCGCTTTTATTTTCGCGCAGATTCGGTAGCGCAATTATGCACGCGCTGCGAAGGCGCGCGCGCGCGCGCGCGCACGGAAAGTGAAATGGGAAAAGCGCATGGCTGCGCGCATCGAGCGTGAGAGTATCATCGAGAGGGAAAGCTAGGAGAGGACATGAACAAACTCTCGCTGGCGCATACGCAACAGGAGCATTCGAGGATTTTGTTGTAGTAAACTAGCAGAGGGCGCTTTACTACCAAGGGAAGATAACAACGAGGACGGCAGATCAAATGATCATTAATATAATCAGAGACGTGCAGACCACTCTCTCACCTGATTTTGACAGATTACCATATTTTGATAAGACAGTTCAGTCTAGTTAATGGCATTAGAATTGCGATTTTCGTCGCGATGACAAGTTGTAACTCAACTATCAGCAAGTAGAGGGCGGCTCGTGGCAATTGACTAAACGGCAAAGAAAAAACGTTTATTGTTGACCGTCATTGCTTGATTACTTGATATTCATTTTGTTTTGATGAAATTTCTTCGACACTTGGTAAATATTTGTTGTTTTTCCAACGCCTTCGGTATGCTGCTTTCTTCAGTTTGATTGCTTGTTGGATAATTTACACAATGTGTAAGTGTGAGGTGTCAAACTCGTGTCAATACAATTAAAAAAACTTTCCATGGATGATAAATTAGCATGAATTTTCCACTGAACCGAGCATGTTCTTCTCATATATTTTCTGAGAATTCTTCGAGAATTCAGTCCTAAGAATACGGCACATTACGTCATAAATTACTTAAGTGCTTGACAGACATCTTCAAGATGTTTAACCTTGATTTATTGCACTTTCAAGTGCCTCCTGTCACACAACACAATTGTTTGTTGTTTGCAAGTTAAGTATATTGATAGATTATGGCCGCGACAAATGCGTTGCAACTAATTGCACGATGCATCACTTTGTTTGTGCGTCACGTGTGCAACACGATAGGCAGGCTAGACGGCTAGATCGCGCGACGATGCTGGCGATAAGTTAAACAGTGTTAAGTAGCGACGGCTAATCGATTGATTGTTTCATTGCTAACGACGCGCGGCGGCGCGAAACAAAGCGGCAAACATTTCATTCGATACACTTGCAGCCGAGAAGTGCAGACAGTCGACGCTTGTAGACGCAGCTTTCTTGCCACTTGTTTCTTTTTCAGGGCAAAAGGGCCTCAATTTCTTACGGCTGCAAGTCGTCTTTCTCTTGAACCACCTCTTTTCGGAGAAGAAGGGACCACCGTACATTTCGTTGGGCTTTTATTGGAAGTTGTTTTGTCCTTGATTTGGCTGAGTAATGACGGAGATCACGCTGCCGCCGCCGCGGACAACATTCAATTGTTACTATTATTTTCACCTTGAGCCAACCCAAGCAGCTGCCAAGCCGTTGTTATTTTGGTTGCCAAAAATTTCGTGGCCGCCTTGCCGGCCGGCAGGACATCAAGGTCACTGGTATTGCGATTGCGAATCGCTCCGAATCGTGTGATTCTCTGCTGAAGCTGACGCTCCGCCACGCGTGAGTTTTTTTCGTATTACATGCAGTGCTCAATGATTGTGTTACTAGTGCAACATGTTGCAGGTTCGATTATATTGTAGCTGTACAGCACGATGAATGATTCGGATGCCACGATTTCCCGATGAGATACAAAGATGCTGAGATGCGCCAGGCGAGGGAGATAAATAAAAAGTTGTTGGCCAACCGCTGCTGTCGTCCCCGTCCCGTCGGAAGCGCGCGCCTGCATCATCGGCGATAACCGCGACCGCCGCCGTCTGAGGCGAGACCCGCCTCGCCGCAAGTAAACAGATAGCGCGAACACACCGAGCGCAAATAAGCCCGAACAAATACAGAGTGCGCTATCGGAGAATCTCCCGGCGCGCAGGTATAATGTAATACGAATGCAGGCGCATCTTCAACTGCTGCATTCTGGGCATAAATTGGTGCGTGTTGCGTGGAAACACGCGAGACGCAAGTTCCGTAGGCGTGCTGTGGCCGGCCGCCCGCTGTCGGATTGTTTATGCTCGGTGCGGGCGTCGCTTCTGTTGAGTAGAGGGTATATTTACGACCTGCTGCCGCCGCCACGACCGCCGCGTTTTTCTGCGCCGGGCGCGTGCTCGGTCGATGCCGACGCACGCAGACACACCGCCAGACGGCGCGAAGCGAAAGGGACAATTCGAGTAATCTGCGTGGACGTGACGCGATTTTCGGCTGGCCGCCCGTCTAGCCGACGACGGTGAGGGAAGAACCTGCCATCCGTGGTAGGCCGGGATAGCAGAACAAGACAAGAAAAACAGTGGATTCCAGCGTCCGGCGAAGAGCTGGTGTGTTACCTGCAACTACGGCTGATGACAACATGTTTTATCCGCCGGGTCGTCCTCAATGCGCTTTTCTGGTACACTTGCAAATAATTACAACGAGCTTCCAATGGTGACAGTTGTTAATTGCTGCAGGTACATGCAGATGCCTTTATTTTACTTTGAGGGATGCTGAAACCAATTGGAGATCCGATCGAATGCTGCTCCTCGATGTTCAATGAGTGTACAAGTTGCGTGCGCGTGTGACGATGTTTCACGTGAAGGAGCGTACCGCACACCGACGCCGAACTCATCAGACTGTCGATGTGCCGCTGCGCCCGCTACTACCCAGTGTACGGGGTTCGAGAGGAGCGCGGACGCACCGCGCACACCGGCGCAACTCAACGAATCGTCGACGTTGCGCGCCGGGTCGCACGGCTTGGATTCCACTCCATCGCGATGCGTTTGATGCCCAGCAGGACCCTAGGACTCCAGTCGCCATAAAGCGCCCCCGATGGTGCCGAAAAACAAGCGCAGCAGTGCGTAGCACCCACGCACCACTCTCGTACAAACATGCAAATAGCCGGTACGCGCTGCATGTCTTCGCGCCATGTGCGCGCGATTACGTAACCAGCGTGCGCACGTTGTGCACGTCGTACATGCAGTACGAC
>JAODGC010000004.1:7123028-7135884 GCA_027574925.1 Ecitoglossa quadriceps
TGCATGTCTTCGCGCCATGTGCGCGCGATTACGTAACCAGCGTGCGCACGTTGTGCACGTCGTACATGCAGTACGACATGCATCTACACCTGGTTGCAACGCCTTATACGCCTCGCCTCTCTTTGCCTTCTTTGCAAGCAGGTAGCGGTGAGCAGGTAGCTGAAGTGCGGTCACACTAGGTCTCACTCTTCACAACGAGAGGAATACACAGTGCCGGGCTTAGTTGGATTTTAATTCAGCCCCTGCATGTCTTCCAAAGTAACTTTATAAGAAAATGGCAGTCCTCACTTATTATTCATGCAGCAACGTGAGTGAATTGATGCAGAATAACATACACTTAATTAGCTTACTTTAACAGATAACAGCAAACATAAATTACTTCTTACATTCTAGCAAATACTGTAGAGATATTCCTTCTTAGGAGTAACAATTAAGGCACACATAGTTGCTTTCATTTCTAAATCTGCAACACAAAAAACAGGAGCCATCAACTTGTTTCATAAAGGATCATAGAAAAGCCACTTACATTGCAACTGAACATCGTGAACAAAACAGCTCTGAACATTCAGTGCAACTTTTAATGCACTCAATGCACAATGAGACTTCACAGAAACTGCAGCTTCCCTGAATGCATTTCACATCATTGCAATCCTCACACTGTCGAGAAGCAGACACAGGATTCTGCAAGTAAAAGATTATTACAAGTCAAAAAAGCTAGCTTATTCGAAAATAGTACCTACTTTGATTTTTGTGTTTTTATTGCTTGGTGTTATGCGGTTGTTATTATTGACACCGTTAAACAACAAGCTCAAAGTTTTATCTGCAACAAGTTCTTCAAATAAATAGCTATTGCTAAGGCATGAATTAACCTCAAACTACCATAGATGCTTTTCCGGTAGTCCTCTTCGCGTTGTTCGATGTCATGTGTTCCGACATGCTGTTTTCGCTGCGGCCCACAATGGTCCTCAAAGGGGCACCGCCGTTTCGACATTTTCCAACTGGATTCCTGTGGTTTTCCTCTCGTAGAAAACGCTTGCAGACAAAAAATGGGTCACCAATGCCGATTGCAGCTGTGTAGCGCGCGAGTTGACAAATTAAATTCGGTCTAGGTAGCCAATCAAGTGCCGTGGTTATGTCGTAAAGCGCATGCGTAAAGGTGTTCGGGTTGTTTCGACACACCCGAAGAAAAAACAAAATTTGTTGATGTTTATTGCTAAAATCCTTTTATTTATAAAGCGCAATCCTATTATTTTCTCCATACATAATGTTTTACATTGTTCTATTTTAATTTAAACTTCAATAACTTATCTTTATTAAGTTCCCCACATGTATTTTTATCCCTGACGCTCGACTTTCATCGGCTGTAGACACAACAATTGCAGCCGCATACGTTGTTTACACTTGATAATAATATCTTCAACGATTCTGCAACAAATAATCACAAGTGTTCACTGCTTCCAAACAATAAAACCAATCACTTACGTCTTATCTCCTGGATTTGCCAGTCGTGGAATCGCCCCTAGTGCTTCATCGAAGTAAAACTTTGCTTCTGACGTTAAATACCCCTGAAACACTTCCCGCAACATCCGAATATCCGCAGTCGCTTGCTGAATCCCTGCTGTGCTAAAATTCCTCACGCAATCCATCAGTCTATACAACTCCTCTGCGATTGTCTGCACAACTTGTGGCAAAACACTCGCAACCAAGGCTGGCGAAATACAATTCACCTCACAATGAACATGTATTAAGTTATTAATGCACTCCTTTGCATATGGCCTGATATCTTTTGGTGTAATGCTTGTGTCCCAATCAAATCTCTCCAAGTACATTGAAGGCTCAATTGTTCCTACAAGAGGATCACTCTTCTCCTCCAAGTAGAATTCTAATACTGACTTCTCGAGTAGTTCTAACTTATCCGCACAATTTTGGATTGCTTGCTGTGGGACTGGATATCCGCTTTTTGCAAAACTTTCCCCCAAGTTCTTCAAGACGACTTGTCTTGTGTATTGACAGTTTGCGAGAGATGTAAGAAGTCGTTTCTCCCAAGTGGGGAGTGTTTTCTTGCTGGTGTTATTTCGGTAGTTTGTGGGTGTGCCAATTAGTTGGGAGACGACGGGAGAAGAGTCGTCGTCTTCGTTGTCTTCTTTTGCTGCGAGGTTAGCGACGACTTTGTGGAAGACTCCAAGAAGGGCGTCTACTTGGTTGTCTAATTCTTTGTGAGCTGCTGGATTCTCGAGAAGGGAACCTTCACGTTGCTCACTTGTGAGGACTGATTCGCGAATGATTTGGATTACTTCTTGCACTGCTTGTTCGAATTTAATGGGCTACAACGCACAAAAATCAGAATTGCTGAACAAGAAACATGAATGAGATGGAGAAAAGCGTTGCAATGGTCCCATCAAATCACGCCTTACAACCATCTCATCTAATTTATCACGACCAACTTACCAACTCTGTAATTCCATGATGCTTCCCATTAAACTCAATCTTCCAAGTCTCTTGCTTCGACAACTGCTCAATCTGCTCCGCTGCTTGCTTAAACAAAATATTCATGCAATAGATTCTCAAATCCAAGATAAACGTAAACACAATATCCAACGCTTCATTGGGCAAATCCAACTTAATCAAAATGCCATACGTCGCCCTAACATGCCTCAAACAAGCCGGAAGCCATGGTTTTATCAATTCGCTGTCTTCCAGCCGCCACTGCCCAAACGTGTGCTTATCATAGTTCTTATCTAACGTGTGTGGAATAATCGCAGCTCGCAATGTCTTGCAAAACGTCTCCATGATCGATAAAACAATATGCTTAAACTCCACCTGCCTGCCAGGCTCGATCTGCGCGTGTAATTCACCAGTAAAGTAGCTCTGGCCTAATTTCCACAAGTTAGGAAATAGTTGCGACACGATCTCACATAGATCTTCAATGAACAAAACCGATTCAGGGACTGTAGACATATCTTGTGGGGCACTGTTAAATTTGGCGAATTTATTCCCACTTCCCTTCACTCTACTCTCATCGAGAGTGGCTTCCTCAGAGTATTTATGCTCCATGTAGCATTCTTTAATTCGCTTGTTGAGGTATTCATTGTGACTTTGTATTGCATCCCAAGCTGGTTCACAAGCTGCTTCCAGATTGACAAGATGGCGAATAAGTCGTTTTTGTTCCTCGACTTGGATTGGCATTTTCGTGAGTTTTGTATGCAGCATATCTTGGAGTAGAGCAACACGACGCTCAATTTCGAGCAAGGCCATTTTGAATATAGGTACGTCACTTTTATTGAAGAGGTTCTTGACTCGCATGTAGTCATTGATAACGATGTCATAGTCACCTTTCTTAATGTTCCGTTCGATAACACATGGTAGACAGAATAAGAAACGGAAACGGGTAAGGACGTTCAATGCATTGCGGGTTTTCTCTGCACGATCACGACGTGTGAGAACATCGTCGAATAATTTTCTTGCTTCACGCTCAGATTCTAAGAGTTGTCAAGAGAGCCAAGTTTTAGATAGCGTCACCAAGTGTTCCAATTAATTCACTCACCTTTAATAGCCCTCTCCAATGTTAAAGTGGGCTCTGTTCCATGTATTCTTGTATCTTTCTTAAATTTCTCATCAAGAACCATGACAGTGTCCAATTGGTCCACTACTGAGGAAATGTTTGCCTTCAAGAATGATAATTGACCTTCCTTCTGACCATCTACCTTGCGCCTTAAATGTAACATCCTGAAATTAATCAATTCAATATTATTTCTCCAATTATCAATGCTGTAATTCACATACCCAGCTTGTAAATCATCAAATGAAGTAACATGATGATTCTCTAACAAAAACCATCCGGGTGAAAAGTTCTCAGAAGCAATATCTCCAGATGCATTTGGAAAATAATCCAACAAATCTTCTTCAGGGAACTTCTTCTCATTACCCTCCACTGACAAGCCTAATGGATCTTCTTGCTGATAACTACTAGGCGACAGTGAATGCCGCCCCCAAACAAAAAGTGGAGCTTCTTCAACCCACACTGAACTATCTTTCATTGGACCTATAGTCTTTTCAAAATATCCTTTAAAGGAAACATTGCAGGTGCCTTCTCCACCAATTCGGGTTGTGATGATGACATCACCTGTTCCTTTACAAGGACCAGAAATGGCTATGATTTTTGTAGAGGATTTCCATTCTGCTGATAAAAGGCAGTCAAATCCACAAATTCTAAGACCTATATGTAGAAAAATATAAAATTATGTTAGATTTCACTCAAAAAGGAATCCAATGATGATAAAGCACATACCAATAAGATCAGTTGGTTTGGTACCAAAGTTTTCTCCTCTGATGGTAATACGCGTTCCTTGTGGTCCTTCATTTGGTGACAGACCTGTTACCACAGGAGGAGGCACCATTTTCAATTATGGCATGTGTTACGATTGATAAATTAGCCCGAAAACATGAACTTTACCATCTTCAACACAATAATATTATTTGTTCTCCTATTTTAACGTGAGCAGGGAGTTGGTTTGGTTGCATATGTTGAAATGCACACTTTGAATTTTCAATTGTTTTGAATTTTGATGTGAAAATATATACCGTATATATAAAATAATATTATAGATATTTAAATAGTTTATATTTAAAACAATGTGTTTACAGTTTATTGATTTTAAACGGTGAAAACTTTATTTGTTTTTGAACCATTTTGTTAATTATAAGCGCCCTGAAACTTAATGTGTCGGTGTGCGGAACTAATTGACATGCGATTGCCAGAGTTCGTAAATTTGTACATGCGCATTGCTGCATTGTTTTGATGATAATTTAATAACGAACGTAACGTGCAATTGAAAATCGCATTCATTCTCGCGTGGAAATCTCGTCAGGAGCGCGCGCTGTTTTTATACGTTTTCGTTCTTCGTTGATTTGATTGCGCCCGTTGCGTCGCTGTTCGCGCTCCATTCTCCGCACCGGATACTATTGTAGCGAAAATCGAACAAACGGTGATACGAGGTTATCAGCAAAGTCGTTCCTCACCCTGAAGCGGTCGCAACTTTTCTGCTTATCGCCCTTGTAGAGCGTGCACCACTTGCAACAGCAGGCCAGCATGAGTGAACAGGAAGCTGAGCAGCAACACAATAGCAATGTAAGCCCCTATTGTTCTTATTTCCTTTATGAGTGGCACATATTTATGATGGGTATTGATAAACCCTGCTGGCTTTATGTAGATGAGTGCACATGACATGGAGAAGATGGAAGAGGAGAAGCTAAAGGCAAAATATCCTGCTGGTGCCATGGCTGCAGGCAGATCAATCAGTGGACATACTGCCTTCCTGCAAAAGCGGCTTGCAAAAGGAGTGAGTACAGCAGGCAGTCTTGTACAAATTGTGGTGGCACTGATGCAGTTACTTGATACTAACCTTCAATTTTAGCAAAAATTCTTTGATTCTGGAGATTATCAAATGGCTAAACAAAAGATAAGCATTAACAAACAGCCGCTAAAAGTGGCAGGCCCCGTGAATCCGTTCGCAACCACCGGAGATGCCATTCCCACGCCGGACACCGTCCCAGCGCGGAAAACCTCAATCATCCAGCCAACAAAGTTCACGCCAAACATCAGTTAGTTTCCGCATGCCGGAATTATTCTCTATTGTTTATCCTTTACACTTTGTATGCATATGCTTATGGAAATTATTCTCAACTAATTCGTGATACAAATTTATTAATTAATTATACTAAACGGCTGCAAGTTAGCGCTAGAGTCTAGAGATCATAGAAGAAATGGCAAAACAATATAGCTGAGACTTTAGTTATTATTTTTGACAGCTAAAATACTAATTATTAATAAGCAAACACAAAGGGATTGCATTAAAATGTGGATTCGAAATTAAATTAATCCTTAAAGATACAAAGCACCAGTATATGTATGAAATAAGCAGTAATTAATGTTCTTGTAATGGAAGTCAGTTTGTGGCGGCAATTTAAAGCATTTGTGTTGTTATTTGGCGATTTTGTTGTTTTCGTTATATATGTATATTGGGTTGCATATTTTGGAAGGGAAAGTTGCGCACAAGCAACGCGCATCTGTTGACGTTCACATTTTCGTTGTAAAATTCATGCAGCAAGTATAGTTGCGGAACACCAAGTGGGTGCGAGCAGCACGAACGCCATATTTATCACCACTGTGAACTCGTTTGCCGTTGATTTCCACGTCTTAAAGAACAACAAGCTGCACCTTACGTTCGCGCCATGACAACCGCCGCGGACGCGTTTTGACGACGTGGACGCCGACCCCAACTGCTAAACACAGGCTACGCGACATCCGTCATCATCGAGTGTTCCCCGACTGGGTGCGTGGAGCGCTGATAGCTGGTGCAATCATGAACCGCAGCGGCGACGGGCTGGTGCAGCGGCGCAACATACTGCGCGAGGGACGCGATGGCGAAGGTGCCCGTGATCTCAACTCAGCTGAAGAGAAAAAGTCAGATTGCGCTGATGGTGGCGACGATGGTGACTCGAAGGAAACACGACTTACTCTCATGGAGGAAGTGCTTTTACTGGGATTAAAAGATAAGGAAGTAAGTTGTTTCCTCCTAAATGTACTTGCTGTGAATAATTTGGTTATGCTGGTTGTGCTAGGGGTATACATCGTTTTGGAATGATTGTATTTCAAGTGGGCTGAGGGGCTGTATCTTAATTGAGCTGGGATTGAAAGGCAAAGTGGAGCTGGAAAAGGCTGGAATGAGGCGTAAGGGCTTGCTGTCAAGGAAACTTGTGCTCAAGAATGATGCAGCCACTGGTGATGTCCTGCTGGATGAGACATTGAAACATTTAAAGGAGACACAACCACCTGAAGGTGTCCAGTGTTGGATTGAGTACCTCAGTGGGGAGACGTGGAATCCATTGAAACTTCGTTATCAGCTGAAGAATGTCCGTGAACGCCTTGCCAAGAATTTAGTGGAGAAAGGTGTGCTGACAACAGAGAAGCAAAACTTCCTGTTGTTTGACATGACGACGCATCCACTTACTGATAATATTGCCAAGAGTAGACTAGTGAAAAAGGTAAAGAATTGATATTGCACAATATTTCAGCGCTCATTGCTTGTTATCCCCGTTGTTTTTGCTTCAAGATACAAGATGCTGTCTTAAGTCGGTGGGTAAATGACCCGCAGAGAATGGACCAACGCACACTGGCGCTCATATTCCTCGCACATGCCAGCGACGTCTTAGAGAACGCCTTCGCTCCTCTCAACGACGACGACTACGAATTAGCAATGAAGCGCGTGCGCGAGCTGCTCGACCTCGACTTCGAGCAGGAGGCGACCAAACCCAATACCAACGAAGTGCTCTGGGCCGTGTTCGCTACCTTCACTAAGTAAAACAGTTGCATCTGCGCGAGTTTGGACAGTATTTACGCACGCTGCCGTCATTGAGGCGCAAACAGTCACAGTGCAAACAAAGAAACGAAAGTCGTGGTTTCCTAGGGCAAAGTAGGCATTCATTTATTGCGCGACCGTAAACAACGCGGGAAGACATCATGCCTGAGGTAGTAAGGCAAGAGGCGCTGCGCGGCGAGGACGCAATGAATCATAGCAATTAAGAGTAATGAAATAATAGACATGTATGTGTTACATGCGAGAGCATATGAAAAAGCGTAGTCGGTGCGACTTTCACGCGATTTACATGAAACTGCAATCAGTTGCGTTGGCATCAAGTGGTGGAAAAAAGCGAAAATGCGTTCAACTCGCACCGAACACGCACGGTATTAACCCGATAAACGCCAGTGTCGTAAGATAACTAATCTTAAATTTGTACATAACTTGTTTTTATACACGAAGTAATCGAGATTATTCGATAGGCCGAATTCATGCTTCTGTCGAGAAAGGGTGACGTTCCTTTTTGTAGTAATATGTAAAAATGTTATTAATTAATTTGATGCGTGCTGTAGTTAACATTAAGGCAGAAGAGCGTCGCTCGTTCCGTTCGTTTATAGTTTATCTATTAGGTTAAGTTTGTGCTGGCTGCCTGCAATGCTGTTTGCTAAGTGATTCGAATTCCTGAAATTATTTTAATCGCCACTTGATTGAGTACCGGGTAAAAATATATTGCATCGCATTACACTATTACACGAGACAATGTACATTCACATGCATGTTTCCGACATTGCCGTGCGGTCAGAAAGTATGTCCGAAGAGGAGTACAACGCGCATACATTTTTGGTCTTGTACATAAAATTACTATATAAATAAATATGGATATCATCAGATGTCTGTCATGGGTGTGGGTCTCACGCGTCGGAAGCTGATTGCAACCACCAGAATCTGGTACCAACCTAAGTAAGTATAATATTTTAGCTTAGAGGTAAAATTGCACTAGTTGATGAGTGTGATGTTAAAGCTGCGTCAAACGTGTTTGTTCTGAAACGTGGGTTGTTTTACAGCTCAGTGCTCATTTCCGACGGTGTGTGCTTCACCGGCGGTACTCCCGATGCGCTGATCTGCAATCCCGGCGATCCCTTGTGCGCGAGTGCCGTTCCTGCTCCTGGTACAACGATCGCGGGCGTGGTGGTTGGGGAGGCGGCACTTCCTCTTGCCGGTGACACCTAGAAATTCCCCAAACATCATTGATGCTCCAACTAACACACAACGCCACCAAACATCATTCAAGCTTGGAAATGACGCCGGTTACAGTTATTCGTGTCTTGTTGAAGTCGTTTTTTCTTTTTACTTTATACAGGAATGAAACAAAAGTCCCATTAGTGTAGGCTGTACAGAGTTTGTTTGATGTTGATTGAGTTGGGGAACCAAAGCGTATACTTACTGGTAGCTGCGTATTAGAGGAGTTAGTACGTATTCCAAGCTGACCGAGCGAGAGTCGCTACATAGCGAAGACAGTGGGGTTTTAGCGATATGAGCGGTGGCGGCAGTGGCAACGGCGACATCGTGCCGATTGCGTCCACTTTGCCATCTCTGCGGCGTGAAAAATAAAATGAAGCAAATAGGAGATATAGCAAGGGTACACAACACCCGGCGCAGACGCGCTTTTTTCAACTTGTTGCGCGTTGCTCATTCGACGGATTAAATGAATCGCAAGCGAAAGATGAAAGAAAGAAGCATGTATATACACTCGCAGTAGTATTCGAAGTTTTATACCATGTGAAATGTTATGAGAATTTTCCCACCGCTGTTAATTAATTAATCGTAAGCACCAATTCGCTGGAATTGGACTGTAACGCTATGAAGAAAGCAGAATGTATCAGAAACGCGCTTTCTCTTCACCTTCCAAGTTTAAGCTTTTAAATGAGGATGTTTCACGCAATTATATCTAGCACTGCACTTGCAAACTTTCCGTTAATTAAATGTAGACTTCCGAAAACATCTTCATTTAAAATTGAATGCAGCAAAGAGACGATATCGAGGATTCTTACATGACCCATTGTAGATTTTCTAGGCTCGGATAGATGCTTCGGATTGCCATTTCTAAAATGACAATAACACAATTACTGCGTCATAAGGACAGCACTGATTCATTTGATTGCAATCATATTATACAAACCTATCATCTTGCTCGCCACCCAAACCGGAATCCGAGTGCTCATGGTGAATGACGCGTGGCAGTCCATTGTCGTTATGATTACCTACATTTACTAAATTATTCCCATTGCTTGTGCTGAATGGATTCGACGGTGCGTACATTGCAGATTTGGCCATTTGCCCATTCGACATTGGGTCGATGCTCAGTTGATCAATGCTGCAAATTATGCCTCAGTCACTTTTCAATCACATTAATTAATCAATTGGGTGGTGCATTAATTAAATTCGTTTTGTTAGGCCCTTACCGTGGTAACAAGCTAATTGGGGACGTGAATGCGCTACCAGTGATCGGCTCGTTTTCTTGCTTGTAGCAGGTTTTAATACCAGCACGACGGTTTTCCAAGCCGTGCGGGGTGTAGGGAGGCGGTGGGCTCTCGTTTCTTTCGTTTGCGGTTTGTTTCAGGTCTCGTATTTGAGGAAATTCACTGGAAAGTAACAAAATGCATTGTTTGATAATGAATTAAGGTTGGGAATTTATGCGGTGTTACCTTTTCGGTTTAATCTTCATCGATTTGGCATGATTAGTTTGCACAACAGTGTAAGGAATCTCTCTGAGCTGAGAGTCACTCATTCCAGCAGTATCTATGAGTTTAAATTCCAAATGCTTGCGTAGTTCATCCGATAGCCACTTGTTTCCGTCCGATTGTTTGGCACTACGTGACTTGCGCCCTCTAGTGCCAAGTGTACCATCGTTGGTAGCAATACCTGCATTGTTGTTAGTTTGATCTGCTTCAATTCCATTGCTACCACCAACAGGTCCAGAATGGCCACCTTGGTGACCTCTTCGACTTCGTACGACATTAGCACGTTGTACACTAGTCTGATTAGACTCTGCCTGCTGCTTCCGCTGTTGGACAGCCCGCCATTGCGATTCGGAATCCACCAATTCATAATGGCTATCACTCCTTTCCGGTTTCCTACTTCTACTCTGCGACTTCCGCCTATGCGATGAATGTGATTGATTATCATGCTCGGACCCTGAGTCTCGCCTATTCCTAGACCTATGTCTTCTGTGCTTCCGATGTGACCTCCCCGAACTCTTCGACAATTCACTTTCGTTATCAGACGTAATACGGCTTAAGTGTTTCTTGCGTTTGCAAGACCTCGATTCGTTGGAGCTCTGACTATCCACTGACGACGAACGATACCTGGGCCCCGCGGAACGCACCGATCTTGGACTTGGCGGTAGGGAGGTATTGTACAATCCTCGGGAATGCGGCTGAGTCCACGGCGCACTACGTGTGCTCCGCGGTGAATCCGGCGCTTTGGTGGCGAACATGGGCGTGTAGGATTTCGGCTGCGACGTTTGCTCCCTACAAAGCAGCCACGCGATTAAAATTCGACTCACACATGCATAGGTACTGACTGCATACACATCCCGGACATTACATGAACACGAACATACGCTTGGCATGAACGCGTGTGGACTTACAAATGAGCTGGTTGCGGCACGGACACGTACTTGACTTCGCCGGGTTGGGTCATTTGCTCCGACTTGGCGACGGCGTCCGGGGCGGGTGGATCAGCAGCGTCGCCGACACGCCGCTGGTAGCGTCGCGACGAGACCCTTAGGAACGAGGGCGGGGTGCGCACTTTTATCTGGGCATCGCGCACCGCCTGCTTTTCGGTGCGCCCGCTTCAAAGAAAAAACCAATGTGTAACAAACAGCTAACGTGCAAACACCTGCATTTAAGTTGAAAACCGCCCAGTGCATTCCAGCGAAAGCTTCATCAACCTCAGACGGAGTGTGTTTGCTGCCTTACCTATACCGAAAGCGAGAACTCAGCGAAAACAGATCGGGGGACGTTGGGGATACTTGCACCAGTCGGAAGAAGGCATGGTGTTCAATGCAGCACTTCCAGAGATGTTTGCAGGCTGATTTTGAAGGTGTCTCAAAGCCATACGTGCTCTCATCATTCTACCAAGGAAAGCACAAACAAAATAAGTAAACTAACGGACAGGAGGTTATTATAGTGTCATTTACATTCTTGTCCGTGACTCGCAGCATGAAATAGCGTCCCTTGAAATAAATCTTCGATATCCGCGGCCAGTAGTAATTCCCCACGGTGTTCTTGTTCCTCAGCACTATGATACCGCTCGGTGTCAAGCCCAAGAAGTACTCCACATTGTCCTCGCCCTATTTGCGCACATCAACAAGCAAACAGTTAAAATGTAACCAAACGACTCCGCCAAGCGAGGCGCTTGCAAGCTGCAAGACACGCTCTCTGGAGTTTTATGATTTTATTACCAGAACTGGATGCAGGTCGACGCCGTACATGTCGAGCCATTTGACTTTATCCAGATAGCTTAGTTCCGCTACCGAAGGTAATTGCCCTCTGAAAATTACATTTGATGCATTCACCGATTCGCCTCGATTCACGACCATCTCGCCTTACATCTTTACCATCTTGCAGGGGCTACAGTGTTGTCATACTTGTTACGACTTTGCCAAGCTGCAAGCTGGTAATGAAGTAATGTCTCGCAAGTCTCGACGAATTTTAGATTGAAGCGCATTAGTGAGGAAACACAATTAGTTAGAAGTGTGGTGCATATATAGTTACGTTCATTAGCTTACACTAGGGTTTTGTGTAACTCGGCGACTTTGCTCTCCAACTCGATGGATTGATTCGTCAAGAGGCGGAATTCAGAGATGTAACCCGGCATATGACGACGGGCATCATAATCACCTAATTCGGCTATACAAACAAAAATGCAACTCATTAAGGTTGCGCAGAATAACGAAATTGTGTGCATTGTCTTACATTGGACTACCGATGCACCCAATTCAGCTGCCAAGTCGAAGGATACAGGCAGACGTCCTTGTAGAATGTCCTGCTTTACTTGGAGGAAGAATTGGTACCTGTAAATGCGTGCAGAGCATTATTATGATTGTATCAAGAACATTTGACAGCATAATAATTACGATAATTGCTGTAAATAACTAGTTACCATAAATACTATCTTTGCTATGCTAGTTACTCAAAGAGAAAAAAATGGTTTAAAATTTAAGATGATTTTCATTTGTTTTTGGGTGGGTACTACAAAGTCGCGGTATGAGGTTATTTCAGGTTGGCAACAAATGACAACTATATTAAAACAGATTCTAAATCAAGTGTAATGTCCACAGCACCGCTGTAACATTTCTATTTTGTTCAAAGAAAAATTGAAAAACGGACCCCGTCAGTTTTTCTTCTTTAACACGCCCCAAATAACTAGAAAATTGACTTGATTTTGATCAGATCTAATAACAACGAAGTTAACCGATGTTTGAGCGAAGAGCG
>JAODGC010000004.1:7135984-7175062 GCA_027574925.1 Ecitoglossa quadriceps
AAGCCGCAACATTCGCTTCGGCCAGGTTCGGCGGTCGGTAAGGTCAACCCAAACAATTGTACCAACCCAAATTAGTTTTTGTTCGATTAACTAGGCATAGTTTATTAAATGGATGTAAGCCCCTTATCATGTTAACAAGCAGTGCATTAGAATGATTATTTGAAATTCCATTGCATAAAAGTGTTTCTTCACCGATGTAAATTGTTTTCCGTGATTAAAAACACAGTTCTAATATGCACCGGTTTAGTTCGTTATAACTTCCTACTTTTTTATCATAACCTAAAAGTCATAACTCAACCCCAAATGAAAAGTTTTAAGCACTTGAGTATGATGAAAAAAAAACACGTTCAAAATTGTGCTCGACTATAGTGGGTGCGTGTTTCAAGACAAATATTTTAATTTTAATCCCAGCCGTTTTTGACAGCTTAATAATTAACGCATGGGCGCGCAGAATAATGACAAGCACAAGAGGGCGCGAGGAAAATGAACGAGAAAACGTGCGCGCCGGAACGAGGCAAAACTCGCGTTTATGTAATTACGAGGATTGTGTGAAGATGGTGAAGAATGACGAAGGTCGTCATAAGCTGAATTCCTTACGCAGCTCCCCACGGTTTCGTACGCCACTTGTATTTCATGCATTGCATGCGGGGTGGCATCAATGGAAGCATGTTATGAACGCTAATTTCATAGCGTAGCGTTTTTATGCATTCGTATGGCGGCGTAAGCAAAGCAAATAAACGCAAAAAACTTTTGATTTCACTCGACGCGGATGATTCACCATCTACATCGTGGCCAGAGTAAGACTATACATTTCACGCTCAATATTCAACATGAGCATGGAAATTGTGCTTTTATTGTTGTTGTGCGATATGGCAATGGCTATTTTTGGGCATGCTATGACATCATCAGCGTTAAACATTTTCTCTATTGCGAGCTGGAAGTTGACTATGCTCGATTGGGCTTTGCATGATGTTAAGACACATTGTATGACTATGAAAGTGAAATGGGCACGCACGTATGGACGAGATTTACTCGGGCTGTTATTGCCGGCAGCAAGGTCTGAAGAGACCGAAACCAAACTAGCAATTACTGTAATCGACTAGAACACAAAACGCCGTCTTCGCGTTCGTTTTGGGTTGTTTCCTAGCCGATGCATACTCTGTATTCATTTGTTTCACCGCTGATGGTAATGTAGAAAACTGTAGGATCAACATGGTCATATGTCCGGTTCAACCACGCTTATATTATAGATAAGTTATCCTTTTTTAGAGCTAGCATTCTATAAACTCACCTTGTTATCTCTTCGAGGAGTTTGCAAGGGTCTGCTGCGTAGAATTTAACGCCAAAGTAGAACGTCACTGGGGCATCTGCCGAGTCGCTTTTCAGTTGTTTTGCGAGCTTCTTGGATGGATCCAGCCAGTGCTAGAGGAGCAAAACGAGGCGCATGATGCGCATTTTAAGTGAGTTGTGTTGCAGGCGGTGTTTAATCTGCCATTAGTTTTAATTAGTACCGAATTAATTACCGTTTGTCCGTCTGGGTCCAGGTAGCGTAGGCCGAAGTACGCTGTCTCCAACAGGTTGAGGTGTTTCGTAACAAAGTCTAATAAGATTTGACCGACGGAGGAGTCCTATAGTGAGATGTGGTTTATTAGTAAGAAGATGATAACAATGACAATTGTTTTACAACGTATTAGAACGGTTTTCTAAGCTAATCACTTTTTAAACGTGACGAAAGTGGCGCTAGTTGGTAGTGAATTGCAAATGACAGCTGGAGAGTGAGGTTGGTAGCATTGAATTTCAAGCCATTGTCTTTTCATTGTGCGCTGATTAAATGCAAACGGAATGAAAGCAATTTACTGATGAAGACAGAACAACAATTAATGCAACAATTACTGTGTAAGAAGTTTATAACATCAATCGCTTTTCTGTATATTAATTATGTTGTTCGCGCTCATTTTAAAGATGCTATTGGATTCGACAGAATGTGAGGTTATATTTGAGGAGGTCGATTTCCACTCGCAGAAAAAGTCAGCAGTTATTACAACGATGACTGTTGTCGGTAAGTGTAATACGATTATAATTTGTATCCTGCGATCCATAATTCCACGTTGAAAAAGAATCATTTTGGTCCGTTTTGGAAAATCGCCTCGGTTCATTTCTCACGCTGCGAATGGGCAGTAAACGGAGCGCGTCAAAGTTTCGATCGTTTCGAAACACGCTCAAAAAATCTCCAAATCCGCCGACAGGCATCCTCCTGCACAGCGAGCCACAAAAGAAACGCAGAGAATAGCAATCACTTCTAGCTACTCATAATTGCCGGATAATGCCAAGCGCGCACGCCATCGGCAACCACTCGAAATGTATCGCAGTTAATCATTCACGGACGCATTCGCGTAAACACTACGCATAAATATTCATCTGCGCACGACTCACCTGAATCTCATGCACTAGCTCTTGCTCGTCCAGCAGGACGATCTTGCAGGTGACAGCGCGCGGTTTCGTGCAGAAGCATTCCATGTTCGTCGCCAGCCTGCAAATAAAATGTGAATAATTAGATCAGCACTGCAGACAGTTGCAGCAGGCGTTGCAGTTGTGCGAGTAATTTGCAACACCGATTTTATTATAGCGCGTCGCGTTTTGTTATCGCCCTCGGGGTGCAATTGGCCGGGGCGTTACGCCATTACGCGCCGATCAAGTCATTAACGCCGTTTGGGCTTTCAGCATGTAAATTGATATCAAAACGTGTATTCTAATATCCGCTATTTTCAATTTCCGGCGGACTTGAGGCACTCGAGCGAATGCTGATGGCGAGGAGCGGTCCAACCAGCTTGCTCGCATGCCGATGCGCGCAGTAAAAATCACTTTTCATGCGGTGCATTCGATTGGAATCTAATCGATGCAAAATAGCTTCTCGGGCACAAGGCAGCTTTTTATCGACAAACAGGAAGATTCTACAAGGTGAGTCTAAGCAGGAAGCTGTACTGGTTTTTACTTTTAAAGTTTTACTTTTAATTGCTGAAACAAATTGACAGGAAAAGAATATTGAGAGGACGTTGAGTATTAGATTGAATTCAACGATTAAGTGGGTGATTAATTGATTGCTAATTAACACTGCGTAGCGTGGGTTAACTTTTAGCTTAGATGTGAGAATAGCTTAAGTAATACAACGACTAACATACGATTAAATTGATTATTATAAAAAATTTATAATATTGCTATTTTTGTCAGCAGAGAATGTTTTCTAATTTTATTTATATATTTGAAAATCGTAATGTTGGGATATCACAGTTGAAAGAGTATAGGCAACACACCGCGCTCTAATTCTTTCAAAGTATTCCAAAGTTTTTCGCAAACGTAGCCTAATCGAACTTGTTCACTTGTAAATATTGCAATATTAAATAACGGATATTTCTCAACTTCAAGATATCAATACAGAAGTGAGTTTGAAATAACATTTAACATATAACTATAGTATATGAAGTACGACTAATAAATTGATTTATAGGAATATGCAGAGACTTCCGATCGAACAGTTTGAATCCATCAGACGCAAGACCAAAGTCTACTAATCATTGTTTTAGATATTAAGATTGAGGAATTTTGTTGTATCAACAACCTAGAAAATAGGTGCGAAGCAAATTAGAGGACAGTTGATTACATTATCCAATTCTAGATGTCAATCTAGGTATAATTGGATTTACGGAAATGAACGTCTTCGACTTTTTTCTTCTTTGTGCTTTTAAATCGCAATCGAGTAGAGATTTTTATGATCGCACGCAAACGTAAAAATTTGAATGAATAGTGAAATAGATATGTGCTAATTAACTTTTGATTGCTTCCAATTAAAACTCACACATATTGTCTGTCTTGGCAAGCTCTTGGAAACCCATTCTAAAAGACCTCGCTCCAAGCTGACTTAACAACGTAGCATAACATGACGAACTTCCTGTTTGCTCTGCGTTCCCGCTTTGCTCCACGTAACATCACCATGGCTTGTCGTTATTGTCTTGAGAAGTTTGAAGAGTCAACATTCAGGCCTCAAGAGTCGCATGACTCGGAACTTCACTCGTGCCTAACACGAAGCCAAGACACTTGACTTGCACACAGGGTATTACACCTTCCTGCACCTTGAGGTCTTTCTTTTTGCTTCTAATTCTGCTTTGTGTTTCTATATATCTCGGTCTCACGCCGAACAGCTGTCCACCTGACGACGACAATGCTCTTCAAAGCAACAACCTGCCATGCACGTGTGGCAATTATTAGAATCGCGAGCGCGCGCGCTACGCGGGAAGATGCGCGCAATTTGGCGGAGTTCAGCTTACGGTAATCGCGGTAATAGATGCGTTCTCCATTGCGCATCTACTCCGGATGCTCTGCACCGCGCGCGAGCCTGCAATTACCTGTTTCTTTGCGCTGAATTGCCTGCAAGCTCCGCTTAGCCGAGCTCATTAGGCACAAGAGGCACATAAAGAAACTAACGAAATAGAGCAGTAAATCTATACCTGCACGTAATTAATTCCTCGTCTGCTTCCAGTTAGCCAGCTTGTTTGTCCTTACACTAACTTAATAACTAGCCGTGACTAAGTCAGCTCTCTTTGCGGCAATTCATTAGTCAAGTTTGTTACCTTGATGCTGCAAACCAGCTAAGTGAGGATTAATGCTGAATTGGTTGTTGTTTAGTCGATCACCAGTCGAAGATCGCCGCCGGTGTTGGCTGGGAAGGTGAGGCGAGCAGCAAGCCAGCGCCGATTTCGAACAATACAGCTTTGCACCATTGTTCGGACGTTCAACTTTAAAATCCTAGCTGAATTGCTGCCGCAGCGTGCGCGTGCACCGCGGCGCAGAGCAATCACCACGCAACACAAGTGACAGGCGAGCACCTCGCCCCCGATGTAAACACACACCCCTTCGGATTGATGGCGTTGGGTACAATCGCGTGGAAGGTGCGCGTGTTCCACCTGCGTGCGAGGATGGAGCGTGAAAGCGCGCACCGGACGCCGTCTTCGACGCGACTAACTGGCGCGCCGCGGAGCACGCAGAGTCGAAGTCCCGGAGTGGACGGTGCGGACCAGAGGCGGCGGCGTGGACTCGATGGGCGCTGCGCGTGCGACGAAGAAGCAACAACCGCGAGTGTGGCGGGGTCGCGCGGGCCGATAGCCGGAGGAGACCTGAGGAACGTACTTCTTCGCCGCTGCGTCCGGCCGGCTGCCCCAAAGGGTCAGCGCGCGTTACGGCCCGCGACGAGGATTGTCTTCGATCTTGATTTTGCATTCTCGCGCAGCTGATGGAGCGTAAATCAGCCAGGAGATAGTATTTATGGTCTAGGTGTTTAGGTATCGCTCAGCAATTGAATAAATTGCAGTGAAATGCAGGATCGTAAATAGGAATGAATGCGGGACAATTAAAATTATCTTACGGAAATATTCGCACTACTGAGAAATCTAAAATTCTCTACTCACAAGGAAATTGCAATAAACTGAAGAAAACCAACCTGCAGCCAATTTCAAAGATCTAACTTTGAAGCAAAGAGTAGTCTACATTTGGATAGCATCCGATAATTTACATAAATGTCAGCTTTACACACTCAACGTTAGATGGCGCGGTACGTCTATCTCAATAACCAGATTTTTTAAATTCCTTTACACTTACAAACAAACAAATTTTTCTTGGCTCTCAAGAATGTTGGTTTTATGAGCGGAGACAATGTAAATAATCCCCAATAATTCCAAATAATAACACACGAACATACCCTGTACATTTTAAATTCAGTTTGAGTATCTATTTTATTATTTTTCTCCTTATAGGCATGAGGGAGTGTTGGAGATGCTGGGAAAAGTCGACGTATACGATTGTGGATCGTCGAAACTAGAAATGTGTGCGCTTCAGGATTGACGAAACACAATCGCTTGACTTGGCTAAAGTCGTCGGAGGCACGCCGAGACAAGGTAAACGTGCAATTGTAGCATAAATCGTAATAAAGCGGCCCACGCCATCGCGGTGGGCTGAGTCTTCGACATAGGCAAGCGCAATACAAGGCGCTTGCAGATGCTTGGTACAGCGCATTTATCTACGATTCTTTTCACTCCTTTTCACCGTTTCTCGCCAAGCAACGTTCATGTTGTGTTGGTGCATGGGGTCCATGCAACTCCATCCAACACGATCGCTTCGTTCGCCTGTTCAGCCGGATTTCTCAACATACAGTCTCTTTGGTTGCCTACATACTTGATAGGTATTTGGTAATACGTCCAATAGTCTAGTCTTCAAAGTTTTTATCAAATGGTAGGCAATGACATGGGTGAGATAAGGCTGGGTAATGTTGTGATTGATATACGTACGTCGCAGCTCACGGTGGGTGGGGTGGACTCATAGTAAGTGCGAGTGAGTGCAAGCTGTAGTCGAGTAGAGTCGAACGCGTTTCACTTGTTTTAGTTCACATCGTCAATATTCGGCTCTCGTCGCCGGTGGTATCTAGCCAGGCGCAGGCAGTAAGCAGCCGCTAGGCCAGCGCCAGTTCTTGGGTTTGGTTCGCGTCGTCGCGTTGCGCCGCTGGAAGCTATATCGGGGCGAAGCACAAGAGACAGCCCAGCAGCGAGCGAGCGAGCAACAATTATTTTTTTTACACCGCGCACCCAAGTGCAATAACAATTTGTGTTTTATTTTAGGCCGGCCGGATTGTTGATATACTCTGTCCGCGTACACAGCCGTTGGATTTGCGCGAGTGCAGAGCTCTTCGCGTTCATCGTGCCGTGTGTTGTTCGATGTGCGTGTGTGCGTGCAGCGACGAGATGTCGATGAAGATGCGATGAGGCGATGAATTAATAAACAGAGGAATAACGTCGTCGCATCCAGCCAACTCTGCCGAGTGCACCGCCCGCGGGTTGCAGTTTTGCAGCAACGGGGTGAAACGCCGCGAAGGGTGTGGAACGGTAAGCATTCGCACAGAGAGGCAAAACAGTATCGCACCGCGTCTGTAGAACGCGTGCTGCACGTCTCAACGAGCATTGTGGTCGCGCGCACAGCTCTCAAACGCCGGGTGTGTGTATACAACAGTCCCACAAATAATCACAGAGGTAATTTCCTGCATATCTGCTGCGGAATCATCGCTGCTATCACTAATTAGCTCAGCGTAAGCAATCGTGCGTGCATCATTCGCCATCGTGGTTAATTCCGCCGCAATCCGCTCAAATTTCCCATCGAGCGGCGGAATAGAAATAAGAAAGTGTGTGCAAGTGCGATAGTTAAAAATCGTGACGGTTGTGATTGCGTTGGTTTCGGGCAGCATCCACATCTCGGCGACGCTGCCTGCCGCTCATTGTCGAGAGGGGGCAAAAGACACATGTCTGCCGGTACCGCATTCTCAAACTAGGTGGGTAAAAACCATTCGGCGCGCAATGCGCGCACACAGAGTAAAAGCGAGCGTAACTGTACATTGATAATGACCATATTCCGAACAACGTCCGAGCTGCAGCCAACAACAACGGGCCAGCCGAGCGCTCACCACAGCGCAAAGCAGCGCACTTTCTAAGCGATATTCATTCCGCGTCTCTTTTGTTTTGCCACTCGATTGTACATTGTTGTAGCGGCCGGGTAGCGATTAACCGGCCTGCGGCCCGGGCTAATACGGCACGAAGCACGACTAATGACTGCAATGTTTGATACACAATCATCGCGACGCTATTTCAGCGCGTGTTTTTACACTGAGCAAGCGTAAATGCGCAGCCCAAGCTCATCTCAAGAGCGCAGTCATTTGTTTTTGTCGCTTCGCACTTTCAGTTGTTTGTTCACCGCATTTATATTCGGCTAGGTTTCTATTTGTTGTGGCTGTGGCATTGTGGGCGCACAGTCAACATATGTCGCTCTGGCGCGCTGAGAGTTCGAGGATTTGAAGCCCTCAACGTTTCGAGTCTGCCTCACACACGTCCGAAAGACTCCGAGGAGACCGGGAAGAGGGTGTGTTGTGCGTTGTTGTGCGGTGCGCCCCGTGAGCGGCGAGACCCCAGATTCATCATTGCGTTATTCACTTCACTTCTCCTTTCGCTCGCAGCGTTCGATGCACGGTGGCGGCGGGTGGCACTCGACCAACCTTTGCCACTGCTTGCCACCCCCTCCTGCTAATGTCTCCCATGGCGCACGAGACGCGTATTTGTATAAAGATGACACATAGCTTAATTGCCTTATATGCCAGTGCTCAGCAGACGTTGATATTAGAGCATTAACTCGGTGCTCGGATTGAATGAAGCAGCAGATAGAGAGAAAGCTGAAAGGCGGAGGAACCGGAAAAGCGCACAGAAAACGCGATTTGATGCCGAGTGTAGAGTGCTACTGCACGAAACTTTGCGCCGGGGATAGAGGCGGGTGCGCCGCTTTTAGAATCACTTGAATTATGAATTCCCTGGTGTTGTTGCCTCCTCAACGCCTGTCCTGCCCGCCTGCGTCGAATGCGGCGATTGTGATTACTTCGCAAACTTGGCGCGTAACTCCCCGAAACTTGCATCGCAACCACCGGCCCTCCACTGCAATGGGGCTTTTGTAATTGATAATTTGACTTTATACTCGCTCATTTCACCCGTCGCCAGGCGTATTCATCCTTCTTGCTCCATTCGGCGTCTGTTGAGTCTTAGCAAGGGGCCTGGAAGAAGTGAATGGATTTAATACCCGGCCGCACTTCATAAACCATCGCGCATATGTCCGGCGCGTTGGTGTTGTAGTTACAAGCACACCCGACACCCTTTTCACTTTTTACGGGGCGTCGTAATCGTGACACTATCAAGCAGCGTGCACGACTTCTAGTATCGAACACACGCCATAAGTATTAGGGAAGGCTCTTCCTTTTCACAATGGATTTGCTTTTTTTCCGTGGCCATGTTTCGGCAATACGTGTTGTTGGGCTTGGGGTGAGACGAGGGGTGGTGTGATGAATGTCGCCGACATGCTCTCTGGTCTCTGTTACAAGCGCGCAGTGGCGATGATCGTTCGAAATATGGGTCTATATATATATAATTAAGGAAATTTGAGCATACATGTGGCGCAACACATGTTGACATTATGCGCCATCCGATAACGGGCCTTTTCCGATGACGGGAAGCACGCTGGTACAATATTGGAAGATAAGCCTGCTGCAGTACCTGCTGATAAGACGCTTGTTAGCTTGCAGATTATTTTGTGTTCCCAACAAATCGCTTTGCATTGAAGAAAAAAGTGCTATGGGAACATTAACAATGAATCAAGTGCCTTCCGGTGTGACTGACGATTTCTCTTCTTTTGCAGTTTTATACTAATGACGTGAAAGCTGCCACGCGTCTCACCCGCCGCAGAGATGCAGCGGTCGTGGTGCATCGCCATGGTGGCGGCCTGCTGGATGCTGGCCGTCGGCGAGTGCAGCAACGTCGTGCGCAACTTCTCCGACTCGGAGGTGGAGCGCTTTAATCATCTGGTGGTGGATATGAACACCGGCCGCGTGTACATCGGCGCCGTCAACAGGCTCTATCAGCTTTCCCCGGATTTGGAGAATGTCCTCACTGCGACCACCGGGCCAGAGCTGGATGCTGACGAGTGCTCTGTGTTGGAGTGCACCACATCGGTCAACAAGAAGCTCACAGACAACGTAAACAAGGCGCTGGTGATTGACTATACAACAAGTCGACTGATCTCGTGCGGGAGCCTCTTCCAAGGCATGTGTACTGTGAGAAACCTGCATAATATCTCGGATGGCAATGTGAAGGCCATCCGTGAGGCTGTTGTCGCGAATAACGCGACAGCGTCAACGGTCGCGTTTATTGCTCCGGGACCACCTAATCCACCGGTGTCGAAAGTGATGTACGTTGGTGTTACGTTTACGCTGGGATCTCCGTACAGATCCGAGGTGCCTGCAGTAAGCAGTCGCTCGCTGGAAGAGGAGAAAATGTTCACCATTGCGCAGACTGCGGTCACAACCGGTACGAGGATGTTTGTCAATTCGTTGGCACGCGAGCGCTATCCAATCAACTACGTGTATGGGTTCTCGTCTGAAGGGTTCAGCTATTTTCTCACCACGCAAATGAAGCATATGACCTCCAATCAGTACATCAGTAAACTGGTGCGGGTCTGTCATGACGATGTCAACTACTACTCGTACACGGAGATCCCGATTGATTGCGTCAATGGTGGCAGGAAGTACAATCTCGTTCAGGCGGCCTATATGGGTAAAGCTGGCAGCGAGCTGGCGGCGGATTTGGGTATCACCGCCCAGGACGACGTGCTCTTTGCCGTGTTCAGCGAGAGCGACCCGACACAGCCTGGGAAACCCTCGGAGATGAGCGCGCTCTGCGTGTACTCGCTCAAAGCCATCCGGCGGAAGTTCATGGCGAACATCAAGAATTGCTTCAGCGGCAAGGGCGAACGCGGGCTGGACTTTATCTCCCCCAGTCACAAATGCGTCCCGACGGTAAGTGGCAAAGTTTTCGGTTTCATTTCCTTGCAGGCGTTGTAGTGTAAGCGGTAGCTGTGTGAGGCATAAGTAAGTGTCTTGTATCTTGCGTTTTGTGCATCACGGTGGAAGAGCAGGTGCATCAACTTGCGCACCCCCCGTATTTGAGGCGCGGGGTGTTAGCATTGGCGGCGGCGGTTCTGCCACGTCTGCTATGCCGGCAGGGCAGGCTGCGGCGCGCTCGCCCGAGTATTGATCGATTTCAGCCGGGCCTTCGTCATGCAAGCAAAGCCCCGCGCTGCTCGCAAGTGCTCACCCCTGCGCGCTCGCCGTGCACGAATGGGCCGCGTTCGCCGGCTTCGCATGCTCCCTCATTCATCTCGCACTAAATTCACGTGCGGGCGGGATGCTCCACACCGTCTTCGCGTTCCGTTTTCGCATGTGCTTGCTGTACGTGCACCTTCATCACCGCCGCGTTGCAGCCCCTACTTATACGCTCCGCGGGCTCCCTCGTGCCTGCGGACTGTGCCCTATGCTCCACCGGCTACAACCTACACAATACACCTTTCCCTAGCGCGGCGCTTCCGCGTTGTTGCGAATTCTTCCTCCGGTTCCCATCGAGCCGCCCGGACGACGAATGCGGATATTAACAAAAGCCATCCAGCTATCTCTCGCATCTCGCTCGGGTATAATTGAACCATTAATGCACGCCGGAACAGCCATTCGCGACCCGGGGTGCGAGGCGGCGCGCGCACTATTTCTTTCGTTTGTTTGATGACTTATATATAGACACCGGGGCCCGACAATCAGATTAAATCTAAATGTACTGCATTCGGGGCGAGCGCTGCTCAGCGGGTAAACAATGTTCAAAAAAGGAGCGAGCAGGAGCGGGAGATAAATAAACGCGCCGAGTGGACTTTTTTTTCCCATCGACCACTCACTCTGTAGCAGCAGCAGCAGCAGCAGCAATACTGGTGGTGGTGGTTTATTTCTTTCGGCCGGCGATAGCATATGTCCCCCGGTTCACGTAAAACGCAAATCGACATCAATTCCAGGATGCGCGACGCGACCCACCAGCAACGTTTATTTAATTCCATCTTTTGTCACATCCGCGTGAATGATGGTTATGGTGTGCTTTATGGAAATTTTCGTTTAATTGAAAAATCGTTTTTGTTAACGCACGATGAACACGACGCACGCAATGCGAAAATGGAAAATTCAACAAGTAACAATTATTTCTATGTTTAATAAATTATTCTACTTTGTCGACAGTAAGGCTGCGTTTCTCAAACAGCAGCACACAAATTCCAAATCCGTGAGTGGTTAATGACAGAAGCGTTTTCAACTTTTTCTTGTTCCCCACTTTAAAGGTGTTTAAAGGTGTTTGTTCCGTGTTTGGAGCAGGCTAGGGCTAACCTTAATTATCGCAGGAGTCTCTTTATAGAGCTTGGATTAGTTAGCGTTGGAATCAAACACGTGCTGCATTTTTTAGCATGTTTGCTTGTTGCGATGATAAATTGCGTGTCACTTTTTACGCACCCTCTCTTTCTCTGTATAATAAGTTCACGTGGTGTAATTTGTTTTGTGAGTTTTTACGAGTACGAGCACGATGGAGCGTATGATTCGTATTCGATTTACTTTTATGACGATGGGGAATGCGCGCGGTAGGATTGTAAACCTAATTATTAATCAATGACAACGACAGCACGGTGTGGATTCATGTTTTTCGAGACTGTCTACAATTTCGCTGCATTTCTATACGGATTTGGTCATTCAAATATTATGATGGTTGCGCTGTGCAAGCGTCGAACTACTTGTGTTATGTAGGACGAAAATAAACCTCATAATCGCGGATGGAAATGGCATTTTTATCAATTGTAATTTTTTGTCGGGTTTTCGTGTGTCATTTTTATGGTAGGATTAATTCAGGACAAGGACATTACTTGCTCCCATTTGTTTCCCTTCAGTTTTCGTATTTCTGGTCAATTCGCTAAATTTGGGGAATTTTGCACAGTTTATGATTCGCACATGTGTGACGTGCCCAATGTGTAGTTATTATTTCCTTTTTTTTTTCTTCTCTTTTTCTCTCTCCCTGTCGCCGCTTGCGTGCAAAGCCAAATATTTAACTGCCTTTGTGCCGGCGTGCGCGTTTTTCGGTGCTTATGGCAAACGCAAGCTTCAGCTTAGTAATATAGCGATAGATAATGGTCTCGATAAAAGAGTCCAAATGGTATACCAGCCATATGAGACCATGGACACCACCGTGGAGGGCTAGACTCTGGTCGTGGCGCGGCTGCGGCTCCGGCAGCACTCGCCGGCGAAGAGTGCTCGACGCCGTGTGTGCGAGCCAGCATGCCGGAATGTGCCAACAATAATAATAGTGCCATGCCCGACAAACAGTAGAAAGCGTATTCTACTGATTCGCATGTCGGGCGAAATTCGAGCCACAAAAACGCGAAACTAGAATAGAGCTAGAGCATCGCGCGGAATATAGAATAGCCTGGAGGCAAATAATATGTAGGCAAAGCATGAGAGAATGGCAGCATTTTTGGCTTGGCATTCTTTCTTTATATTGTTGAGTTTTCTTCTCAACAAGGCATTGTCGCATTGTTGATGAATGAAATAAAAATTAATTGACAATGGCTTATAATGGCGTTAGATTATAAATACAATAGGGATTTTGTTATGGTGTGGGTATATAATCAGCCCTCATGCGATAAATTGGTCAATAATTGAATAAAAGTCCGCTTAAAGTGAGAGAAATGGGTGGATAAAGCTTTAAAGAAATTTACGGCTTCTTTTAACTTTTCGACTGCGAAATAATTCGGACCATTTTCGGATATGCTGGGTTATTTGGGATTGAGGGGAATGGGGGAATATTTATCGAAATAAACACGCAAGTTGTTTTGATCAATACTTGCTTGGGAACTAAATTAAACTTAAAAATTAAAACAAGCTTATGCTTAAGGAATAATATTAAAGCTTTTTACAAATGTTCATTTCATGCACTTAATTTGCAAATCTCATAATACAGCTTTTAACAAAAGAAATGGAAAGAATACAATTCTATACTTTAAGTAAGTCGACATTTTCAAAGCTTAACTTAATTTACAATTTGTTTTTTTGTCAATTCAACCTGATATAATTTATTGGCTAAAGTCGGAAATTACATTTCAAAATCCAGAGAGGTTTTATCATTAATTTTTAGAGCAAACAATCAAATTAACCTCACTTTATCTATAAATTCTAAACCTTCGAATTATGCATATTTGTTTAAAACAACAACATTTGCGTTTTATCACAAATATTCATCAACATATTATTCAAAGCAAATGCATTATTTAAAATCGTGTTCCCGACAATGTAGATTAGATTAGACAATGCAATGTCAATTTGAAATATGTCATTACGCATATTTTGTGAGTATTCTGTTTACTTTGAAAATTTTGCACATAATTGTAAGCAACAACACAACTAACTAGTGTGGCTAATGAAATTCAACAGTTTTGATGACACATTTCTATTTCATTCCTAACATTGCACGTCATTATACGAACTTGATTGTGATTAGTTGTGATTAGAAGGTTAGGAATTGCAAATTGACCAGTTGATTCTTATAGTTATTTGGTATCGGTGATAGCGAAATTTACTTGCTGTTACTAACTTTTTATCTGACATCATAGTCATCTGTGACATCTTTTGGTAAGCAGGTTTTGAGAATGGTGCGCTGGAAGATAATAATGAGCAAATATTGTAAATTTGAATGAACGTAGTATAAGCGCAAATTACGATCTCTATGCATTTGATTGTCTAGCATTGAAGAAATAGATGATAATCCAAATTTCCAGAGTTCCGCAAAAAAGAAGCCACTTGATACAAATGACTTGATGAATATGCATAAAAGCAAATATAAGCAAAGCGACGTTTGCAATGTAATTAATAATTCAAGTATTTGATAATTTTAATTTAATAGTAGCCAAATTATATCCGAAATACCTAACTCACGTTTCATTTCTTATCCATTTCCGACTTTGAACATGACTCTCTTCTCTATCATTATAATTTTCCGATCTTGCCGTGTATCTTCTGCAGTCGCAGTCTCTCGAAGTATGATGCGGCATAAAATATTTCCTTCCTCACCGCTCATAGATTTCCCTCCACCTAGCATCTAGTTTGTTTTTCACGCAACATTGCGCAAGTGTACAGCTTTCATTCTATGAATCCGCGCGCCATGCATAAACAATTCGGCACGGCGACTGTACTTTTTTCCGCGCCGCACGGATTTAAATTAATACACGTTCGCCGCATGTCGTGCATCGTGTACGGACTTGTACAAACATGCTGCGGTACACGATTCAATGCGACTATGCCGCCGCGTTTGTGAATTTAAAATGCGCGAATGCCGCCGCACCAACATGGTAGTAGTACTGCATGCACAACACAACCAGAACACACGAGTACACTATGGTGCACGGCGTGCCATTGTTGGTCGTGTGGCGGGGCCGTGAAGAGCAAGAGCATTTCTTAATAACCTTGAGCGCGTGATGCCGACCTTTTGAAAACGACGTGGAACAAACCATACCGACCTGTGCAAACGGGGAATTCTTATGGCACAAGAGAGAATACGCCGTAATAAGGATATCTAGCTCCAGACGGATGCAGTCCAATCTTTATGTAGGACATGAGGCATTGGAGGTGGTAGTGATTTCATAAGTATTAAATCATAAATTGTTTTTCAATTCGCTGATGCATTTCGTTCTTATATAACAGGTGTATGTCATGTATGATTTTTATTCTTTATTTAGATTTAATATATTCTGCGTTTTGCTTTGTTTCCTGTTTTTCCGCGTTATGTGTAAGATTGCGTTACAGAAAAATTAGCTACGCTCGAATTTGAACTTTTTCGTATTCACAGTCACCACGACCAGTTAGGTTAGTCATTAATATATTCAGAATTCCACAAGATTTTTTGGGAACATTTATTAAATACGATAGTAGTTTTACACAGGTCTATTCCTTACAGCAAGACATGTTTAAAAATAATTTGTTCCAGCAGAAACTTGGATACTAACATTTCAAGTCTCTACAGATGAAATTCTTTTGGAAAATGGGCACAATGGGTTATTTGCTATTGCAGCAAAAAAAAATTTGACATTCTATGATACATTCATAGAGAAATCAATATTTTATTTTCATATTTATGGTAATTGAATGTTTCAAATTCAAAGAAATTGTAATTTCCATATAGATTTACAAGAGAACTTGATATGTTATGGTAGTAAAATAGTCATAGGAACACTTTATTAAATATCCACAATTTGAAGGGGTAATGATTTTTATGTTTTAGGTGCCAAAATAAATGCTAAGCCTAATTATAGGTTTCAATCTAAATAATTGATAATATGGATAATTCCGCTTTTGGAATGTTTACTTTATTTCTACTTTTACTTCTTCACAATCCTGGAAAGCAAGAGATACTTTTATTCTCTATGTTGGAATAACTTAATTCATTATAATCAAGTAAGTTTAATATAAATTTGTTGATTTTTCTACTCCCAAAGAAGTCAATTCGTTTCCGATGAGCACACGGATATAGAGAAATTTCAGAATGGAAATATTCATTTTCTTCTCTGGAAAATGAAAATGGACTTTGCAAATATACAATAGGTTATTTTGTCTAATGCCACAACAAATTAGTTTATTCCTTGCGACTAGCTAACGTCATACCCACATTGCAACAACAATTGCGAGTCGGTACTTGTATATTTGCGTAGTTTGTGAACGTGCCTGTGTTCCTCCTTTAATTTCCCTTACGTTTTCGCGTTTCTTATCGAATTAGTGGCGTTGTTGCGGGCGCTGTACTTAACAAGCACGCAATGAACCGTATGCTGCACGTCTAGGCTTTATCGGCGGCGGCGGCGGCGACGACCGCTCATTGCGCCGATTGTGCGTTATCGTTAAAAATAGAAACTAATTGTCGCACAAAGAAGATAACAATTATTACACAGGATATGACTGCGTGTCGTCCTCTTCTCCGTCTCGGCGCGCATCTCTCGCACACTGCCACTCGATCATTCTCCCATCCTCTTGTAGAACGCTTCTTCCAAAGCTCGCCAAGTGAGGAGTAAGCGAACGAAGTTGACTGGTATTGAGTGGCACTGTTGTACCCGCAAATGTATGCACGCATATATATGATTACTCTGTACAAAGTGTACAAGAAGGATGCCGGGGATGCGAGAGCAACAACATTGTGCATTAATACTCGTCCACCGGGTTTTGCATTACGAGCGTGCCACAATACGCCGCAGCAGATGGAGTACAGAGATGGCATTTTTATTTGTTATGTGTTTTGTTTGCGCAAATTGCAGCGCAAGCAATGAGTATTATACGTATGCGGATAAGCTACAATGTATGTTCAAGTTGGCGTAATTGCTGCGAGTTGGGGCTTCAAAACACGACAAGATCCTTGTCGTGCTTGTTGTGGCGGATTATCTGCCCTCGTGTAATAATTTGTGGGGATTGTTAAAGAGTTGAATAAAAGTCGACTTAAAGCAGTCGAGATATTGAATATGCCGAGGTTCAGGTGGGGTTTGCAACGAGTTCACTTTGGAATGTTTAATCAAAGGATGAGCGTTTTGATTGGGTTCGCGAATGCGCCCTTTTATATTCACCATAGTGATGAACATAATATGATGCTAATTGGACTGGATAACTTTAGTGTTTTGTTAGCTCAAGTTAACAGCAAAACAAAGTGAGAACGCATCATTACATTGTTGCTTACTTGACATATTCCTTAATAAATAAAGAAACAATTTTTTTTTACATTTCCGTGCTACAGACGTTATTAGACACTTTCTATTGGAATTACTTTTGTAGAGCAATTACTCTATTGAATCTACTGAAAGGAGATTGCCAAAATATTCAACATAATTTATTCCTCATACTAATACCGTCCACCAATTCACATAATTCAAATGCTCTGTTATTCAAGTTGAATGCTGACATATTCTAAATATTACTAACGAATGTGGTTTTAATGTGTCTTTATGAGTATCAGTGATGCGTAATAATATTATTGCATCTATGATGATAACTTATTAATATCCTTAGATTGAATAGGGTCAAAAGTGATCGCAAGCTAACTTGTTATCTGAGGAATTGATGCTTTGAAGGAAATCTGGTGGAATTTATCTGGGATAATACCTTTCTCAAACGCCTAGACACTGATTGCCAAACGTTACGTGACTGATTTACCCTTTATATAATAATTCTTTTAATTAATGTCTAATGCTAGGAACATTTGATACGCTAGCTTAAGAGTTTAATGCCATGTGATATTTTATATAGAAAAAGAAGAGAAGAAGAATTTTTTCCAAAGTGAATCAATGAGTAATAGGGGTTCGAGAATTGCTCCAAGTTGAGTAAACGAAATTCCATTTGTACAGAGTACAAGGAAAATCATGTCCAGTCAAAATAATTACTGTCCAGAACAAGAGCTGAGGGCTATAGACAAGAAATTAAAATGGGTGTCTTTGGCTATTATCCACAGTAGAAATTTTGGCACTGAATGTTTGCGAGCGATGCAACTTCTTTGATTTAAGTCAACTTTTTTTGGGGCCCCACCTCAAATTAAATTCAGTTAGGCAGTGTTAAGGAAAGCCCGAAAGGAAGGAATTCAATTTTATGATAAACCAGGTCAAATTTTCTGCCGACTCTTCATTCTGCAAACTTGTTCGCAATCCACGATTGTGCCAAGTTTGTCCAAATATTAGTCCCAAAAGTAATTGAAAAGTTTCCACAATGACAAATTCTCCCAAGTATGATCGCCTGCGCCGGGATATTTGTCATTGCGCGGCGGTAACGGCGACGGTGGCAGCGGCGGCGTTACCATGCGGAGTGTTAAGAAGTGCATATCGTAATCTCTTCTCCACTTGGAGTGAGCGGACGTGCATTTCAGACCGATGCGGACGATGACGACACCACTAACTGGCGTTTTATTGAAGATAATGCGCCACGACGCGCCCGACGCATGCACGCCGCGCACGATAGCTGATTATTATATTAAATAATAACGAACGAAATCCATTGTTGTCGGACGCGTACAAAACATCATCATTCATCGCCCAGTCGCGGCGCCTTTCTTGGCCGCGCTCGACTGATATTAGAAACGTTACACATGTTGGATGGAAATCGCGCAATTCTCTAACTAGCCTCCTCCGAGCTGAGCTCCCACTTCTCCCTGCATTTGCAGCCCAGCACGGAGGTTGCGGGCAATAAATAACAACGAAGGCGCATGGCGGAAACGGGCGCAATATAATTATGGCGAAATATCCCGCGTTGCAAGTTGGCTACGAGCACGGCGTTCGCACGGGCCGGCAGTTTTCGTGCGCCACGCTCGGATCGTCGCGACGCGGGCGTCCGCCCGGTGTGCGGATTTGGGTTTTCGGCGCGGAATGCGAACAGATTGAGCGCCGCGAGGCCGGTGATCTGCAAGGCGCTGGATGCGAGATGAGCAAGTTGGGACTTCAGCGCGCCCGCGCACCGAGAACAAAGGATGAGCCTCTCTGGCGTGCGCACGACTTTCAGAGAGAGAGTTGCGTGGTGCAACGTCGTCATGGTTCTTTCTGCGCGAGATGTCTTTCACCTGACGGCAAGGAAAAGTATGCTGCTGCTGCTAAACCTTTCATACATTCCTCTGAGAACGAATGGAGCTGAATTAATCTAGATTTCAGTATTGGTTTAATTAAATTGGTTAATCTTCATCCTTCCCATATGAATCAGTGGGTTGAATTTTAGTGGCTCATCGAGTAGTGATTTTCGTTTAAATTTCTTATTTAAAAATCTAATTGTAATATAACCAGTTATACCAGAATAGTGACGTGCATAACTTGATTACGTAGATTAGATGTCTAGAGTATGATGAAGAAGAAGTGTTGGAATGAGGAAGCTTGGAATGTGAAGAAATTTCAGCAAAAAGCTTCTTTTCCCTCTTATCTTCAACTTATAATTTAGCAAAGCTCCAAAAAATCGTTGCTAAAAGCTATTGAATTAACTTTGCAGTAAATTTTTTTGTTGTTTTTAATTATGCACTTTTGTCGTTTTAGGGAAAAGTCGCCAAATAGTTTCTACTCCTTCTAGTTGCGTAACTTGTTGTTAAAATGAATGCCCCTTAAACAGCCAGGAATAGTAAAGCTCCTTCCTACATTGCATAATTATGCCCTTTAAACGAATTTCCACGTAAATTACTTTGTAGTTTCCAGCTTATTTATTTGATTATTTCCAACAACATGTTTGCCCCAGATGTGCAACCGCAATCTTCATTTCTCCACTTACCTCACCTTACAAGTCGACGCAGTCAATGCCAAAATAAAAAGGCAAGCACCGTTCGTTCCATGTACGCCGTCCTCACTGCACACCACATCCATGTACTGCATCGCACATTTTATCTGGATGTTATGAAACACAATCCTCGCTCAATCTCACATGTTTCGAATTTCAGCCGCCCTCGCTTATTTTCTTAGCGCCGGCCGCTGAAAACACAAACATTTACTCAGCGCTCCCGCGAAAATCGCAAGTGGCTTTGATTCACGCTCACTGAGTCACTGGGCTACCGTCGCAATGCAAATCGAGATTAATCACACGCGCAGATTACGCGCACCGAGGAATGGAATGCGCGCACGTGCGCCGGCCGTGTGAAAAGTTCGCGTCATGCATGCCATTGTCATGCCGGCGCACAGCTGAAGATGAGTGTGGTTTGCTACTTGAGTAAATAGTTATTATGATTTGATTTTGCTGCTTTTGGTTTCGGCAGTGTGTTACAAACGAGCGCCGAGATGAGCTGATGTTGGGGCTGGAACAGGTAGAAAGAAAGCAAACGCGTTCTTTCATGTTCATGACGTGTATGATGTGAGGAGGAAGGAGGAACACATGTGGTAGGTACAGGTTCGCCGAGCTTTTTTTAGCGGTTTCATTCAAACGTTCAAGCAGGCTTGAGACTGCTTTTCATTGACTCAACAAATCACTCCCCGTGATGAACTCCGTGACGATGATGAGCATGGCGCGAGCCTCTCAATTTGAATCTGAATGCGAATGTGGATGGATCGAGTTAAAAGCGGATTAACTCTGCGGTATCTGCTATGCAACGCAAAGAAAATGCGATGGCGCATGAGTGTTAATGCGGTTCGCGTGTTAATTGTAAGCCCAAATGTGTGCGGCGCGTGTTACTGATGAAGAAGATTAATTAGCGGTGATTGTTTGTTTACATCATCGTCGATGTTGTATTGTTTGCCTTCATAGTTTCCGCCTGGATTCATTAGTCTATATTGTACGCTTTTCTGATTGCAGAAATTGAACACAATCGCTGAGGACTTTTGCGGCTTGGATGTCAACACACCGTTGGGCGGCGACAGCCCGATGGCGGCAGTTCCTGTCCTGCTTTTCCAGTCGCGACTCACTGCCGTGGCGGCCACTTCCACCGGTGATTTCACCGTCGTTTTCATCGGCACTGCGAAGGGACACTTGAAAAAGGTACGCGTCGATTTTCCAATCCTTCCGGCTTCCACCGCCGCGTGTTGGTTTAGCGCCGTGAGTAGGTGGATAAAACCGTCACAAAGGTGCGAAGCGAAGCCGGCTGGATTCGAATATATCTGGAAAGGTCGAAACTAATTTATCCTCGGGGACACGTCGAGAGGTGGTCGTCGACGAACGTCCTGACAACGTTACAGATGTTCCTACGCCAGCGTAGGTTTTTGCGCTTTTCACGCTCCTTTGCCTTTGGACCTCTTCCACAGCGGCACAGTGGGTCGCTATAAATTTCATTTTTATTTTATGCAAATATATATTTATAAATGGGAGTAAGCACTCGCTTGCTGCCGCCACTGCCACCGCTCACGACTGCTGAAATAAAAGGAGGCAAGAAAGCAATTTAAATTTGGATTTAAAGAGCAGTGAATCGCTCTTCTCCTTGAGCAGCAGTCGAACGTCGCGTGGTGGGTGGACGGAGGTGGGCGATTCGTAGTGGCGGCGAGCGGATGAAGCATATAAAAGCTTTAGAGCTCAGGAGGCGGAGGCAAAAAACGATAAGATAACTCTTGACTCCCTGGCTTGACTGACTTTGTGGGCACACATAGCGCATAATGCCGAATGTTTGGTTTCTTTCCTCCCCGCAGGTGGTAGTCGAATCGATCGAGAACGGCATCGAATACGGAGACCTCATCATCGAGGAGGGATCGCCCGTAAATCAAGATCTGCATTTCGATTCGCAAATGATGCATCTTTATGTGATGACCGAGAAGATGGTAAGTGCCTTTACGCGACGCTCTACGTTGCGTTGCTACCTTCTCTGTCGGCGTTTGGCGCTGGGGAAATATTTCCTCGACGGCACAGCGCGCGCGATTCCCGTTTCCGTCCATTTCCGTTTGTTTGCGATCTGGAAAAATATCATTCCATCATTCGAATGTGTAATGGGCCTTGGAGCGGCAGGCGCGTTCTCGCTCATTCGCTTTCGGGTCCACTTTTCTTCATTTCCACTCCGGGTGTTTGCACGTTTTCGGCTGTTTTCTGCGAAAATTAATCATCGAACGCGAGTCGTTGAGTAAAAAGCACCCGGCCATAATCCGACAGCCGCAAGGAGGAAAGCTCTTGCACACTGTTGCGCGCCTTTGCTCTCACTTGCCACTTTGGAGGCGGAGGTGGCGCGGAAAGTCATCATTTTTATCGATAGCCCGGCATTTCTACACCTCGGCGGCGGGGCCGCGCCCGCGTTGCTCCGTAATTTCTGTTTAAAAAAATACCTCACGTATACATATTTGATAAGTTGGTGCCGTGCGGTGGGAGAGCCGGGAAACGGCGGCGGCCGGCGCACGGGAATAGGGAATGATCAATGAAAAGTATGTACTCCCAATAACGGAACGCAGGCGCCCTAGGTGTACGTGTGCCGGCACGAGCCCTCCAAGCGGAGGCGCACACCATTGATAGGTAGCGGCGGTGGCGGCGAGTGCAGCGCTCGCGCCGCGCCTTGCCAGCTCGAGTGGAGGCGGTTGCTCGCACATGCCAGCAAGCGGAATGGCCGGGCAGGTCGGCAGTAAAAGCAGGAAAAGTACGCGAAGCACGAGACATCCACTCTTTCCCCTTAAACAAGGTTGTTCCTGCCAGCCGGCGCAGGCCAGATCTGGCACCACTACTCGTCATCGTACACTTGTATCCACTTCACGATTCGGACCCACATATCATGTTCGTTTGCTGGCGACTTTATTTACATTTTCATCCTTTGCAGCATCATATCCCAAGCTCGGAGTGGAATGCTCAAATCGTTTTCAATCCAATCCAATTCGCGTTATTCGAAAATCGCTCGCCGATTAGTCATCTTTATTACATTATTGCTATCATGCCCACGTCGACATTGTGCCAGCTTGCATAGAAAAAATTCCAAAATGCTGGCGCTGCAAAATAACTCACTCAGCGAGTAAAATGAAATCATTCTCGGAAATATGCTTTGCGATTTCTCACACCAATAAAACTTATACATTAACACGTAACGTTAATATACTTGCACGGGTATTCAATAACGATGTAGTTGC
Organism: Ecitoglossa quadriceps; assembly: GCA_027574925.1. Lineage (NCBI taxonomy): Eukaryota > Metazoa > Arthropoda > Insecta > Coleoptera > Staphylinidae > Ecitoglossa > Ecitoglossa quadriceps. The sequence goes on from JAODGC010000004.1 coordinate 7,158,968, forward strand.
TTGTTCGCGTTGCGTGTAATGTAATTCATGTGCAAATCAACAAATCGCTTAAAAAGTATGTCTGCGAAGGTCGTTCTCGATACTCACTCCGCATTTTTCACACTCATTAGTCATCGCTTTTCCATGACAATAACACTTTGGTGGGCTGAGTTAATTCTCGCGAGCGCGACTTACCCAAGGCAGCGTCATTTTATTTATCAGCACAATCCACAGAAAATACAATCTAGCGCGAACAGGACTGCCGCATTGAAGATAACCAAATCTCTTTGTTTGTACAAATAGCGGCGATGCCATAAATAGTTTCAAATCAAAGTTCAACTGTTCGAGAGCTGTAGAGGAGAGATGAACAATGCACGAAACGCACAAATTACACATGTATAGCAGAGTGTTCCTTTTATAATCACGGCGAGCAATAATTATCGCATACCTACGATGGCACCGGCACCTTCAGCAATATAGTTTCATCCTGGCAACATGTGAAATTAACAGCCCGCGTTTCTTCTCTAGGTATCAAAGGTCAAAGTACAGGAATGCAGCGTATATAAATCGTGCCTGGACTGCTTGAACGTCAAGGACCCGTACTGCGGCTGGTGCTCCCTGGAAAACAAGTAAGCATTTTAGCGACAGGGCTCGGGCCCGGGTGTCTCTGGCCCAACGTGGCGCGGTGCACATTGCTGGAATTGTAATTTCAACCACTTAGCGCCCGCCCTAACGCAAGCGACTAATGCGCTCGCCGCGTCGACACATTCTCGGGCGTAAAATTTAAGCCAAACGGCGATAATACAAGACGAGGCGACAGTTTGTACGCTCCTTAATTACATTAATTGCTAACCATTTGCGTGTGCACCGTTTGCCGGCATGTGCCGTCAAGTTGTGCGATGTGTGGTACGACGCCGGGCGAATTGTTTCAGGTGTAGCCTGCGCTCGGACTGCATGGACGCCGCCAAGGATCCGCTCTACTGGATTAGCAAGGGCGGACGCTGCACCAGCATCACCACGGTAACACCTAATCAACTTCAACGCACTACTGCGCGAACGGTAAGCGGATGGATGTGATCTCGTTGTGGCTATTACAACCTGCTAATTTATATCTGTCTGGTGGTGTGTCTCCAGCTGGATTTGCAAATCGACAACCTGCCAACGCTGCCTGGGCAGTTCCAGTGCGCGTTCACAGCGCTAGATAAGGTCCTCCTGACCAATGCGACTAAGAAGAATTATGGTGTGAATTGCACCACCCCACGGACTGATTCGCTCCCTTCCATCCCACCTGGACAACGTAAGAGACTTTCCTTCATTGATTTTGGGATTATATCTCCACTTAGCTATCCCCGGGAAGTTATTAACTAATTTATGTTGGCTGCTCCTTAGATCACTTTACTGCTAAGCTTTCGGTGCGCATGCACTCGGGCACGGATTTCGTCGCGACCAACTTTACCTTCTTCGACTGCAACACGTACAGCTCCTGCACGCAATGCGTGTCCTCTTCCTTCCCTTGCGACTGGTGCGTGGATGGACATCGATGTACACATGACACCGCCGAGAATTGCCGCAACGATATCCTCGTCACCGGCGTTAACGTAAGTCGCATTAACTTGCTCACCTCGCACGTCTTAGGCGAACTTGACTAATAGCCCGCTTGTAATTTGTTGGCGTGGGCGTGGGTGCCAAGACCTTTTGCTCGTGCTAAATGGGATATTTGTGTTGTGCAGAGAGTGGGACCAAGCTATCGATCAGGCCCGGCCTTCTGTCCGACGATCAATGCGACCGTCGGCAACTCGCCGGAGATCCTCGTGGCGTCCGGCATCAAGAAAGCCATCCGCGTCAAGGTGCACATCATCGGGCAGTTTATCGTGCAGACACGATTTGTCTGCCAGTTCAACATCGAGGGGCGCGTGACGAGCGTCAATGCACATCTCCTGGGTGACACGATTTACTGCGATCAGATGGAGTTTTCCTACACGTCGCGTGCGCCCAATATCACGGCGACGTTTGCTGTGATATGGGGCGGCTCTAAGCCCTTGGATAACCCTGATAATATTCACAGTAAGCGGTTTTGCGTTGATTTTTATTAGGCTTTGATGAGAAGGATGCTTATTGGATTTCATTCTAGTTGTGATTTACCGATGCCGAGACATGGCAGACAATTGCGGTATGTGTTTGGCGCTGTCGGGGAAATACGAATGCGGTTGGTGTCAAAGCTCGGATCGCTGTGAAGTGAAGGATCAATGCGAGCGCGGCTCGGCCGTGTGGTTAAACCGACAACAGACATGTCCCAATCCAGAGATTCTCTCCTTTACACCCGATTTGGGCCCGTGGGAGGGCGACACCAACATCACAATTGACGGCATCAATCTCGGCAAGCAATTTCAGGATATCTACACCGGCGTGAGCATCGCTGGCATTAATTGCCAACCCTATGAGCAGCTCTATGTGAAGACGAAGCGCATCGTGTGCAAGGTGGACGGACCGGGCACGAGCCAGCCGCGCCAGGGCCCGGTTGTGGTGCGCGTCGAGGACTATCGCGGCGAGTCCAAGACCCACTACCGCTTTGTTGACCCGTCGATCAAGGGCATTTCGCCCAAATACGGCCCGAAAAGCGGCGGCACGATGTTGAAAATCACAGGCATGTATATGAATGCTGGTAGCAATATTCAGGCGTTTATCAATGATCTTCCATGTAGAATAGTTTCGTAAGTAGTCGACCAACTGACAAGGGTGCTGTGTTTTTGCTGGGCGGTGTTAGTCTGACTGGTTTGTTTTTAGCACGGACCAAAATCAGGCGCTGTGCATTACGAGCGCCAGCGATAAGCCCACCGTTGGTAAGCTGCGCATGAAGTTCGACAAGGGCGATCGCTACTGCGAGGACGAGCTGTTTCAGTACGTCGAGGACCCGATCATCGATTCGGTCGAGTCGGGGGTGGCCAGCCAGGTAAAGCAACCGAAGGGCATTCCCGCCGGCGGCATTAATATTTCCGTGACTGGCAAAAACCTGGCCTACATTCAGAATCCGCAGATGTATGTCTACTACGAGGAGAAAATGTTTGTCAGCGTAAGTGCCTCGTAACTTCTAATTGCAACTTTCTGAGTACACTTGAGATAACCTTTGCAATGGCTTATGCTAACTTCTTTTTTCAGCGATGCACAATTATTAGCAACACGAGCATGACTTGCGAGAGTCCGGTGATTGAGATTGAAGGCCTGACGACACTCGACGCTGACTCACCGCTCGCGTTAGAGTATGGCTTCCGCATGGATAATGTCTCTGGGGTACAGAATCTCACGCTGAACCGAGATTTCAATCCGTTCCTGCTCTATCCCAATCCTGTCTTTGAGCCTTTCGACAAGGAAGTCAAATACTACAAGTCGGATTATCTCAACATCAACGGGCTGAATATTGATCGCGCATGCCAGGAGTCTGACGTCGAGGTGCGCATTGGGAATAGCTTCTGCAACGTCACCTCACTGTCACGTCAACAGCTGACATGCCGCCCGCCCGAAACTCAACCACCAGGACACGGCGAGAATGGCGAGGTGAACGGTGAAGTTCTCCCCGAAGTGGTGGTCATTGTTGGAGGCTCACTGAAATTCAACATTGGCAGTTTATCATACTCATCGCCCCAGGGCATCAACGCCTCATTCTCTCGGCCTGTGATTTACGTCGGCCTCGTGATTACTATTATTATCATCATCGTGTTTATTGTGTTCCTTATTGCGTACAAACGCAAATCGACCGAGAACAACCGCGTGCTCAAAAATATGCAGGAACAGATGGATATACTTGAGCTGCGTGTGGCTGCTGAATGCAAGGAGGCATTTGCTGAGTTGCAGACGGAGATGACAGATCTTACCGGCGATCTTACGTCGGGAGGTATTCCATTCTTGGATTATCGCACTTATGCCATGAAGATTTTGTTCCCGAATGTGGATGATCACGCCGTCTTGCAATGGGATCGCCCTGAATTACTGCGCAAGGAGAAAGGACTCCGGTTGTTCGGTCAGCTCATAATGAACAAGACGTTCTTACTACTATTTATCCGCACACTTGAAAGCAATAGATATTTCTCAATGCGCGATCGCGTGAATGTCGCTAGTCTCATCATGGTCACGCTGCAGAGCAAGATGGAGTACTGCACGGACATCCTTAAGACGTTATTGGCGGATTTGATTGAGAAGTGCATGGAAGGCAAGAGCCATCCGAAGTTGTTGCTGCGACGGACTGAAAGTGTCGCTGAGAAGATGCTTAGCGCTTGGTTCACATTCCTGCTGTACAAGTTTCTGCGCGAATGTGCGGGCGAGCCGTTGTTTATGCTCTTCAGGGCCATGAAACAACAGGTTGATAAGGGACCTGTGGACGCAATTACCTCCGAGGCGAGGTATTCGCTCAGCGAGGAGAAGTTGATAAGACAATCCATAGATTTTAAACCTATGGTAAGCACGGAATTTACTCGTTATCTGCGATTTCCTTTCTGGGATTTGATTTTGATGCGTTTTTTTTTTGTGTGTGCTTCTAGACCATTTACGTTTCTATATCTCAGCAAACCGGTTTTGTTGGTGGATTGGATCATAACACCGAAAATGTTCCTGTAAAAGTATTAGATTGTGATACGATTAGCCAAGTAAAAGAAAAATCTTTAGATAGTATCTACAGGGCGACCCCAAGTTCGCAACGACCACGCAAAGAGGACTTGGATCTGGGTAAGACATCTTTTCCATTCAATTCGACATTCGCGGACAAACTGCATAACCTTATATGGCTTTGTTTTTGAGTAGAATGGAGAACAGGTACGTCCGGAAGACTAATTTTATACGACGAAGACACAACGACGAAGACAGAAGGGAGCTGGAAGCGTCGCAATACACTGCAGCACTATCGCGTGCAGGATGGCGCTAGTCTAAATCTGGTCTCTAAGCAGAGCTCCATCTACAACTTAAGTATCTTCTCCGAGAAGAACGACAAGTCGCACAAGTATGAGACGCTCAATCTGAGTAAATTCAGTTCGGCAAGTCCGCCCATGAGTCGTGCCACCAGCCCGCTCAACACCGACCATGACCAGGACGTGCGTTGCTGGCATTTGGTGAAGCACCATGATGCGGATGCGCAAAGGGAGGGAGAACGTGGTAATAAAATGGTGTCAGAGATTTACCTCACCCGTCTGCTTGCTACCAAGGGTACAATGCAGAAGTTCGTCGATGACTTATTCGAGACGATATTCAGCACAGCACACAGAGGCTCTGCGCTGCCATTGGCGATCAAATACATGTTTGATTTCCTAGATGATCAGGCTATTCAGCATGGTATCTCAGACCCGGAGGTTGTGCACACGTGGAAGAGCAACTCGCTACCACTGCGCTTCTGGGTGAATCTCATCAAGAATCCAAACTTTGTGTTTGACATTCACAAGTCGAATATTGTGGATTCTTGTTTGAGTGTGGTAGCGCAAACGTTTATGGATTCATGTTCCACGTCCGATCATCGATTGGGTTCGTAGTGGCGCGGTGATATATTGGAGGAGAGGAGTTTTGATATTGTTTTGTTTTTCAGGCAAAGATTCCCCTAGTTCTAAGTTATTGTATGCTAAGGACATTCCACAGTACAAGGAATGGGTGGAGCGGTATTACTCGGATATTAAGCTGATGCCGGCCATCTCGGACCAGGACATGAATGCCATGTTAGCTGAAGAATCACGGGTAAGTCAGCCAGTTCTTATTATCTTTGTCATTATTTATGCACACAGCAAATTTTTAACTTGTCATTTTTCTTCCTGCTCGTCCAGCTTCACACTACCGAATTCAATACGAATTGCGCTTTGCACGAGCTGTACAACTATGCAGTCAAGTACAATGAGCAGCTCACAGTGACGCTGGAAGAGGACGAGTTCTCACAGAAGCAACGCCTGGCGATGAAGCTCGAGCAGGTGCAGAACTTTATGGGCGAGATGCAACCGTGATACTGGCCCGACCTGACGCGGCCTTCGGCACCGCCCTTCTCGCCGATGCAGCCGTCGGCGCCGCAGGAGCTGGCTTGCTGAGCCAGCCCAGCTTGCAGCATCCACAGCCGGCGGCGCGGCCGTAGTCAGAGCATCTCCACCTCATCGCCGCTCTACGGAAGAATCGCACGCGAGGTGTTAGCTAGACCACATAAGCCCCATACATATCTCCCCAAGCAGCCCCCCAATGCGAACTATGAGAAAAGTAACTGTATGTATGTTGTTGGATTGCCGTTTTAATCGTTCGGTGTCTGGAGCGGTGCGCACTCAGTGACTTCAAGTGCCTCTGGTAGGAATGAGTGAACCGTGCTGTCTCTTCCTTTGTTCTCGCTCTCTCTCACTCCCTCTGTCCTCCTCCTTTGTTCTCCTCACTCTATCTCTCGCTACTTCTTCATCAGTCGAATTCCAATACACCACCATCCACCCCTATCAATAAAAATGCGGTTGATACTATTCAATGAATGCAAGCCCGGTCGGATTCAATGTAAGAAATGCGTGTGCAATATTTTTATGATTCGCACCCGCCGACAACTCACCTCCCCCCTTCCCCCAACTCCCACTTCTTCAACCCTTCTTACCCAACCACCTCTCTAGCCTGTTGAGAGAAGAGACTGCGCTTGCTTGTCTTCGCGCCTGTCCTATACGAATTCATGAGAGTTTAGCCCGTAAGTGTAAAGTAATCTCGTTCGGCGGCCCACTGCGGCCGCATTACAAACCAAGTAATAACAAGTACGTGCACATACATCGTCAATTAACGCTTTCGGCAACTCGAGATATATCTCGGCTTGAACCACAACCATCGGCTTCAGCGTCATCCCAGTTGGAATCGGACGGAAATGGTGTATGCGCATGCGAGTATTTGCCCCCCAATGGACGTATCATCACTATCATCGTAAAACAAACAAAAAACAAGCAAACCTAAGTCTAATTAATCGTAACCGGAGAATGCTTTTTAATGGTCGTGTAATGAGTCTATCTTGTATTTATCTTCTTGTACAGGTATGATATTTTTTATATAATTTGTTTATTGCAATCATGATATGATTGTCTTCCGGCGCTGCTTTGGCGCGCGATGGAGGCCAGCAGGGTGAACGGTAACGCGTTTATTTGCGACGTTTCAATCATCGGTGTGTTCGGAATTTCCAAGTTGGGCGCGCAGCCCGCAATATTTAGTTCATGTGTGCCGCGTTGTCTGTGTACGTGTCGAAGGCTGTGCATTTCCCCTATTGTCCAGCCACAGCCAAAGAATCACTTCCCCTTTTCCTCCCCCCCCCATCCAACCCTTCGGCTTGTTGCTGACTTTCCTCCTGCCTTCTTTGCCTCTTCTAGAACCATCTACAACTCTTGCAGTAGTGCGCTGCGGTGGCATCCGCAACGTTTCGAGGCTGTAATTTTATAATTTTACATGTTTTACTACTACTCGCTGAACGAATTGCCAGCAAGCATCCAACAAACGAACCAAACTCGAGGATTCTGTACATAAATACTACGCACGATTGGCGTGATGATGATGATGATGATGATGCTGATGATTTCTACATTTGATATTATACCTATGATTGTCGTTTAATCAGTTGAGTGTGCGTAAGAAATTATGTAATCGAATACGAATTGTAACCGTCCTTGCCGATGATGACGATCTACGGTCACTGTCAATGTCTGTCTTGGTCTGCATTTCGTTGCTAGAGTTCCTCCTTCGCTGCCTGCGGAGAGAATCCTCGACTTTGTAATAATTTTTGTAAAGCGCGCGAGCGCGCGCATTTAACGCCAGTGTGATTCAACGCTTTTTTTTTTATCGAGGAGTACGCAATTCGAGTGTGAGTGTTGAGTGTGTGTTCGAGCGCGACATTCGCACGCGCAGAGTCAGTCACAGGAAATGAAACGAAAATTGTAATCATTAAGTGTAATATGTATCAGCAGACTTTATATATTGTTTGTTATGTACTTTTTAACTGTATATGTATGTATGTATTCGTCGACAAATCATCGAAGGAATTAAAATATTATTATTTCGCACTGGCTACACAGTCACATAATTTGTAAATACTAGGTGTGCATGCACAGCGTATCCATAGTGTACTGTGTGTATACTCGATTGCATTTCGCAATAATATGAATGGTAATAATGTAAAACTCTATGTTATTATAAAAGACTGAATGGAGTTATTTCAAATACTAAATAGAGAAATGTATAAAACCCTCGCCTCCATTATCTCCTTATAAGCGAAGAGTAGCGCCTGCTTGAGGACGGTTTAGCAGCGTTATTTTCTACGCAGGAAGTTGTTGGGTCAACTGGAATTCCACAAGAGGAAAATTTGAAATTTGCACACTTTATTTATACTGCGCATGTCCACAACCTGAAACAGGTCTACACAGAATTGAAATTAATTTAAATAGAATGCACGCATAATCAACTATTCTCTTGCGACCAAATCTATTATTTTAATGAATTTGTTGTCCTTACCCGCGAAACCATAAATGTTATCATCATGCTTAGTAGGCCATTCCTTCTCGGCTAATTACGACGGATTTTCAAGCAGTTCATGTACTCTGCTGACAAGAGAAATTCACTCTAATCGAGCGGATTTGCGCAGTCCCTTAATTGTCCATCAATGTTTTGATTGCACCGAATTCCTGCTTTGGTATATCGATAAACAATTGATAATTTCAATAAAATTCATGCACTCCTGCTACGTTGTGGCCGGCAGCAGAAAAATGATTCGGCATTCCACATAATATGCCAACATGATGATCCACAAACCGAACTGTTGTATACTTTGTATGATCCGACTCCCACCACAGTAAGAAACAAGACAGTATGTTAAAAAGCATTCTCCTGCTGCATCCACGTAGAGGAAACTTGAAGCAATATCATCAACATCCAGTGTATTACGCTTCATGCGCACACATAACGCATCGTCTGCCTCCAATAATGAGTAAGCCATGCAACACGAGTTACGGCAGGTAATTGTTGTTGATCGGCCGTCGCTTGCGATAGTCACTGCGCGCATTACGAAATACAAAGTCGATTACGGTAGGACGCAGGTAACGCTTAATTTAATTAATAACTCAGTAACACGGATTACTGTTCTGCGATCGCTACGCCTTTCGTTCGTTCCATCGTCTTACTGCATCGCACTGCAAGTAAACGAGGTAAAACAGAAGAACAACGCAGATATCCCGCACTTCTATGGATTGCAAGATATCGGCGAAGGTGAAGTGTTCAACATCTTTGCTATGACTAAATCAGGCGTGTGCGTGGAGGTCGTGAAGTAATTGCAGGGTGGAAAGCAGTAATTCCGTTAACAACAACGAAGTAACCTCGGAAAACGGCTACCCTCTTTGTTTACATGGCGTCATGATACTATTCTGGTACACGCACTGGTTCTGGATAACAATCCTCATTGTTGACACCTCAGGTGAGCCTCCAAACAATGTCGCATTTTTTCACGGTGAGAGTTGGGTTTCAGTGTCTCAGGACACGCCTTGTAATAATGTTGCAATTAAGCCAAAGTGCAGCTTTTCGTCTTAAATAAGTTGTAAATTAATTAATCGTGGGAATTTTCGTTAAGCATTTGTTTTGTTATTGTGCCAACAATGTGTAAGGCATTCAATTATTATTCCATGCTTGTTGCAGTGGTGGAAACAACTGAAGTTGATGCAACCACACATTCCTTGATTAGCAGCAACTCCTCCAACCACAATGGTACAGCAATCCATATGGACAAAATTGTATCCAACGCGACGAAAACAGCCAGCTTATTCGCAAGTGAAACCACCACCAATGCACCGGTCACGTTAATCACCAACGCGGTGATTTCACTCGGTGAAGATGCCGCCACTGTGATAGAAGCAAACATAACCAGTGCAAGCAGCACTTTTAACTCAAGCGAAGAAGAAACCCTAACTACGCTGGAAACATCATATTTAGATGCAGACAATGAGTCTCTAATTGTATCAGATCGCAGCTCACGGGATGAATCCGAATCGAAACTATCAGCGGCGGGTATCACTGGGATAACCCTTGGCTGTGTTGTCTTTGTGGCGATTCTCTGCAGCCTCAGCTATATATGGTACAGGAATCGTGGCTTCAATCGGCCGCAAGTCCTTACTGACCGCAGTAGTAATCTGGATTCGAGTGGCTACATCGACGACACATCAGTGAGGGTATTACGTTTTAGAGCGCTGAATAAAAGCGTTACTAACTCGTTCTGTCTTCTTTGTTTTAGGATAACTCGGAGGAAATGTACAGTCTCGATAACGATTCCTTCCTCAACAGTCTCGAGGCCATGACAATTCAGAACTACTGGACGGACACGGTCAAACACACCAAGCTTTAAATGCGGATTACTTTGTAGTTTGTAAGATTTACAACATATTTATTTATTTATATGCGCCGCGGTTTTGTTTGAAGCTAGGACATCATGCACGACTGATAATAATTTGTTGTGGCGAATAATCCGCGTAAATTATTTGGAAATATTCGTGACTAACATTTGACTAATGTGAACCATATGAAATCGGCTGATGTTTGTGGAAAGAAAGTCAAGGTGTTGAGGTAACAAATACGCGTCCGATTGTTAATATGATTCATGATACATTCATGAAGTCGACGTTTAGTGAAATTTGAAGATTTTCTCTTCAATTAAAAATTACTCAAGTATTCTTCGCAACTGTGATGCATATCGTTACATATTTTTACATACTCGTACATGTCTATATATTTTAAATCTAGCACACGTTATACACTTGCACGACGACGAACAAAACAACCATAAACGGTCGTAACTAGCAATCAACACTGGAAGTCAACGGCGAATAATGACGATAATTGAGCTCTTCACGTATGCTTCCACTGTTTCATTTATGCGTTGACTGGATTCGTTTTAATTGCGCCGTTGAACGTGCGTTTTACTCCTTTAAATTACAATTCGAATCCGTGTGTGAACAAACTTTTGGTCTTTTGCGTTATACGTGTATTTATTCACACTTTCGTACAGTACAAAAACAAGTCTAGTAAGTTGAAACAAGATAATCAAAGCAACACATCACATATGTAAAGTTTGATATGTAAAACGGCACCATTGCTAATTGATAATTTTATTCAGTTTACTGAGTATCTTTAATTATTGCGTAGCTATTGCTTGGTTGTTGTTAATTACATATTTCCCCCCAACACTCTCTTTTTTTTTTTCTACATTAGTTATAAATGCACTTAGACTTGATGACTTAATTTAGTTGATAAACTTTTAGTTACTTCAAATGGTCGCGAAGCTATTGCTTCTCGCCCAATAGTCAGCAAAATATCCGTACTTCTAACGATATTATTTTTCTATACCCATTTGTATGATAATTCCACTCTTCTATGAGAAATGCGGTAAACATCCGTAATTGCATCACTTTGACGATAAAGTGGATGAAGCGGCAGTCGTGGTGTCTTGAGATTTTGTATGTGTATTTTAAGTACTGTAAAGCTAATAATGTATTAGTGCAATAATAGTAAAATATCCTTCACGATATCAGTAATCATAAAGTTCCGCTCGCCAACGGCAGCGGCAATCGGAAGTATTTCTAACTTTGGCATAGTGTATTTTATGTAATTGATGAGTGTGTAATGTCGGTATTATGAATGTACCTTGTAAATATTTTTCCTTTTGTGTTGATAACATAAATATACATTAGTTTTTTAATGTTTATAGTCGCTTACTACCGCTATACCTGAGTGCTGTATTATTTACATTGTCCAACAAAGCATACCGCCGTTGGAATCTTTAATTTTGCTACGTTTGGTTCTTAACATTAGTCCAGACTTTACATAAAACTTATTCTAATATTCCAATTTATGTCTCTAAGGAGGAAATCACATTTAATTATTGGGTTACGATTACTTTTCGCTTGGTATTTAGTATATTTACTAAAATATACTTCAAATCGAATGAAAAAATTTAACTATTTATAGTTAAGATAGCAAATATTTATATTAATTTAATGTTAAATGATACATTGAGCGTCACCTAGTTTGGAATAACGTTCTTCAAGTTTTTTGAGTAGCATCCCAAATGTGTTAAATATAGAAATTAAGAAAATAGTAGAACATATCAACATGTTCCTGCCTTTGCCCGGTAGAGAGCTACAGCATCGTATAATGTCTAGATTACGCGAACAATATTTCTTATCGGTGCTACGATCTCACTCTGCAACGCATTTCTGATTGAACATTATATTGATGATTTCGTGGTGTAAACAGACCATTAACACCAGCATTTTTTGCAAAACTCATAAAATATTTCAAACGGTTAAGTAAAAACACTCTCATAAATCATTAAATATAAATAAATAATTATGGCGACTATTATCTAAGTGTTTTACAGTTTCTATGCATGTTGTTTTTATTGAAATCTATTGTGTATTTCGCGCCGGCCATAAAACATTTCTTGCATGGGCTTGATGTTGTTTATATTCAGTTGGCTTCAATGTAGCAGCGTGAGTGTTCTAAGAACAGTTCCCTAATTTCTTAAATAATATAGTTATTCTGCCTTGACTGACTAAAGCGCCTGATGGTCTGTGATGCATAGGATTTTATATTCGAATGAACATATTTCTTTAAGTAAATTAAATACTTACGTTATACAGTGCAACAAATTATTCACAACGTGTAATATTATGTCTAAACAAAAAGGAAAATCGAAAAATTCTAGCACAAATAGTGCAAATAATGATAGAACACAAGAGGTAAATATTAATAACCTTATTTAACTGGACCTCATTATGCTGGATTTATATTTTTTCATAATATTGATACAATTGTTATAATTCTAGCAATTATCTCCACAACACAGTGCCATCATTTTGGATAAATCAAATAACATTTTAATCAATATACTTGCTAAACCTGGAGCAAAACAAAATGGTATCACAGGTATTAATTACATTATTCTGTTTGGGTGACAATAGCTAATGTAAGAAGTTTTCAATAGGTATAACAGATGAAGGCATAGGTGTACAAATCAATGCACCACCAACAGAAGGAGAAGCAAATACTGAACTGGTGAAGTACATTTCCACTGTGGTAGGTGTTCGAAAAGGAGATGTTTCTTTAGAAAGAGTAAGTAATAACCAATATTATTAGAATTACTTTAATTAAACACTATAATTCTAGGGTTTCAAATCAAGGCAGAAAACTGTAAAAATCTTAGGAGATTCGATTAATTTAGAGCAAGTGAAGAACAAAATATTTAGTGAAATTAAATCATAAGTCTCTATTTATTCATTGATTTACTACAATCAACTGATTGTTATGTTGTTTATAGCTTAGTTTTGACCAAAGAGATTCAGAATTGGTACAATAGTAAAAATTATCTTCATCTATATAATAATATACAGTAACGGTATGTATAATTACGCCTCTCTTCTTTCTCTCTACTTCAATCTTTTTAAGCTCAACATTTTCTTCCTTTCAATAAACAAATACTGTGAGAGCACCAAGCACCAATACTACTAACTATAAGTGTAATATATCAAGAATTAATATTGTTGGTAACAAGGGCCAGGTGGACGAGAGCAAATCACGAGGAAAACATTTGTTCAATTTGGGTAGTTGTTGATGTATACATCGGCGATTCTCCGCCAAGTCCATCTCCGAGCTAAGCTAAAAGAATGTAAGTTAATACAATACCATAAATTTAAATAAAGTCATTGTGAAGTTGTTATTCGTAGAAATTGGAAAAGCGAGAATAAATTGTTCACACAACAAATGCTTTATTTCATATTCAATCATCAAAATCAAAAAATAATCTAGCATTATTTGTTTCTGGGTCCTCTCAGGTAACAATCTTCACATCTGACTCCTTATCATTATCCTCCCATAGCAAACGGCGATTTATTATTTGTATCAAAATAGAAAAGTCCCCGAACGCTAAAACAAATGATGTATGTATAAACACGTTGATGAGTACGGTACTAATAAACAATTGATAAGCTAATTTATAATCCTACGTTTTGTTTAAATTTAACCCTCCAAATTCCGCACCCTCATTATTATCGCACTTTCCACTTTTAAACTCTTTATAATTCGGACATTTTCGCCCAACAAAGCCTCCTGTCACCAAAGACTCCTTATAAATCGTTCTGGCTCTTGCATGAGCACAAGTACCAAATAAATCAGGTCCGCATCCAGGCTGATTCATGCCTCCTCCATTTGGGTAAAAATCCGCGTGTCCTATAGCTTTCATCATTCCTTGAAACCCTCCATTTGTATGTAATACTTGCACGAATTGTGCGTCTGTACTATCCAGACGTTTGGTGGCTTTCTCATTCTGGAACAATGGTCCTGCCGGGTCTGTGGCAAGGATATAGTTGGCTTTGCCCTGAAGATGGGCACCTATACCACCGGAAACATGAGCGCCAAGACTGTGACCTACTAGATTGATATTTGCTGGAGTAATGTCGTATGTAGATAGGTATTTATCGATTGATTGGCCCATGATAGAAGCGAGTTTGGGTATGACAGTAACAACAACTGTATAAAACATGGCAGCATGGTGACTCCAATCGATTAGAAAGATATTTGCGTCTTGTTGGTCAAGTATTAAATCTTTAATACTGATCATGCTTCTGTAGGAATCTCCACTTCCATGGGAAATGAAGTAGTTTAAGTTTGAAGTGTTTAACAAAGTAGGAATTGTTCCATTGTAATTGTGCAGATTTAATCCAATCGGTTTTACTTTGTTATCGTGATTGTAAAAGTAAAATGTAATATGGCTTGGATCAACTTTAACTTGGAGATATTGTTGGACACTTGCCCATATGTGACTATGAGGTGTTGGTCGTTGCGATGGCAATGGAAGTATCGCTAAAATAAACAGTTGATTTATTGTTTAGGATGATTTAAAATAGTTACTTACTTGTAAATAAAACGATAAGTGCTGCTGTTAAAAGATATCCTGAGCTTGAGATGCGCATACTGGTAATGTATGTTTCAGACTCTACGAGATTAAGGTGCAACCGGTTTGGAATCAGTTTTCTTAAGTGAATAATGTTTGCGATTCAACATAACAGTTTCGCATAGCGGTTTGTAAAGGTATATAATGAGTCCAGGCATAAATTAAACGAGCAGACTGCGTATTAGGTTGATTTTGTTGTTATTCACTCTCCATTTCTAGAATTACGCATGTTTCTTATCTATACATGTCTGTAGCAGATAGTATTTATCATCATATAAACGAAAACAAATTAATTCCTTATTATTAACTGTTGATGGAAATTGAGCTTTGGAATCTTACTTTTAGGTAAAAACTCGTTCTTTTATTTAAAATTGTGTTGAATAGTAGCGTATTTTTGATTTATGATATTTTGATTTATGCATGAACAAGGTGGCATAAGACAGGACAGCCAAGTGCTGTGTCAACCAGCGCAAAGTTTGTTATTGTTTATTTTCTGCACAAAAGATTGTGGTGTCTTTCATATTATTTCCACTGCGCTTGCCAGCCATACATCAACCGTTTCCAGATGTGTACGTACGTACTCTCCGTGATCAATATAAAGAAGGCAAGTTGAAGAGGCGCAGTATAAATTAATACCCGCATACGTATAATGATGAATAGATGTAGAATTATGTGTATGTTTCGGATTATCTTGTAGTGCAAATTAAGAATGAATGTCGGTGATCATAATTAATTGCACTTTTGTTTGCTGTGAAGCCACCGCTTGTTTTACTTGGCGTGTGAATGAGTGAAGTAAACGTTAAAGAGAGACCACAAATGCGCTAATTTTATTTCTCTTTTTCGCACTCCAGCTACGTTCTGATTGAAGGAGACACAAGTGCAAGGCAGGCGTAATACATAATATGAGAGATTAGTTGATTGTATGGTTAATTGTGCAAAAGCTTGAAAAATATCTATAACATCTTAACCAGAATTAACTTTGTTTCAGATGTTTCGATCTGCGTAAGCATTATTCTTATCATTACTATCCCCACGATTCACCAAAGGAAGGTTTGTGGACTTCTACTGTTGACCTTTAACTTTGGCCCACGCTAGTCGCCAACTAAGCCGGTTATCGCACGAGATGCTCGGTTTGTTATTGTTTATGGTCGATGAAACAATTGCAT
>JAODGC010000004.1:7177105-7245841 GCA_027574925.1 Ecitoglossa quadriceps
CTGTATCAAATACAATCAGAAACAAAATGTCCAAAGCCTGCCCATCAGAGTCAGGCCCATCGCAAGTAGCTCCAGGTGGCAACAGTATGTGCACTGTAAGTAAGAAACAAGCTTTTGCGTATTCTTCTGGATGAATACACAAAATAGAAGGTAAACAATAGGCAACACCCTAAATTTGACCCTTATGGGTTGCGCCCCTAGAGTGTATAGAGCTGTTTAAGTACAAGCGATAGAGTTTTCATCCAATAAGATTACAAGTAGAAGGAAACTCATAAGGGTGGATTGTTTCGTGTTTTCTATTCGTCATCGAGGCTTTTTACATGTACAACATTACTGATGGCAACAAAGTTCCACCATTGACTTATGCCCTGTCACTGTGTTGAAATTGATTGTATGTAGGTACTGATGGTCAGGAGTGCAATTGTTGCAGCATATAATGTAAAGTTATGGTCTTATGTTGCAAAGATTGATGATAACTACATAAGGAAGCTTCAAACTACACAATGTACATATGTAGGTATTAAGTTCAGAAATTAACAACTTATTTGATTTTCCACAGAAACAATGTTCTCACTTTGGCACGTAGTTTACTCGGCTTCCTTTAACAGTCTCCACTTCCCACACAAAACAGGCGGACTTTTGAGCGGTCTTCTGGCCACTCTGAGTTGTTTCTGCACTTGTACATTGCAAGGCGACATCCCACCAAGATGTCCAACCGCTCCTTCTGATCTAAAGCAATTCATAGATATGTGTTATTTGCTTAGTTTGTCATCTGCTGAAAGTTATGCTTATTGTGTGTAATGAGGGGAATTTGCGTTTTCTCCTAAATTCAATACTCTTAGAGATAATGGCGCAATAAGAAACCGAGTAGGAAGCCGAGCATCATACCAACAGCAACACGCTGATGACATATATACCAATAAATATAACAAAGGTTTTGTACCTACAATTTTATATCTATAATTGTAGTATTTTTTCACTTAATATTCCTTTTTATGTTTTAGAACTAAACTCTTCTTCACATGGTTTGAGCAGAGATTATGCATAGCTAATTTTGTTTTTAATCAACACTACCTCTAATACAAAATCTAACTTGCTGTTTAGTAGGGTCCAAAAGCCCTAATGGAAATAACTCCAGGTATAATTGGAACCATCGTTGACTCATCATATACATTTTCTTCTATTATTTGTTTTACTCGTTTACTTTTGTTTTATCGAATATGTTTATAGGAATCATGTATATCCGAATTAAAGTCTATTGGTACCGGGATTAACGAGGCTATTGATCGTTAATCCCTTGGAATGCAGAAGCCGAGCAAGTAATCTCCTTGCAACCTTGCGTAATCCCTTGCTAAGGGAAAAGAACTATGGGAACCGCATCTATATGCAAAACATGGCAAGAACCAATGAAATTAATTCAAATGGACCTAAATAAGCATAAATTGCAGCAATTTGAACGGGAAGAGTAGTATTTATGATTAGTTGTTAATGTTCCATGACAATGGAAATTGAAGAATGTTTTAATTAATTAGATCTGCAAATATTTAGTAATCGTGGTATAATTATGTGTTTTTGGTGTTCCACTGAATAGATTGGGTTATCTGAAGTCTGTAAATCAAACAGAGGGGGGAACAGTATTTAGGCATTAGTGGAACGTCGGACAGGTGGCCTCTACCTGGCCTACAGGTAAATATTTTTCAATAGCTAGATAAATTCTATTACAGCTTTTCTATGTTTTGCAGGTATCCACAGTTTTGAACATTTCTATAATTTAGCAGATTTCTAAGTACAAGTAGAATCTATCTACCACCGAGGTGTGGATTTAAGAGGTCGGTACTTGTCTGGATGTCTTAAAATTTTTTCTAATTTCAATAGGAAATTATAACATAAATATTAATTTTACAATTGTTTGGATAGACTCAACTGACAGAACTACTTGAGCAACTAATCAGTTATTATAGAAGACACTTTTTTTCAATATGGTGAGGGCAAAATGGAAATTACTAACTCCACTACAAACTCGTGGTTGCATTGATGACAAATTTGCCAGCAAACATTTCCTCAGTATGTGTAACTTTATTGCTCACTGATCAGTTCCGCGCATGAAAATAAGAACGTAATCCTAACATAAATAACTGAAATAGTTGAGATTAAACTTAATAACATATGATTACGTCTTTCATCAGCAATTACACCCAACAATAACTTAAACACATTAACTACAGCGGCATCCGCAATATGTTAACTACACAAAGTTGTAAACAATCAAACATTATTCAATAGTTTAAAGCTGTCATTCTATTCACTTCACTCATTAACTGCTAAACCACTTACCACATCGGCAAGCGCATAATAAAACATGGAATTGGGATTATTTCTCCTCTTTGTGTTCGGAATCAATTCGAGCACTATCTATAACCATCCTGTTTCCCGCCAGTGCATTTCTCATCAATACAAGCTCTAAAAATGTTGTATTCTACCTAATTTTGGTGTAGGCTTGGTGTTTTTCTCGCTTAGATATTTGTAATCGCTGCTTGTGTGAGACGTGCAAGAGAAATTGTCAGAAATTTGGTGCAAAAATATTCGACAATCTTCTTACAGAAATTTATCAACAATGAAATCAAGCCAGGCCCTGGCAAAGTGGTAGTAAAATCAATCTATGTTACATGATTATTGAAATTGCTAGTAATATCACATTTACTTTATGTACAAATTCATTCATATTCTGCTGCATTAATCTTCCCAAACTTTTCATTCAAATCTCACCACACATTGGCACAATGTTTTTGCAACTGAACTAACATGCTTTGGAAGAGATTGGGCTCAAACATGGACTTATCCTATTTGCACACCACTCCATTCATTGTTATAAAGTTATGAATAAAATTAATGGTATGTGTAGGCAACTACAATGTCCTAGTCAGGCCGATAAATCGGAATTTTGGGTAGAAACTCAATCAATATCACATACTCCATCATTGAAGATGAATCACAGTGCTGTTTGGAGAGGCGCCAATGTAGACCAAGTTTGTGGTACAGGTAGCTATTTTCCCATTCTAGTAATTTGTTTAAAGAGTGCTGTGTCTAAAAGATAAATAAAGAAAGATCACAATGCTAAATGTAATTTAATTATTTTGTCTACCCTTTTGCTGAGACAAATCACTGGCCACAATGAACACCCTAGTGTACAACAGCAGCATAAACAACCACAAAACAACCATTTCACATTGACGGGCAGTGTCTTCTTCAGCACACTGTTTATTCTGAGTACTGTCTCCTTAAACTCCTCAGGAGCCACTCGAGAAACCAGTCCACTAGGAAATTCAGTGCTAAACCTATTACTCAGTCCAAACCTGAAAACAAATCATGTTGTGTTGTACCAGGTTCATCACACATATTTTTATTATTCTCTTTGTGATAATACATACACAGTCATGTTCCCAGCACCTCTGATGACAACAGGATCAGGCACCAGTGTGATTTCTGCATGTTCAACATCCTCAGCGGGGTTGTCTTCCTCGTTCTCATAGTAGATCGCATCGAAGCCGTCCATGTAGTGAAGATGTGGTGCTGATCAGCGTATACTGTAGGATTGCATCTAGCCGAGGTTTTGGTCAACGATCAGCACTTGTTGTTTGCTAGTTGTTGGAATAATTTTTATTTGTGCATTGGCCTTTCTTTGACGGCGGAGACGGCGGACATGCGACCAATGTGTGACCAGAGGGCGCCATTTGTATTAAAATATTTTGAAACTTTCATCGATTTTACCACCATAAAGACACGAACAACACATCATATTTGTTCTAGGATATTAAATTAAATGAATTATATCTTAGTCTGATGTTTATTGCGTTGTTTACGCGGGCCGATTTAGATTCACACCTTGCGCACCTTTGTCACATATTTTTATTCGGTTACCACCGACTTCACCCGATATTCCACTTCTCGAGCTATTGGGCGCCACTTGTTCATAACTTTGCCGCAACTTTATATTCCTGCCATTCCCATGTTCCGCAGCCATGTTTGTTTACACCGCCTCAAAATATTTAGCCGAATCCTATTTTTAATTTAATCACCGGATTCCTTTTCACTTCAGCAAAGTTGTAATGTGTCGTAAAATTTTGCAGCTACGCCCAGTGAATCCTCGTGCAAACCACAGTGCACCAAGTTAAAATGTTGCCCTATAAACATAGTTTTCGTCTTTCGATCTCCCTACTATTTATTACAACAATGCTTGGGGTTTCTAAAGCTAAGAATCATTCTAATTTGATAGTACGCAACGCATCGGCCCCAGAAAGTGTGCAGGGTTTGTGGCTGCAAGATATTGCAAAAGAATTTGCAGTTGAGTTCAATAACACCAGCAAAGAAGAGTTGGGAATCTTCTTCATACAGGTACTGTCATTGTATACCTTATTTGTGCAATAATGGGCTATAATTCCTGTATTATTACAGCAAATGTATGGAAAATTTAAGTATACAAATGTGCTGCAAGATGCAGAGAAGAAACTGGGCAAAATAAGCACTAATCTTGCAGCTAAAATCAATGAAACCTTCTTAATATTAAATCAAACAAGAAGTGTGATTGAAACTTATTATTCAGTAAAAAATGTGCTATTATTTTCTTCAGCAGTTGCTCCTTGTCACATAGAAGAGTATGATTTGGAGGAGTTTGATGTAACTAATATGTTAATTAATCCTAGTAATAGTTATGAAGAACAATCACTTAATATTAATCATGGTAAAATACTAACTTTCACCTTTCATTTATTGTAAACTTATGGCGTTTTTCTGTGATTTTAGTATTACAAAGACATGTATCATCCAGTAAAATACTAAAACATGGCATAAAACATCACTACTTTCTTTCACATCAAGACATTCTTGGTGATCCAAAAAAATGGTATTCAGAGAATTGCCCAGAACAACATGACAACATGTTATGGTCCTCCTACATGGCAAGAATCAATTACAAATCTAGAAATATAATGCTTCTGTTAGACCACGGTGGTTCCTTAAGCAAGCAACAATTTTCTATTGTTAAAGCATTGGCAAAACAAGTGATTTCAGTCCTTTCTGAGAGAGATAAAATAGGGATAGCAGGGATTGCCCAAGAAGTGTCTAAACCTATCATGACACCAGAGTGTGTGTTGCCAAATTTATCAAGACTTAGGAATAGTGACAACATTTTGGTGACTGCAAATGAACACAACAAGAAGATATTAATGAAATTTGTTGATGGTTTGATCAAAGGCAATGGATCTACAAATCATTCAGTTGGTTTTCAACAAGCATTTGAAGCAGTGCATGCCAGTAATGTTGATAAAAATGAAACAGTGATGATTTTATATGTTAGCAGAGGACTTTTGTCATCACTTACTGAAGCTAAGATTGTTTTGGAGACGATTTTAAGTCAAATGGAAGAAGCAGAGCATAATATTGTTATTAATACATGTGCTGTCATTGATGGTAAGGAATAATAGCCATCTTTTCTTTAAAAACCAGATTGGTGTAACGTTTTTTGCGTGTTTTAGCTGCAAAACAAGTAATGTATGAAACGCACTTTCTTCGAGACATTGCAGAGCAAAACTACACGAAGTACAACATTGACTTTGATGACATTGTTCACAAAGGTGTGATGCTTCCAGTCAATTCAACCAAAACTGTGGGACTTGCAGTTGCACGTTTCTTCAATTACTTCACTGCGGCAGAGAAATATAAGATGACATTTGATTTGTCACTGCCAAGATATGATTCTCACAGTGAAGAGTTAATCGTAATAGCGACAATTCCCTGCGGAGAAAATGGGGAACTTGGCGTCTTGGGTGTGGATTTATACTTTGCTAACTTAGCTGAAGATATTACCTACTACAGCAATTATATGCACTACAGCTACGCATTTTTAACTGATTCCAAAGGAGTTGTCGTGATGCATCCGAGTTATCCACGTCCTGCAGTGGCTAACGATCAGCCTAATTTTACAATGGTTGATAAGCTGGAAAAGGGACTTAAAGAAATAGTTAAGAAAGGAGAATTGGAAGGCAGTGGTGACGTTATCATTGGAGAGAATAAGGTAATTTAATTGTCAATGTATCTTGTATGGTTGTATTAGTTGCAGTTGTACTTCGTATTGTTTTCTTGATAGAAGCAGTACTTTTATAAATCTGTTCTGGAGTACTATAAAGTCTACATCATAGTCAAGACTATAAAGAATATTCCACCTCCAAAGAGACCCTATAAAGTTTCTTGGTTTGAAACAGCAACTGCAAGTCAACTGGTTCATCATCGATTGGACATTATTCCAGCAGCAAGGATGTGCAAACATTTTAATCAACTTGCTACATTAGGTAATTGCATATCACTACACTCGTAAGTGTTACTAAATATTTGTATTTTCTTTAAAGACGCTGGTTCTTTATTCCTTGCTGCCTCTTGTTTCCAATCACCAACAAATTTCCTGCACTCAACCTCCTCCAGCACCTATTCTACGCTCTCTGTTCAAAAATGTATGGCGTTTCTCAAGGACAACACCCGTTTCCTTTCAAATCCCGGCCTTCGAGATGAAATCCGCGATGATGTTGCTACCCTAGCCCATGCTTTAGAGTACCTCCGCACTCAACACCTCCAAGGAGCGAAAAGTAGGTACATTGTGAGAAGATTCGTTGCATCGCCTTCAGGTGTCATGCAGACTTTTCCTGGTGGAGTCCTTGCACCGGATTTTGAACCCACAAAGAGATCTTGGTATCTTAGGGCAGTTGAACATAGATTCAAAACAGTCCTAACTCCACCTTATCTTGATGCTGGTGGTGCTGGTTATATTGTGACCATTGCACATGCTACTGAACACGTTGTCGTCGGGATGGATGTCACTTTTGGGTATGTCTTCAAGTTAATCTTGGCACACATGCCGTTTTGTGTAGGCAAGAACATTAAGTGTTTCATGATGAACGACAGTGGATACTTGATATACCATCCCAATTTAATTGATCCAAATGGACATGGTCCGATCGAACAACAGCATATTATACACAAAGAACCACAAGTTGCAAATGACATTTTGTATCACAGTCACTTCATCAAGAAGAACCTTTGCAATAATTTTGCTGACGGAACAATTCAACGGTTTTATACCTTGAATACCAGCATTGATGAGGTAATCGTCAATGCTGTGAATGGAGAACACAGTGCAAAGTATCAAGTCAGTCGTGTGGAAGGTTCGAATGTCTTCGTTGGATTTGTCCACATTTCCGAAGAAGCAGTAGCTACATTTTGCCCTTGTAGCATGATCAACAGGCTTTGTTTAAACTGCAATCGCATGGAGCAGAAAGAGTGCGAATGCCCTTGTGAATGCCCGATGACATCAGCACGTTGTCCGCATGCAAACAGGACTTCCAGCCAGAATTCACTCTGTGCAACCACACCAGAAGCAGCACCATCAATTCTTTTCGCAGATATCCACGCAGATGATGAAATGCCATCATGTCTACCTGTCTCCTGTGAAAGTCTACTAAATTATGATGCTTGTCTTGGCGTCCTCGGATGTGAATGGTGTCAGATTGATGTGGATGCTGAAACATTACTTGCCAGACCATTCTGCACGTCGATACAGACGTGTTTCAATGGTATTCTGGGTTCCCCAACCCCGTATAGGGATCAATCAAGTCCCATATTGGACTCTGATGATTTGTTGACCAATGGGTACTCGCCTATTGGTCCAGTTATAGGTTCTGTATTAGCAGTGTGTCTAATTCTTATCTTCTCTTTTATTTGTTATCGTTCTTACACATCACCCTCCGTGGATAGATTCTATTTAACTGCCGCGCAGGAGAATCAAGTGCGTATGAGTGACTTAAACATTAGCGATGATTACCACGAGCCTGATAATCATCAGAATAAATTACTGCAGGCCAGTAATAAGCCAGTGATTAACTCTCCATACTGCGTGTCGACGGGATACCGTCGACCGCCAACAGCGGCGGATTCTGACCATGGGTACTCCACGATGACACCGCACGACGAATCGGAGCATTTGTCCTTTGCTCCGCATGAGATTGATTCACTGGAAGACGAGACTTCCGATGGGGCTTCCATTAATACCTCGGTGTCGGCTAAGCGGCATCACCGATTGATTGATAGAAACAAAGGCAAGCGACTTTTGAATGAGATGACTGTTATACCAGGCAGGAATCGCATTATTGCGCCTGTGACGGTCCATAGGAATATGGAATGTGCGCAATGAAGGGTTGGCAGTGTTTTAATTATTTATGTAGTTGTGTAGTATGGAGTTGTATAGTATTACTCAACTAATCGCTGTTTGTTCGACGCGACACTTTACTTACATCACTTATCATCGTGCCATAGATCGTAAATCATTGAATCAACAGAACTCATTATGAATGGTTACGTGGTAATCAGATTGTTGCACTTGCCATGGAATTGTACTTAATGTTTGCAAGGACCACCCAACCTGGACCATTTCGTGCTTAATACCCTTGTGATACATACCTTTGTACAATTTTGTGTGACTGTATTTTTTATATTCTTGTACATTGACAATATTTTATTAAATGATTGTTGGGAAGCATCTCAACGCCAAAGAAATGAAACTTGATTGTACTACGAGTGTAGCTCTGTAGCCAATTTCAGAGGGTCAAATCGGTATCACGATATCAGGACATAAACAAATATTTGTTACGGGAAGTGTTGATCAGTTCAACACGCAGCCGGCTGACGCAGTCATGCTGAGGTCTCGCAAAGAGAACAAGAATGTTTCAACATCGATATGATCGTAATAAACACGTTGTGCGAAAAATAGATAAGTAATGTGAGGATAAGTGGCTGCACACGCACCACACTACACTTTTTAATCTCAATATTTCAACGATTATCGAGAACAACTTGCGCACTTGATGCGCAGTCTTTGGGGGTACGAGGTGTGAAGTGTCTCTGAACATCAAGTGAGAAAAGAAGGCCTGAATCAACATGGATAGGAAGAACGGCATTGGTATAAAGTCACCACTGTTGTAAGTATTGTCAGTCGGATGAGCTGTAGTAATAGTTGTAATTTGGTAATTTGTTTACGAATTATTCGCGAGGCCATTTTACGCCATTAGACTAAAATTATTAATGGTATGTTAATGTGATAACATTTTTAAAATTTAGCAACGCCCTCGCAGCACGTAATACTTCGACTCCTTATCAGTTATGATATGCAAAACTTAACGTAAACAAATCCCATCTACATTAAGACCGTGTGCAATACGCACCAAAAAAACCGCAATTATTATTTGCATTATGCACAGTAATCCATTTTTGTATCCATTACAACATGCCCTTACAATCAATTGCTGTTTATTGTTGTTTTGGCTGGGTGCACATGCATTTGCTGGGGACGTATTTTGCTTGTCCCTCACAAATTCGATTCAATCGGTTTATTGCCGTGTATGGTGGTTTACCGAAAATATAAAAATTCATGTACTGGGAGCAGTTTGCGGTGTAGTGTCGTGTGCGTGGGCTGTTAATCATTCTGGCTCAATTTGGGCCCGTTAAAATAGCGTTCCAGGTGGAAGTTATGGCGCAATGACAAAAACGCCGCCCAACAGTCCGCGCCTGCTCATCTACTGTGTGCACGGCAAACCACGCGAGGGTTGCTGCAAGGTGAGCGAGGGTGAGATTGTGGACATGGAGCCCCGACACAATATCGAGGAATTGAGCACGCACACTAAGGAGAGTATCACCACCACAGACCTGGTAAACCGACATTGTCACACTGGCGACACGGCATCCATTGATAAATCAGCGAGGAGGAAATTGATCCTTGCTTCTGTGCTATGTGTGATTTTCATGATCGGTGAAGTTGTAGGTAAGGTATTGTTGTAGTTGACACCACTTCTTTGCTTTAATTCCTCCCTACATTCTTTTAGGTGGATACATATCTGGTTCCTTAGCCATTGCTACAGATGCAGCACATTTGCTTACGGACTTTGCTAGCTTTATGATTTCTCTCTTCTCGCTTTGGGTAGGATCCCGGCCTGCCACCAAAAAAATGTCCTTTGGTTGGTACCGCGCAGAGGTCATCGGTGCCTTGACATCAGTACTCATGATTTGGGTAGTAACTGGCATATTGGTCTACATGGCAGTTCAACGCATCATCGAAGAAGACTTCGAGATTGACGCGTTTGTAATGCTGGTCACCTCTGGCCTTGGTGTTTTAGTCAATTTAATGTAAGTTAATGATAAATCACCGCCTTATCAGACTATTTGTTCGCTGTATATCATCCATATTACAATATATTGTCCTTGCAGCATGGGCTGCACATTGCACCAGCATGGACACAGCCACGGTGAGCATGGGCACTCCCACGGCGGCGGCGAGAGCGGCCATGGGCACGGTTCCGAGGAGAACATTAATGTACGCGCTGCGTACATCCACGTTATCGGCGACTTCATTCAGAGTTTCGGCGTTTTTGTCGCAGCAATTTTAATCTACTATAAACCTGAGTGGCGCATTGCGGATCCCATTTGCACATTCCTATTTTCTATTTTAGTCCTAATCACCACATTTAATATCATCAAGGACACACTGCAGGTGTTGATGGAAGGTATTCCGAAAGGAATTGATTTCAATGAAGTTCGTGCAATATTCATGAGTATTCCTGGTGTGAAACGAGTGCACAACCTGCGAATATGGGCTCTGAGTTTGGACAAAACCGCGTTATCTGCACATTTAGCAATTGGTATGTTAATCTCAATGCAATGATCTATGTACCATGGTTCTCTATTTATTTACTTTTATTCAACTTTAGAGCCAGGAACCAATCCTCAAGCAGTCCTTATGCAAGCGACCAAACAAATTCACGATAAGCACAACTTTTTTGAAATGACTTTGCAAATTGAGGAGTTTATGGACGTGATGAAGGACTGTCGTCAGTGTAATTTTCCCGAATGAGTGTGTCTAACGTGAATAAACTCTAGAAAGTTTCAAAAACGCCGTCCACGTGATTGTTTTTAATTATGCATACGTAGTGGAATAGTTAAAGTAGATTTAAGTGCAATTAGGTATTAAATTATGTTTTACTAACTGTTTTATATTCCTGAGGTATTGGGAATTATTCGGGCGTAACGAAAAATTCGCAGAGATTAGGTTTTATGAGAAAAACTAATTTATTTTAGCCTGCATTACATGCATTGCTATTGTTCCGCATATGTGGGTCCACATCCTCCTACAAGACTCTTTTCTTTTAATAAATATTATTTGGCTTTTTTCATTTTTCTGGCATGCTGTATTATTTTGATAGCCATGTTTTGGCATCAAATCGAAGCTGGTTCAAGCGCAATTGGCAAAGACGCACGAGTCACTTGGTTTGAAGGTTGAACTAAGCTGGCTCAAGCACGGATGGCGGAGACTCCGCAGATATGCGCGAGTCACTCGGTTTGGAGATTGAACTAAGTTGGTTCAAGCATCAGATGGCCGAAACTCGGCGAAGATGTACGAATCACTCAGTTTGGAGGTTGAACTAGGCTGGTTCAAGCGCAGATGGCGGAGATTTGGTTTAACGTGGTAATTTCTGTAGTTAGATTGAGCCATATTTACGCGTGCATACAATGAATATAGAAGATTTTGATGCAACGGCCTATGGGCTTGACGACAGCTTTAAGCTTACTAACTTCTCAACACTACGTGGATGAGGTTGTAAAGTGCCACAAAAGGTCTTAACAGAACTTTTGCTGGCACTAGAAGATCCCAAAGAATCTAAACAATACCAAAGCGTTTTACACTCAGCTACTGCAGCTACCACTACCACCGACACCAATGAAATAGGTAAGTAAGTACCAATAATTAACGTTAAATACGATAAGTAATTGTGCTTAGCAGGAATTGGCCTTGACTCTTGCATTATCCCACTGCATAAACATGGATTACATTTAATACAAAGTACCGACTTTTTCTACCCCTTAATTGATGATCCTTACTGGATGGGAAAGATTACTTGTGCAAATGTGACCAGTGATGTGTTTGCAACAGGAGTCACTGAACTTGACTCACTCCATATGATTATTTCTTTACCATCTGATATGACCAGCAAGGAATGTGAAGTTATGTTACCACTGATAATCAAAGGATTTACTGATAATGCCATGAAAATTAAGATTAAAGTGCAATTCAATCAACTCTTTAACAATCCATGGTTGATTATTGGTGGAACGGCTACTTCAGTATGCACAGCCAATGAATTTATAAGGTATTTCCACTACTTAACATAAAGCAACATAATAATGAAATGTTCACGTATTTAGTCCAACAAGAATCACAGTAGGTGATGTGCTAGTCCTCACTAAACCACTTGGAGCTCAAATTGCTTGCAACACAAAGAAAGCCTCAGAAGACCCTGATAGATGGGAGAAGTATAAGGACATCACAACAATCACTGAAGTAAAGTCTGCCTTCAATGCAGCTGTATCTTCCATGAGTCGCCTAAATAGCAATGCAGCACAATTGATGCACAAATACAAAGCTCATGGTTGTACTGATGTGACTGGATTTGGTGTTGTTGGTCATGCAGAAAATCTGGCTGCCTTTCAGAAAACTAATGTTGCATTGGTCATACGTAAACTTCCTGTAATTGAGTATGTGTTGAAATTTGCAAAGATTGCATCACAATATGATCAATTTATGAAGGGAATTAGACCTGAGACCTCAGGTGGCCTTTTAATTGCATTACCTCCTGAGGCAGCAGAAGATTACTGTAGGGAGATTGAACAAATTGAAGGACGTCCAGCATGGATCATTGGTGATGTTGTTGCAGGCGCAAAAACAGCCGCGATTATTGATAATCCAGAAGTTATACATGTTGCTACCTCATCTCAGTTGTAAAACACAAACACAGTTGCTATTCAAATGTTAATGAATGTAGAGTTTTCTATCATACCAAGCCTTTAAATTTGTTTAAAATGCTGTCTATGTACTGTCTGTATGACTAGAATCATTGAAAATTGATAAGATGGTTGATTCTATGAAGTTGACTGTATGAAAAGTACTTTTATCCAAGTTTTCTGTCTTAATCTCAAAGACAATATCGTATAGAATGTTACGCAAATAATGTCATTTTCGCACTCTTACCATTGACTTCTTATTTTTTACTTCAATTCTTGTTCATTTCCAGCTTATTCAGGAGCACAGGCTGGTAAATTAATTTTATATCATTAAGATGAAATCCGTATAACCTAATAGATGGCTGCACGCACTCGGATTTTCACCAGAATTCATTCTAAAGCAATTGGCTTACTCTGTTGCCCACATTGGAGGAAGATAAGCTCCGGACTTTAGCGGAAGAACTACAATATTCAAAAAAATTAATCAGTTTTGGCTAAAAACCTGATTCTATAACCATAATCCAATGTTTTGGCAATGTACAGTCGCCGTCAACTTGCGACCACTTTATCTAGATTAAATAATTGAATCAATATTAGCAGCTCACGAAAATTTAAATACACACACATATATAAGTATATTATTTCTATATAAATATATACATATATGCATGTATCTTGTATATAATATGAATAGAGCAAAAACATGAACATTTCCTCACTAACGATATTTGTTTCGAGATCAATCTTTATATATATAATTCGCCTACAAGAATATTCTGCATATCGGTAAATTTAATCTTTATCTGTCTAATATCTAAATCATTACCATATATTATGGCTAATCATCTGCTTAATGTGTCTGGTTGTGGTGGTAATTGGTATCAGTTGTGTGTAATCTGCGTTCTTCGGCTTGAATAGATGAATTTTCCGATTTTCTATAAAATTGCTCAACATTTCCTCACACTTCACAATAACAATTTTTTTTAAATATATTTGTGGCTTTAGAAAACGCACGCGTTAGATATATTTAACTGTTTTTTTTTTCTTACGTTTTTCGCGTAACAATTGAAGATTTCTCTCACCACACTTTGCTACCTGTCGCCATTCGTGTGTAACACTTTACATCAGTTTACATTAAAAATATGTCTACGTGTGGTTTACAATGGTTAGAATAATACTGCAGTTGTCAAACTGTTAATATTTAGTCGGGTGGATATTTCAGCGGTGCTGTCGTGCAGAAGGATTACAGAAATCAGTGTGAAGTGTTTTCAAAGCATGCAAACTTCAAGTGCATAACGGGAAACAAATGTCGATTATGTACATTTTCTTTGCTTAATTGCAACAGTTAAATTCACGATTATTCAGTTAAACATCAGATATCAGCATGTCGTACTGCACAACTGGATGAGTGACACATCTCCATCAATTACTTAAAACAGAAAACATAACAGTAATCAACATTTGAAAAATAAATAAATAGTGCGCACTCGTATCGATTTGCAAATTGTGAGTGTGGTATTAAAATTCATTAAAATTAGTTAATTAAGTGTAGAAATCAGTAAGTATTCCTAGCAATTAGTAGAGTTCCTTCGTGATCACCCCAAAACCATCGCGTCAACAAAATATTAATATGGCGTCGTTTCCTCCTAATTTAAGAAATTATTTAACTTGCCCCCTTGAGAGTTAATATAAAATTATTTAACAGAATTACATATTTATGTATATATAGATATATACATACATAATTTTTCACTTGCTTCATTGTTCATGGTCACAATCCTTAATTAATTGCGCTTTCGCAGACATAAAATTTGCTGGTGGTCCACGTCAATGCATATTGCGTTATTTCCTATTTGTTATAATTTTATAATAAGAGTTCGCGTGACCACGGAGTTACTTACAATGAGGGATTACGCGATACTTGTCTTCAGCACCGACTTGCGTATATAATATATAATAATCTATTTTGTTATCATTTTTTCACATTTTTGTAAATATATTCATCTCTAATATAATCTGGATTTCCTATCATTTTCATCAATTCTTCAAACATGAACAACGATTGATTGCAACGATTCGTTAATTGCCTTTCGCCTCGTATTCAATTTGTTCCAATATTCAATATCAATCAATTAATAAACACTGATAAATGATTTAAAGATGCGGGCAAAGTTAACAAAGTTTAAAGTGTCAAGGTTAAAGACTGAAGGAAGACGTTTACGTACGGCTATTGCACAGTTTGCACACGAGTCTAAACATTTGCACGTGGTTAACTTGAAGAAGTCTGTGCAGGCGTTGCTATTTGAGTGGACGTCGTTGACGTCGGTGTCAATAGCGGAGTCTGAGGCTGACCGCTGCCATTGCGGGTACTCAGCGGCGCTGGTGTCGACGGACTATTAATACTATTGTTCGAGGTGGCCATGATTCTTTGACGCACTTCACGGATCTTCAGCTGTAGCTGCGCCTTATCGGCGAAGACGTCCTTGTGTTGGCTTTGGAACGTTGTGGTCGCTTGCTGTGTAGGGAAGTAGGATTTTTGTTCCTCAAAGAGTTGCATTACCAGCTTCCGCTTCATTTCGAGCCTCTTGCGGTGGCCTCTTTCAGGATCCCGACCAGTATTGGGTGTACGTGGCGTCCGAGGAGATGAGGCTTCACTTGTTTCAATGTATTCTGTAAATCATGCAACAAAATGCTAGAAAATCTGGATAAAAATTAATAACAAGTTAGCACCTCGCACTGTATTAACATTAAACTCCGGCCCGAAGAAAACGGTGCCCGTGGTGCGAGTAGCCGATGAGTTGCTGGTAATGGCTGGAGTCCCACCAGTATCAGAATCCTCATCAAACGACGAGCGATGACTGAGCGGGTGCGTGCGCTTCTTATAGTTTGGGGGAAAAACGCGCGGGGACGATGGCACTGATATGGCGCTGGGCGACTGGCAGTCTTCGGGCTTGAATTGTGGCAGCGATGAAAACTTGAACTTGAAGTTGACTTGCTCCAGAATCCTAAATAATACACGATCATTCTTCAAAAAAACGCAATAATGTGCAATAAAGAAACATACTTATCCATCCCATCTTCCTTGTTCTTTTTCGAGCATGCCTTCTTTGTTCTAGGGGAAGCAAGTGGTTCACTCGGCGTTGTCGGCTTCTCACAAAACGGCGGTGCACTCAAAGACTCACTGAGACCACTTAGAGTACTGGCCGTATATGAAGACTCACTTCCAGTGGTTATCGCAGTAAGTGCTGGCGCAGATGTTGTAGCAGCAGCAACAGCTACAAAATTAATTTAAAACTGCAAAAACACGCTATTGGATTAGTAATAAAGACATACCCATTGATTGACGTCGTTGGAGCGGAGCCTTCCCAAGCTGCGCTGGCGTAGGAGCCAACTTAAACTCAGGTTCTTTCATCACAGATCCTTGGAGAACATGACCGCTTATCAAAGAAATGTGTGGTGAGGTGGGAACATCGTGCGGTGAACGCAGAGAAACATCTTTATCATGACCTACCCAGAATATTACATTATTTGTGTAAAGAATAAAATGAAACGAAAATCCTACCTGATAAACTATAATTAAACACCGTAGTGGAGGCATCATTCGGCGTACTCGTCGCCAAAACACCGCCCCCATCATGACCCAGAACAGCTCCATTAATTTCCCTCTCCCTATCGCGATTCATGCTCTGAGACACAATCACCGATTGCATCGCAGGCAAGCTTGACACTGCACAAGACGCCACTGCCATTGCACCAGATGTCACAATTGTAGGTGTCCCAGTTCGAGTTGCTGGTGTAACGTCAGCAATCTTAAACTGTTGTGGCACGCAAACATACTTTAACGAATGCTCTGCTGCAGAAGTCGCCACAACGACAACTTGTTGATGTTGCCCGTCAACGTCCGCGAAGTTGTGCTGCCCATGTACACCCTGAAGACCAGTGTTCACGCTAGTTGGAGGGTTCATAAATGTAAACCTCAATGGTTTAGCTTGCGTCTGGATGTACGTTGTTGGAGATTGCAAAGAAGAGGTACTCATGTGGATAACATTCGACGTTTTCACCGTGCTGGGATTTAAGATAGTGACTGTCGGCGAAACCGGTTCTGATTTAGGTATCGCAGTTGGTGTTTGTACCTTAATATTCAATGCATAGGTGCTCCAAGTGTTGACCTCAGGTTTAGACTCGGAATCAGATTTGATGGCTTTTGGCGAAGCAAAAGCACCACCAGTTGGTTGGAAACCAGTAACACCACTCGGATTAACGGGAGAGTGGATAGGAAAGCTGAGGACAGCTGTAGTTGGCACAGAATTGTACTTTGAAGAGATGGATGAGAGTTCAGTCGACGGTAACCGGGCCTTAATTGGTTTAGGCTTAAAAGTAACCTCATTTGGACTTGGTCCAGGCCCAGGACTATATCTCTGTTGCTGTGAAACTTCAATGTTACCATTTCCAGTAATTCCTGTCACATGACAGCTCTCGTGGTCACTATGCTCTGAATCAGAGTCTGTCACTTTTTCTTTACACTTTAAATCCAATTCCGCTGGAGTATCTTCACAAATGACCATTTGGTCGTCATCAGATGCATCACCATTGTCCTCCGGGGCAAACCTAGTAATAGTAGGAGCACTTGCCACTGGTGCGTGTGCAATTGGAGCAACTCCTGGCGATGGAGAAATTGGGGCACTTGGACTCATTGGCACGTCGCTCGTTTCAAGAGCGTCTCCAGTCGAATTTAACTTGCTACGTCCTGAACTTGTCGATGATTTTCGTCGATCTTTATTGCACCACTTCCATTGAGGATGGGCTTTAAAATGCGCTTCTTTGACATCCGAAGCAAGGTCATGATATTGTTTCTTCTTCTCTGGCTCAAGAGCATACCACCATTCACCGAGGATTTTTGAGACCGTGCGATTGTCCTGATTGGGGAACTTCTTGTGCACATCAGCACGGTGGCGTTTGGAAAAGATCATGAAGGCATTCATAGGCCTACGAATTCTTTCTTTGCCCTGCAGAATACATTTTATTTAGAAATCACTTACGCTAAACGCAAATTTAACGAATTCCCTACCTTGTGAAGAGCACTAAGCGATTGTGACCTCCTCTTATTTCCACCAGCTGTACCGCCACTTGTATTCGGATTGATTTCTGTCGACGGCTCCACCTCAAACACGTCGTCGTCGTCATCATCAGCCGCCGCTGGTATCGCCTCCGCTTCCGCATCATCGCCATGTGAATCATGGCTGCGCTCCGGCTTTGCAGCAACCGCGTGTGATGGCTGCAGTGGCGGGCCAACGCTAGTCGTGATTGAAATCGGCGGCGCCGACAGCGGTGGCGATAGTTCTGAGAGCGGAGGCGACACGTTTCCCGACGACGGTGTCGACAGAATAGGCACAAGTGTGTGCCAAGGTATCACTAGAGTAGATTGCGCATGGGTGGGCGTTTGTGGTTGCTGTGAATGTTGCACCACAATCGGTGAATGCTGCTGTTGTTGCTGAAGGTGCACCTGCTGTGTCTGCTGGATAATTGACTTGTCGTGATTGTTGTTTAAATTGTTCAGGTTGTTCAGATGGTTGTGGTGATTCGAGTTGATGTGATGGTCAACCGTAAGCGCCGGTGCTGTGGAAACAATGTGATTCTTCTGCACGAGTCCGGATGAAATGCGTTTAACCACAGATGATGGCACACTTGTGACTGCCGGTAAGACAGGTACCAAGTGCGTAGGACGCACGATTACTGGTAAAATCGCGCCACCACGCGGGGAGTGGTTGTTTTTGATGGTTTGACCAGTATTTCGATCAATTTGCATGATCTATAAACAAATTACCAAACATAAATTGCATCCTCAAATTATCTCATCATATAAACCTCTACCAACCTGTGGAGTTGTATAAATTGACAGCACTTGCTTCTCGCCAAGCGTATTCTTCTCTCCCATATCATGATTTTTCCCATCCTGAGAATAAACACCACCAGGTCCTGGAGGCTGCTTCGCATCCAGATTGTTCATGTTCACCTCGTGCTGCTGGGAATGCTGCGGATTGCTAAGCACCGTCTGCAGAATCACACCTGGCTGTTGCTCGGCGGTCGTCGGAGGCCACGAAGGTGAGATCCGAATCACGCTGTTATTTTGTACAGGGCGAACTAACTCCGGCCTAGTGACACAAAAAAAACTGTGACACTAATTTACACATTTACAGTAAAATAGAAAACAGTACCTAATCACTGTTTGTTGGTGGTAAGGCGGTTGAATATTACATCCCTGAGGACCAGGCGAGACCCCTTTTAATCCTTGCTGATAGCTGGTGATCGGCATAAAGACGTTGTTCCTTGAACCAACCGTGAGCGGTGATTGCATTGTCAAAGGAGATGAGCCTTGTCCATTCGGGGAGAAGACTGGAGTGTCTGATCGTGATCCGGCCATAGATGCTGAAAGAATAAATTAGTAAATTAAACAAGAGGCTACAACAAGCTTCTCATGTGGGCAACTTTCTTGTGTATTGTTTGTTTTTACTACCTAGATACCAATACAATTGACGATTGCGTTGCTCCATCTTAAAATACTCAATTGTAGTAAGCAATTCACTGTACTCCATGTTTAGGCCGCAATAATTGAATCAAATTGGCTTAAAATTATATAAAACCACGTTAAATCGCCTGAAATTTACTTTGTAATGATACAATCACTGGTAAATACTAGACTTTTAACAAATTCCATGAAACGCAAAGTACGTAAGTAAGTTGAACGCGTGGTTGGGCTGATTGTGGCCGACTAAACCAACTCAATCCAATCGACTAACATCATGCGCATATCGAGAAGTGACTTATTCATGCAGCGCATCAACAAATCGAACGAACCTGACGCGACCAATGCCAAACTGATAAAAAACGAAACGTGAAATAATGTAAAACACAACGAAAATCGCGTTTAACAAATCCTGTGTAAATTTCAGCAAATTATTTGTAAAATAACTTCCCGGGAATGAATTTGTTATTGCATCGTCTTCTGGTATTCAAAACAAGATCGGTGAAATTCTGCCATGCCAATGTTCGGCGTAAAATATCAGTTCACACTTACCTAACATGCCAGCAACTTCAGTCTCATCCTGATTATACCGCGTGGACTGCAACCTCTCCCTCTCCCTATCACCACAATTCGGCGACGTCTCCGAATCGCGACTAGTATCCTCATCATTCTTGCTTCCCGCTCGCGACATATGCCCACCCATCGCTCCCGGCCTCATCGTATTGCCCTTCTGACTCAAATGCCTAGAGCAAAACCCTCTCCGCTGAGATTCCTTAATACAATCTGTATGCGAACACAGCCTCCGCCACTGCTTTCCATTGAACTTCTTACGTATTCCATTGGGATTCGTAACTACGTCACCCTTCTTATACTTGTGCGGGGTCGCCGCCTGACTTCTCGGCGTTGTCGGCTGCGACCTCTGCGTGATACTACTACTTGAACTAGTCCTGCTCTGCATACTACTACTTCTCTTACTGCTGCCAGACAGTTTCTCGCCTTCTACGGGAAAGTTGATATCTTCCCTGGGCAAATCATCATCCGATTCATACTCATCGTATGGCCTTCCATTGGCTTGTGGCGGGGTTCCCAATGAAACAGGTGTGTTAAGCTGAAGAGGAGGTGTTGTAGGCGCATAGTCCTGTTGACCAGCAACGTGGTGGACATGTCCCACGCCATCGGAATAGATTGCCAATGGAACGGGCTCCAGACATTCGAGTTCTTCACACCAAGGAGCGCGCAGAAGACGGAGATCTGCGCGTTTCACTGTCATGCTTCCTACGCCTGTGGCGACGGTGAAATGAGGGCGTTCGATACAGCGAACAATGCCTTCGATAAAGACACAAGGTTCACCTGGCGGTCGGACGCAAACCCTAGTGCCGACTTCGACTTGATTGGCAAAGGGAGATGCGTCGCTGACGATATCAGTGCAATCAGGGCGCAGGACATTCTGATATTTGTATTCTTCGCCTCCAAAGTCCAATCTTACAATCACCTAGGAAGTAAAAACCAGTTTAAAACATTAGGAAACAAGAAATGTCAAAGACAATAATCCCACTTACATAATTCCCAATGGCCTCGCGTATCTCGCCAGGATAATACGAACTATCCCTCCTTGCTAGAACACGATGCCTCCTCCATTCGTCGAGATCAATGTCAGTCTGTTTGTGTGTCGAAATGTCTTCCTCCCTGGGCCGCGCAAGCACCATCGGCTGCTGCTGAATAGGGCACGAATAGTCGACGGCGGCGGCCTGCGGCGCTGTCTGAACAATAGACGCCCTTTCATACATCCCAACCTGCAGCGAATGTTGCAAAACTTGTTGCTGTTGCACATTGTGATGGAGCTCCAGCTGCGGTGGTGGATGTTGTGGCAACGGCGGCTGCTGCTCCTGCTGGATCAGTTGCTGCTGGTCCTGCTCGAGCTCGGACAGATCAAACTTACGCTTCTTGGGCAGCTTGCACATGTCGCGGCTCGACATTGTCCAGGAACTGCTGCGGCCTAGGACGCGCACTACACACTGTTGCTACTGCTAGACAAGAAGCCCACGCGCACCGCTGGCGAAGTAGCGCTCATTGCTTCACCGTTTCTTGCGTGCCATTCTTCGAACAAATGTCAACCTACAACGACAAAATATTCGCTCATTAAAAATTCAGCAGATAACGCCTAAGGTGGATTAGATAAGGTGATAAAGAGCATGATCTAGGTTTACGTCGTTGGAATTGCATAGGAACGGAGTGAACACAATTAGCGCATGAATTAACTGTTGAATTCACGAAAAGTGCAAATTGTGAAGTGGTAGAGATTGGACTGTAAGCTATGCTTGGCGTTGATTGTTGGATACTAATGGCGACTTTAAATAGTGATAACGATAACGATTATGAACCAGTAACAATGAGTGCAATTCAATGCGTACAATACACCGTACAACAACGAATTAGTCATCAGCAAGTTTTCACGAATGAACCAGCAGTGCGAATAAAATTTAGCCGGTTTTTAACCAATGGCAACACCTGAGTATAATGTAGCAACGTGTACGCTACGCGTACTCGTGAGCTCATCTGTTTTCACTGTCTCCGGACTCATCACAGCGCCAAAAATCCGCAAGAAAATGCATTGGAATGCCAAATCCAATACAAGTGCGATAACTACGATTACTACACGAATCTACTACCTCGTACAACGTTGTCGCTGATGTATTCCGAGAACAAAAGCGAATCACTTTGCCAGCGACACGCTCACTACCGACTCTGGCTGCCCGGCGCGGAGTAGCCGGGAGTCTAGTTGCGATGTGTAATGATGATGTTGGTCATAGCCGCGGATTGCATGTGAATGCAGCGCCGCCGCCTTATCAATTGCCGCAATTTTTCATCCTCGTTTCCGCGAACGCGAAAATTACTCGCGGACCATCCACGCAGTGCACCACATCGGCCGCGTGCATTGACTAAGTTCTTGGAGGATCTAGTCAGGAGTTGAGCGCGTTGGACGTGAGCTGCTCAACGACATCACACAACAGGTTCTTGCTGTGAAGACTTCGAAGCTGAGGTGCAGAGGCGGATTTCGAAGAACAACTTAGGAAGGCATAAATGGAACCTGAAAGTGCGGGACACACACGAGCGATTTGAATTCATGGAATGAATAATTCACTTAAGTTGCTAGGAATTGATTTTCACCATTTCTATTATTACGTTGAATGCTTAAATTGAGCAATAATCTAACGACAGCTTAGACACATCTGCAAGAAGATACTGGACAGCACCAAGACACTTCAGAAACCACAAAGTATTGAAAAACTTAACTCCCTTTGGAGAATTCCCTCTCCTAACTTTCCACACTTCATTCATGCACCTATTGTTCAATAATGATACCATTCTTGTAAAACAATAAATAAGAAAATATCAGACATTTCCAGTTTCACTCAAATTACAAGATACAAATGAAAAAAAAAAAAACTACTTCTCATGTTTGAAACCTCAACTCGTAATAGAACTACCTCTTATATATAACTGCTCCACTAGATCCGCATCTGGAGCTTAGCTTCTACAACTAGTTCATCGTAAGTGGAAAAGTGAAAAACGTGCACGATATTGTAGGAAGCCTCGGTCTCTAGGCAGCAATGCATGAGGCGTATTTAGCAGGTAGAGACCGGTCGGTCTACGGAGAGTATTGCTGCCTACTGGTTCACATCGGCCAGTGAATCGAATGCCGAGTGCAGCACTACGATTGTAAAGTGAAGTGGGCCCCGGTCAACAAAGCTCGCTTCCCGCAGCGCAGACAAGTGTCTATCAGGTCTGTCGTTGCGTAGGCAGCGTACGTGCGTGCGCCGATGAATG
The DNA here is from genome assembly GCA_027574925.1 of Ecitoglossa quadriceps. Taxonomy (NCBI): domain Eukaryota; kingdom Metazoa; phylum Arthropoda; class Insecta; order Coleoptera; family Staphylinidae; genus Ecitoglossa; species Ecitoglossa quadriceps. The sequence continues at coordinate 7,200,327 of JAODGC010000004.1, forward strand.
AATGAATCGCGCTGGGAACTGTTTTGCAAACAATGGCAGCGGAAAAAATCGGAGAGAAGCAAAACAGTCACGGCACCCACATTCGAAATAGAACTAATCAGTGAATGTTATTTAATTCGGGACATTTGATATGTTTAAATGTTATATGGTCTTGAGGTGGATTGAGTTTCATAGTAGCCGCTATTTTGTTTTATTGTTAATGTTTGCTCATTGACAATGTTACTTCTCTTGTGCGGCTCATACCCTTACATTTGGATCCATAACCTTCCAATAACGCTGCTTTACTGCGTACGTGTGACACCCCCGCACGAACACCCTGCGTATGACCGTTCCACTACACATTCCGCACAGCAACACGCACGCGTTGTTTCCATGCACCGTGTGCACATACAGATGCACGCACAGCACAGAGGATCCTAGACAAAAGCGAGCGCCTGTGATGTTGGCGAATGTGCGGTGTTTACGAGCGTTGGCGTTGCACTCACCCGTCCGCGGCGGCTGCTGGCTGCTCAACGTCAGCGCGGGCCCGGTACCTCTTCGCCGAGCATCGTCGCCTCCTGCGGTGGCGGCCCCTGTTGCGGCTGTTCCTATAGTGATCGGATTGCACCCGCTGCGCGCCGTTAATTTGGCAACTGGCGGCGGATCGGCCGAATACACGCGCGCGCTGCGCTCAGTAGAGCTGCATTACACCGATTTGTACAACCTTTACAAATTCGCGAGCACACGCGCACGTCCACAGCATGATTGTTTGCAATGTATCAATGGGCGCAGGAACAAAAACAGCGGACGCGCTCGGTACGCGGCGGGGACATTGCGAGAGCGGCGGCAGCGCGCGCTGGCGTCTGGCCGGAGGACGAGGAATTTCACGCACAAAGAACATTGCACCGCCATCTGCAAACCCTATACTGAATTATAACGCACAAATGTATTTGCACAAGTATACCATTGATACTCCTGCTGCTCTTGCTACTTTAAACTGCCGAAAAAGAAGAATATAACCGAAAACAATAAATAAGCAATTATTCTACTAGCATTATCTGTTGAAATCCTATATCCTATATCCCTTTAACATGCATGTGGAAGACGATGGAAATCCTTTCCTGCTGTATCCCTCCTCCGATATGTACTGCGGACATGGCGTGCAATGTATGCATCTCAGCAGCCTTGGCAGAAACCTGCAGGAAGTCCAGAAAATTGTAGTCTAGGTTAGATTTATCAAAATAAAGTCGCAACGTTTAAAAATAAACAATGTCGCAATATTTTCCCAATCACCATGTAATAACTTCAAAGAACTAAATTATCTTACTGTTATAAGCTTAGTGCATCAGTGCATTTAATCTATCTCCTCAAATTCAAATTATGTAATAGTAAAATGCCAGGAAAGGTGAAAGTGAAGATCATCTCTGGCAGGAATCTGCCTGTGATGGACAGATCTAGTGATACAACTGATGCCTATGTAGAAATCAAGCTAGGTACAACCACCTTCAAGACTGATGTCTGCAGGAAGTCCCTGCATCCTCAGTGGAATTCAGAGTGGTATAGATTTGAAGTATGTTCATATCTTGTAGATTTGTTGAGATATGAAGTGGATGCAGCATTTGTGTGTTAATTTTGCAGTTGGATGATGCTGAGTTACAAGATGAACCACTTCAAATCAGGCTAATGGATCATGATACTTACTCAGCCAATGATGCCATTGGCAAGGTTTACCTCAACCTAAATCCACTGCTACTGCCTGCTACTAGTCTCCTAGGTAAATGGAATGATGGCAGCAACTCTTGTCATGAGGGCAACTCCTCTGTAATGAGTGGATGGATTCCAGTATATGATACAATGCATGGTATCAGAGGGGAAGTGAATGTGATTGTTAAAGTTGAGCTATTCACTGACTTTAACAAATTTAGACAATCATCATGTGGGGTGCAATTCTTTTGTTGTAAGTTGTGTGCAAAATGAATGTAATGTACATGAAGTATTTGCCTCCTTGCAGCACCTGCAATCCCATATGGTTTCTATGCTCAAGCAATCCAAGGCTTTGTTGAAGAGCTGGTAGTCAATGATGATCCAGAATATCAATGGATTGATAAGATTAGAACACCTAGAGCTTCCAACGAGGCGCGCCAGACGTTGTTTTGCAAACTATCTGGAGAGTTGCAAAGGAGAATCGGCTTGAAAGCGTTGGAAATGGGCGGAAACTCTGTGATAGGGTATAACCAAAGTTTTGATCTTGAAGGGGAGTCTGGAATAGTTGCTAGAGGTATTGGAACTGCTGTTACATTGGTTAAATTGTTGGATTTACCATCGCCGGGGACGAACGCTGAATGCGGGATCAATGAAGAGTGAGTAAATTGTTGCAGTATGATGCTTTCTTGAGGATTGATATGTGGTTCATTTCTTCCCATTGTTGTCGAGTTTTGTTGATGTTGGCGCGCTGAGCTTTATTTTTGTACTGATCAAGCACTGACGAACAGCTGTTGCGCCTTGTGTAATTTCGGTTGCAGAGCTTGCAGGTCTACGTGCGAATTTTAATACGTGACCCACTAATTTCAACCTCTATTGGTTCCCATCGGCAAATCGCAGCATTGTTCTGCAGACTGCAGGAACTAGTTGCAGTAGTTCTTACGGTACCATTGGTGCCAGTGTGAATTCCTTATATGGTATATTCACCGCCCATCAAGTTCTCTTGCCGTTTGCCCCACTTATACATTCCTTGATTGGATCCACACTGACGAATCCTGCTTCTATGTTTCCTGCTTGATTTGTTTTATTTGTGGCTTTGAACTGGTGTCCATTCTTACTTCACCACTTTTGATTTGAATTACTGTTTTTCTGACTCTAGGCGAGCGCAGAGCTATCTAAAGTTTCTCGGCTCAGCAAAGGGCTTTTACTTGACATCCAACAAGTTCAATTACTATGCTAATACTGATTTCGCTAACGCAACTAAATTCAACTTAACACATCCTTTTAAATCCCCTTCGCCAACAGCATCAATTCGCTCGTTGAAAGAACGCTGTATTCTGCGCCCTGAAACAATGCCGCCCTTTTTGTCCCAGTTGTCTAGGCATTTGTCAGATCGAGACTTTAATTACCCTGTTTCCATAGCGCCTCCTAGCCCAATTGAAGCCCATCCTGAATCCATGATGCAGCATTCTGTGTCCCTTCAAACTGTGCTCAAACAGGAGGACCTAAGAGGAAGACCAGGTTATGGTATATCACAGAGATTTAAAAATTTGAAGTACTCGTCCCAGAGTATGATCACTAGGAAGATGATTGCATTGAAAGCAAAGTTAGGGAATGAAGCAGGAAGTGATGATGCAGATGACAGTAAAAAGAATTTGATGAAGTACGGCCGTACACAAAGTGATAACACTGGAATGGCTGAGATACTAGTGAGGAGTGTTTTTCATGCTACCACCAGTTTGGACTGTATTGCGGAATCTCCCATGCAACACAAGCTAAAGAGTGCCGAGGAAGAAGTAAAGGAGACCCAGATGGGACGCAGTTATCTCTCTTTGCCAATACCAACATCACCTTCCTCCTCTTGCAATTCAAGTATAGCTGATGAAAATGAAGATGATGACGACGACGATGATGATGAGGAAGACGACGATGACGAGACATCTAATGATCAGATTCCAGAATTGGATACAGTTAGTCATATTGTGGAAGCAGTTAGGAAATTGTCCATGATTCAAGCTCCTATCCAGATTCCAATCCATCACAATCTCAGTGAAAGTCATCTTGGTGAAGACACAGATGACCAAGAGCGGGAATACTATGACAATAAGTTTTTATTTATTATTGGAGATTCAGAATCGGGGCAACAAGGATTTGGTGAGGATATTGAAGGTGGAAATTTGCTTTATTATCAAGATCAGGAAGAAGATCCGCCTTCGTTTGTACCACAATTTGCGAAAAGTTTTGAAAGGATAAAAAAGGCATCTACTGCTAAGTCTCTCACTGCATCTGATTTAGAAGTTGTGGGTGATGAAGTAGCTAAGGGCTTGACGTTGAACAGAAAGTTTACTTCGCTTCACAACATCCATCACTCTGAGTCCAAATGGAACAAGTATTCTGCCCACGGAGGAAAGGAAACTGTTTTAGGAGAATTGTTCCGGAGGATTAATAGTGATAATGTTTATTTATTAGAAGAAGTGGAGGAAGATCATGAGATAAAAGAAGAAATACGAAAATTGGAACTTGAGGTTAAACATCCGAAGAATACTAAACCTTTCAATTTGATAATACCATCGTCTAAAATAGAACGGCCTCTTGATGCATCTTCGGGAAGCTCTGCTGATATACTGGAAACCTATAACAAGTCCCACCCTAATAAGTTTATCCCCAAACAAGTGCTACATGTGCTCAAGAAACTAGATAATAAATTCCACCATCATAAAACTCCTAAACAATTACCACCTGCAAAAGGAACGCCGCATTCCTCTTTCCCAGATACTAAACCTGATTTGCTCCAACCTCACCTACAAGAAAATATACCTCACTTACCAGTGCATTCACATGTTTTGGATTTAGAAGATGCAAAATCGCCTGCTTTGGAAACAACTGATGAAGAAAAGTCTTTGCAGGGAGACAAACATAAACACGGTTTAATTCACTTCTTGAAAGAAGGAAAAGAGAAGTTAATTCATGCTTCAGAGGACTTGTATCATAAGATTCATGATGGGAAGGAAGGAATTAAAAATGATCATGGATTGTTAAACATTGCACTGGGGAATGTTTTAATTGATAGTATGCAAGATGTTTTGGCCACTTCAAGTCCTGATTCTCAGTTGGTGAACCCTGGGTTTACACCTGATGTTGGAGAACTTCTTGATCATTCTGCTAAGGAAGACGGTTCGAAATCTACCAAAGAAATTGAAGATACCCATCCCAATGGTTTACTAGAAAAGTTAAAGGAGGGCAAAGAGAAACTTCTTCATGGCCCTAAAGATCTATTGCATCGCCTTGATTCGAAAATTCACGACCATCGTGATAAACCCATGAATGAGCATGGTCTTCTCAACATTGCTCTTGGAAATGTCCTCATGGACAGTGTACAAGAAGTCCTGGTAACTTCTCACAGTTCTACACCTGCTCTCCAAACTATACCACATTCTCCTATACCCTACCCTCAATTAATTCTACATCCAGACACTTGTGAACCTCCCAGGCCTTCCCCAATTTTGCCAACTCTGCCTCCAGAATCAACTAAAACACCTTCCACAGTTGAAGAATACCCCACTAAACAAAGCCCCCCACTCAATATGCAAATTGAGGGTGGCATTAATCCAGTGCATGCTTGCTTAACCAACTCTAGGACCATGGATCCATCACAGCAGCAACCACTTCTGACCACATCTACCACCAACAACAGCATCACAACGCAGTTTGAGGCAGTCGAAAATGGGCACCATCGAACTGAATCCCTCGGAGTAAGGATCTCACACTCTCCAGCAAAGATCAATGCGATTCCTTGCATCCACAGAAGATCTTCCGATTCGGATCTTAGCATCACACCGAAAGGTATGTCCTGTTGAAGTGGCGCAGATGAGGCTAGCGTAGTAATAATGCACGTGGAGGAATTGCAATTACAAATTATTTGATTCAGAGCGCAATAATTTGCACTGTTTTGGTTTCTCGTGCCCTGGTATATTTTGGGACGCGATATGTACATATTTTTTGACTCCTCGTTTTTGATGATACTTTTGATTTTATGTTAGGAATCCGGAGGAAAAGTGAGTATTACGCGTAGAGCAGCGAGAATCACAATTTTGTATGTACTCACTGTTTGATGTTATCATTGCTGTTACTATTTTATTTTGGATTTTATTGTTTTTTACCCTTTTAATACACATCGACAACGCTTCTTTCGATGTTATTGAGTTTGAATTTCTTTATGTGCTAATATCTTACTAATCTTTCTCTTCGTCAACATACAATTGTTGTTTGCCAATCGCAACATTGAACTTATAAAATCGACAAGTAAATAACCAACTTAACTTTCATGTTGACCAGGGAATAGCCTGACTGGAAGTGACAGATCGGGAGGGTATTCAAGTGGGCAGCATATGCGTGCGGCCATGATACGTACCACAAGACCCCAGGAGAATTTCGATATAATGGAATATCCTTTCCTTACGCTATCAAAATATCCCTCGGGTTTTATTTCCCACATAGGTAATTATCTTGTATATTGTGCCTGCCTTGAACTGGTAGAATTGGAGTTATAGGTGGATCTGTAAGTGCACGGAGTGTAAAATTATTGGAAAGGATTTCGAATCTGGAGGAACCAGAGTCACGTGATACATGGTGGTCTGAAATTCGGATGGAAATTAGGTCACATGCTAGGGCTCTTAATTGTAATGCAGTTTTGGGATATACGGAAAGTACAAGCATCTGGTAACGACTTTTGCGATCGCCGAAAAATTGAGTAATCCGAGGAAAGTTAGAAAATGTGTGATTTTTTGTTTTTCAGCGATGATGTTTGTGTCCTAAGTGCAAGTGGAACGGCTGCTGTCTTAGGTTTTCCTCATTCGTCATCTGAAGCCGCTGATAATCTAGGAGGATTGCCGCCTTTGCCGAAAAATACCTTATCAACAATGACTACGTCTCTAGACCGCAATGATTTTGAAAATAAAACTAATAGCAAAGATCCCAAAGACACAAAAGTTTCCAACAATTCTAGCACATGGAAAGACAAAACAAAATCTTCGGAAGACAACATCAAATCCGCTTTGCACGCCTGTAACTCTATCAAAAGCAAAGTTGCCTCTTCTGCCATTCCTTCTAATACAAGTCCAGATAGGGATTCTTCACAACCACTCAAATCTTCTTGTTCAATATCCCATCTTCCTTACGTCTCAAACTCGAAGCCTTTGAGGTCCTCATCGATCAAATGCTGTACTTGTGGGTAAGACCATTTTGAAAACAAAATACGTATATTATTTCAACATGTCCTGGTCGTTTCAGTGTTTTTAAGGTACCTGATATGCTCATAGCAACCATTGAGATCCCAGAGGGAATGCCCAACTTTGGAAGAGGTTGTTTTATACAATCCTACGTCTGTAGACCACTGAAAGACCTCAAAGGAGAGTCAAATGCGAAAGAAATCTCAGATGGTCTGCCATTCCTCGAATATGAACTTCACCGCTTTTTGATTAACAAGTTGAAAGTTAAAGGAATGAATGCTATTTTTGGGTTGAAGGTTAGAATATCGGTTGGAGAGAGAATGTTGATTGGAATAGCCACAGGGACAGCGGTGTTCCTATCTTCGCTACCAGCTCCGCTATTGCCTAAATTGGTGTCGGATAGGACGACAGATGAGAAGAAATTAACACAATTGCAAAAGGACCTACATGATACCATTAGAAGAAATAGAGAGATTTATCAATTGAGGTCTATTGTAAGTTAACTAAACTTTCAACCCATTGCCACGCTTCTAAACTGTTGTTTGTTATTGATCAGGAGGAAGTCAATGGCGAGTGCAACAAATTACTCCTTGAATCAGATGGATCTGAAGATGAATCACCGAGTCTTGACTTATCTATCGGCAACAAAGACTGTTGTATTCTCGAAGTAGATGATCCAGATGATGCTGATGTTTTAAAATCTTTAATGGAACCGCGTCCACCTGATGGTTTCCATGTGGTTAACACTGAGCTGGTGCCAGGTTTAGAAGACCTGGAAATAGTAAAGAATTTGCAAATGTTCACACAGATTTGGAGAGCAAAAATACCACCTCCCTTCGATTTAGACAAACACTTTCATAGGTTGTTGCAAAGTGTGTACTTTAAGCTGAGAAGGATGATTCCATGTGCGTTGTGTGATTTGCAATTTCGTGTGGATTCTCCCGAACCAGATGAGATACAGTTATGCGTTCTTGGGATGGCTTTAGGTCTAGGTGATCCGGTCAGAAATGTGAAGAAAAGAAAGCTCGTTATACCTAAAAGAAGCGGTAAGTTTGGAAGAAAATAAACGGGTTATCTTTGATTTTGGGACTTGGGATGTCTAGATGATGATCTTATCTTCAACTTAGAAGAAGACCAGATCCCGGAACATAGTGTAGTGCAAAACCAGTCCACACATTTACTCCAGGTCCAGGCTTTAAGGCATCGCCAGAAGTCCCCGACGAGAAATAAGCTTACAAAACAAAGACACGTCAGTATTTGAAGGGGAGCTTTTAAAATATGGTAAAAGTTGATAATTTTTTTGATAGGTACCTTATAGAGAAAGACATGGGGTCGATATAACTCCTCTTTCATACGTGCCAGGAGGGAAAATTGAAAAGTACCTTGGAAATCTCAACTTTTTCTTCATCAGGGAAACAACCTCCTTGCGCGAGGTAAAAAAAAAGCTGTAGCAGCATCATGATAGTGATGTTTATTTTTATTTTTTTCGAATTTCTCTTTGTCCCGAAAGGAGGGTGGTCTCAGTGGATTCGTTCATAGTTTTGTTACTGAAATCCTTGCAATTGTCAGGGCACACGTGACAGCCCTTGGTGGAAATGCTATGGTGGCGTATTTCATCACAGAGTGTGTGTTGAATCATAATTTGCACAAAAATCAGGTGAGTTTTTCTATGTTATCGTTGCCTGTGATGATATATATCTAGTTTTACGTTGAATTTTTCCTGGGAATAACAATTTATGTATGCTCCGTGTGACAAATATGAAATATCGGAAGAAAGGCAAACAGGGAGATGTCTTACAGGTTTTGTTTTATATAACACCATTGTGCGAGGTGCGAGGAATAATGTATGATCCGATTACACTTCAAAGTCCGGCTGTATGCGCACTTTGAAGTGTAATCTCTGCTTTGACGCAAAAGATGATCATAAAACCCCTTGCCAACTGAGGAGGTGGCGGTGAGGAGTTGAATTACATTTGGATTCTAGTTTTATGCTGAAAGTTTCTTCAGAAAGTGCATCAGAGCAATTTCGATAAATGTAACATACGATCAATCACCCTTACAAAAATTGGGCGTTGGTAAATCACAATTTAAAAATATTACCATTATTATACAATACAAGAAATATGTAGCTTCCTCACAAGAATTTGAGCCACGATTGCTTTAATACATCTGCGTGCATGGCGCAGATGTTTTTCCAGCGCCTATTTTTCACTTTACACCGATTCCCCGGCTGCTCAGATGGCCGCCCGCCCCGGCAAAGAAACCTGCTTTCTTTACGCTCCGTGAAATATGCATGAAGCTTATTGTAAGTGTATCGCTTGTGCGCTGCACGAACTCCGACAATCCCGAGCTTTCCGGCTATAGTGCCCACACGTGAGATGCGAGGATTTGCATTAAAGACATTATATAATGTGTATCATAATGTATTCGACAGAGGTACAGTAGTCTAGGGCTCAACAAGTGCATCATTGGCATCCAGACGATGAGATAAAGTTATTAAAATTCCGGGAGATTCAGGGTGAATCCTTGCTCGTTGAAAAACGTACTTGGAAGCATGCTTATTGTGGTGGACTTGATGGGGATTTGGTTGCGCTCTGATTTTTTTCCCGAATTGATATAGACTCAAATGAAGAAGAAAACATGTGTCGTTTAAGTTGCGATATTTTAGACGTGTCTAGTCCTTGCTGAGCACGAAAAGGCGCTGTTCGAACTGATAATTGTTCGCACTTTGTAGTCGTATCGCGTGACACGTGTACCCATGAGATACGAGAGGTTGCGTCGCGTTATTTATTGATTTTCTACCATTTGCAGCGTTTTCCGGACCGCTGCAACTGTATCGATGGCAGTTGAGCACAATGCACGCAATCCACAATTGACGTTTGATAACAAACTCTGCAAATTTCATCTGGCTCTTTCTTGAAATGTTGCTATATTTTCACAAAGAAGAATAAGAGTATCATTTTCACGCAGACTTCCCTGTGGGAACAGTCTAAAGTCACGAATAACAAAAATAAAAAATGGTTTAATAATGATCTTAATAATCATGATTTTGTTGTTACAGGCACAGTGTCTTATTAACGTGGGTGGTGATGTTGTCTACGTATCTTATTTTACCGAAGATCACTGATTATCCGAATGTCAAAATGCATAAAATATCACATATTGCGAATAATTAATTCAATTCATTATGTCATTTAAGTTCATGCTCATTGCCAAGTTTAGTCTAGATGGAAAAACGGCGTAAAATAATTCCTCAACTTCTTACAATTCAATGTAACGTTAAAAAATTACGAAATCATTACAAAAATAAGACACGGAATGTTTTAAGCCAATTGCATGCTTCGAAATTAGTGGGAAGTCGTTAGGAAATCAATCGAATGACGTACTTATATTCGTATTTAATTTATTTTTATTTATTGCCACCGGAGAATTATAGAAATCTAAGAAGTTAGAATGTGGACTGTTATTGTATATTATATTTTTCTATAAAAATATAGCCGTTGCAGCTTGAGGAAGGTGGTAGAGTGCTCAACAAATTGTTGTAGGATTAATTAATTATATAAAGTATAAGTACGAAATAAATAAATTTCACAAGACTTAACGTGACGTTTTAAAAGTGCTTCAGATTAGCGTCTTTTAATTGCTACATCACTACACAAAATAGAGTTTATATAAATAAAATAGCATGGTTTAAACGCAAGGTATTAAAATTTAAACAAAGAATAAAAAACTGCTGAGGTTTGTTTCTGATTGATCAGTTATTTCCTATTGTTCGAGAGACTAATTTGGGCATAGCGAATTGCATATCTATTTAAACTTTTAAAATGCTTTAATTACTAGGCCTAATCATCATCAATTATATCTAATGTTTATCGGGCATATAGAGGCGTAATTGAAAATGTTATCTTCTAAAATACCACCAAATTTAATTCTAGATATATCCTAAGATATTAACAATTCATCATTTGCTCTGTACCAATTGTTGGCCAAACTGCACTTTTATAAAGCACACCAAACATGAAATTATCTCAATCCTAACAAAACCTATTCTACTTTAAACTCTCCAACTTCTCAATTCTTTCTTCTATTTCAGCCCTAAACATATTTCAATTAATTGGTCTTCACTTATAGATAGAGTAGTAGACTTATGTAATTAAACTTAATGCATGCATGACTTACCTTTTTGTATACTTCAAAAGATGGGCATTTGTCCTGTCCCTTTTGAAATGAACCATTTCAGTTAAACTAATTACAGTACACCTCGCAAAATATCTTGCCAACCTTTTTATTCTCTCTATCTACTTGTTATACATTGAAAATGGTTTTCTCTTAGTGTAATTAGCAATATATAAGTATAATAAACAATTTACATGTTTTGATTATATCATTAATAAACATCATTGACACTGCGCTATGATGTCGTTTTCAAGGATATGAGGACGAGGTGAAGGATCAAAGTCGAAAGAGAGAAGATGAAGTACATCAAAGCTTTAAGTCTTAATTCAATACTTAATTACTGCACCATGTTGTGTGTAGACCGCTTAATTGTCTCATCTTGACTTGTGCCCTTCTTGTTCAGATGTCAATGTTTAGTTGTTTAATTGTGATGTTTAATGACTCGCTCTTTCGATGAGTCCGCGTGCATCGCAGGAAAGGAATAAGGAAGAAAATGAAGAAAATGAAGAAATGGTGGCAGCAGAGGGTGGGTGTGTGGAGGCATGGGGTCCATTAATAAGTTGGAGTTAACATCATGAGATCAATTTAGAGACCGTTCCGTCGGCCGAAGCGCAGGAAAACGTGATCCACGTCCTGCCGCTTCACGCCTCGCGTGTCGGTCTGGTGGCGCTCGTATAGGGGAGCTTCCATGATGTCACCTGCGGGAAATTAAACACACGTGAGCGCATTTGAGGTGTTATATATCATTTGTTTCCTGCTGCTTGCGTTTTATTGCATTTGTTTAGCAAAGCCTTTAGTTCCCGAAGAAAATCCAGCCTTGAACATTGCTAATACGAAATGTAATGTCGATTAAAGCTTCCTTCTGAATAAAACTGAAAGAAGGTATGGTGAACTATTGAATAGTGTTTACATGATTATAATCTCATTATTTAAACTATAGTTATTACGATTCAAGTGGATCAACTACAAAATATTTCCAAGTTGTGAAGGATATGGAAGAAATATAAATTTTAATTACTGATAACTCCGAATATATTATAGATAAGGTAATTTTGTTCAAAGATATGAATAGAGGGACTATCCTTCTAAATATCAATGTTTAGAATACCAACATTATGTTGTTTAACTTGCAGTTCTAGACGATTATTCAATTAAATATCGAAAACGCTTCAGTTATCATTACTTTCCCACGTATTTCCAACCTCAATCCTTAATATCTTCCTAAATATTATCGTTCCCTTTATCATCCTCTCAAAAGTCGCACAAATATCTCAATATAAACTCAACGTACTCAAATGATAAGAACTCGTATCAAATGTTTAAACAGTTTCAAATTATTTCCTAATTTATTCCAATTTGCGATAAATTACCTTCCTCTGGTGGTGTCTCACGCTCCAACACAGCCACGCAGAGCTGCCTTACCGCCGACGGCACCTCCTTAAGACCTGGTGGGCAGATGATCACCGGAATAGCAGATGCCGATGACGTAGATGTCGCAGCGAGCACAAAAAGCATTGCGCCAAAAGCCACGGCGACACAGGAGTAGTGCTGCATTGTAGTTCTAAGCCTGTTAAATGCATTCAATGCATAAAAGGCCAATCGGATTCATTACCGAAGCGCTGAGCACATACAAAGCTCGAAATAATGAGCAAGAATCGTATGCATATATCATTTCAATTTACGCAATCGACTGCATAATGTCACAACCCAAAGTCTTAAACAAAGCACTGCATCTACTAATTAGTAGAATCCCGATCGAAATTGTTTTGCGATGTTAAATGTGTGGCATGCTAATAGTTCATTCAGCAACCTAAATAATGTGCTGAATATTCAGTTTAAATATGCTGAAAGTTGATTTATTCCTGCGTTGATTAAAATTTAAGTTGCCAAGATAACCCAATTTTTGTAAAGGTTATGAGGACTTAAAATTGCATAAATGTTTATACTGCGATAATGGGACTTTTTTTGTTTTCGCTCATTTTTCTTGCTTATTCGTCTAATAATGCCTTGTCATTAGCAATTTCTGTTGATTGTTTCCTGGGAAATCATAGTTTAAAAAAAAGTATGAATGTCGCGGTGGATTGTGACATTAATTGGGAAGCTTTTTTCCGCGTCGGAAAACAATTACAGCGTAACAAGGCAAAACGCGAAAGGAAACCGTTTCAAAAAGAAGATAAAATCTGTCTTAAAATTGAAACAAATACAGTTAGATGATTTAATCTACATGAAGTGAATTATTATTCTCTTGTTTGAGATTAAGGTTGTGAAAAATTAAAAAATCAAATAAAACTAAACTTTTTGATCAAAATTAATAGGAAAAAAAAGATGAATATAATATATAATTTAACAAAAAAAAAAAAAAAATAAGTAAACTCAACATAACTCACTTGATTAACGAAGTCCGCGTTGCTCTTCGTAAAATTCAAATCGATCTAGGTGACTCAAGAAGACTTTGAGAATAATTTTTCCGAAGACAAATAATTCACACACTTAAACTAATTTTGCTTTGTTGCAAGACTATTGCAGACTGCTGCAGATGCTGTAGATGATAACGAATGTGCGCGCCGCTGCCGCCGCCGGCATCTTTTATATCCCGTCGATGGGCGTCTGGCGCGCGCGGTGGTGGCGGCGGCAACACGCCCGACCGCGCTTTATCTTGCGCCCGTTGCGTGCCTCTTGGCTACCTGTTGACGAGTCTGTTTTGAAGACGCGGTGTCACCGCCAAGGCAAGCAATGCAACTTGCATCGGCGAATTGCAACCAATGTGTCCAAAATTCGCCGGAGGTGGTGCGGCGCAGTTGAACTTCCGGTGCCCGGCAATGCTTATCGCACTTGGACAAATATTGTTTTAGTGATTTCAGCGATAGAGCGCTGCCGTATGTATCGACATTGTGGTCGTCGTCCTAATACACTTGCCATTTAGATTTTCACTATAGTTTGACGTGGCGCATGATGAAAATAACATTGTTTGCACATGGCATGAGCATTACTGGCAATGTGGAAATATTGATTGGAAATCACTTCTTCGGGTAGTATGTTGAAATATAATAATCCTGAAAAACCAGTGGAGCTTTCGTGAAGACATAATTTAAAGCCTAGGGGGAAACTACGCCACTGACAACTATTTAACGCAGCTAATCTTGGAAACTTCAACAAAAAATAACATGCGAAACTTGCACCAAGATGATAATATTTAAGAAGATTAATATCAAATTTATTTTCACTTGTCTAAGGGCTGATTACAATAAACTTATAAATAGTAAATTTATTCGCTTCTAACTTATGTTTTCATCATTGTAATAATCTTCAAATCGACTTTTAGTTTTCTCGACTTTATTCCTCAATATCTCCTAAAATATTACAACTCAACGAATTTCTTCTTTGCCTATTCAAAGATCACATCGCCCTTGAACCCCCTAGCAAAATATATTAAAATAAAACAGTAATCTAATTGTATAAAATGTAAGTTGATACGCATGGCGCGCATCTGGACATAGCGCTCGGTTGACGGAAAATGATCTCGTAAACCACCTCTCCGAAATGCACGCAGTGGAAAATGGTGGCAGCTGATGGCGCAACAAGTGCACCACGCGCACATCAGCTTACTTATATGAATATAATAGAATGGAAGGCAAATAAAATACGCTCTGCTTGGCCCTAAGTGCGAATCCGTATCTTAACCTTTTCCAGCTATCATCAAAGGAAACTAAATATAATTCTCGCTGGAAAAGACACACGCGAGTATTTCCAGGAAAGACAAGAGGTTCAAAGATTAAATTTTGGCTTCATATTTGATGAGAGAGAAAAGTCTAACAGTACAAAAACTGTGTTTTTCCAGGCCTAATGTATTAGACGTGGGTGAGACGCGGGTGAGTGCATTTTGTTTAGGGCATCAATAAAATAAAGAAATGCATCAATAAAAAGCAATTTATATACAATTCATTCTCAGTGATAAACGTCCTCGGGCAATGCATTAACGCCCCGCCGACGACTTGTCACCGTTAACATGTTATCACCATATTTACGTTTTTATCGCCCATCAGCATATTTGTGGTTTGATCGTAAGCCACTTGTTAACAGCTCGCAACGTGTTTGTTCATGCTGTGAAAAGGCATTGCAATGATTCCAGAAATGTCTTCTTTATTGTAAAATATTATCTTAAAATGGCTATGTTGGCGCAATGTAGTGTCCTCTGATGTTTACTTGCGTCTTTCACTTGGATGTAATTAGTTTGTAGGGCAAACTCAGTGTGTCATGTGCGCAAGTTTGATCGAAAATATGTCCGTAAATATTAATTGTAGGCACATTTTCTTGTACTTGATGAATAGATCTAACCACTTATTCAATTTTAAATGCTCTGCAATGTAAAACAGAGCAACACGTTACTCGATGTACTTAATTATTGACTTATGAACTCATCACTTTTTTACTTTTAATAACATAATTAATTGCAGCAATTAAACGTTGTGTTTCCAAACTCGAAGTGCAACTCTATATTTATCATTTATTGAACAATTGATTAAAATATCTGGTTCTCAACCTATGTTAGAATAAATGTGGTGTTTATTTTCAATTTTATTGAAAATATTTTGACTATTTTAACCCCCAAATTGCCCGTTCCAAGTCCATGTCTCGTCCTATCAATTAAAAGAATTAAAATCCATCCATTGCAACCGCACTCGTACGTGTTGGTGTCAACCCAAGAATTGCGAGCCGGCAACAATCGAGGAAAAATATCAAGATGAAAATCATTGTAATAATTACAATGCTCTGCCTTTGATGTTTGCTCATGGCTTCCACCGCGTCACAATTAGTTTAGTCGGTAAGCTGTGGCAATGTCATTCAACACCAATTCTCTCGCCGATCGAATTTCCCAGACCTTAGATAAAGATGTTAGGACATAAACAGGAAGATGGAATCCGGTAACGTCTGGGGCCTGTGTCTTACGAGTTGGTGAACTGATTACGCACGAGGTATTTAATCACTCTCCGAAATGACGAGGCTATAATGATCTTGACGCACGCCTTGTACATATTTATGCAGCGGAGATAAATCATGAGGCAGGAAGGCGACGAAAAGGCGCAGGAAATCGAAATAAATTCGCTACGTTGCCAGAATACATACAATGAGTGTCCCCCTAGCTGCCTCTTCTGCAATGCTTTAATTTGAATGGAAGCAACGCATTGCGCATTTTTACAACTTAACACTGCCATAATTGTTGTTTATTGCGAGTTGAAAAAACAAGTCGCAAGAAAATCAATGGCGAAGAGTGTTGAAGATGCTGCGACCGGCCGAATGTGATTACATTTGGGTGCGAAATATGCCGAGGATGAAATTGCAATGTGAGCTGACTAACAACTAGTCAGGCTCAATTTGGACTTGGATTTGCTGTCAAAATATCACCAACGCCTTTAAAACAAGAAAGAATGGGCCAGTGACAAGTTTCCTCGTAGAACTGATGTGCCTACGTTGGTAATGTTTTCAAAAAACTCCAGATATTATAAATAATAGAACAACATTCACGGGTTTTGATAGCATAATTCTGAATAATATGTTAATGATTTAATTAGCAATGTTAATTTCAATGTTGTGAATAGTGGGGAATGGTTGAACATTACGTTCCCATCAAATGCCCGGCAGTAGGCACACAACCTTGAAGGACAAACGTATCAAACTCCTGATCATTCTACATTCCGTGACTAAACTATTTCAAATTTCTACAACGTTCTGAATCAAATGGCGACCGCCACGCGCACAAAGAGTGCCAAATACCTATCAGTGTACGAAAAAGAAGAAGGTAATTGACAAAAAAACAAAGAAATTTGTTCAAGCTTAATTTAAAAAAAAAAAAAAACTGGTTTATTAAGGCCTCATCAAAGAAAACCCGTACTATAGTGATCTGTACACTCAAACATATCGTGAGTCCATTGAACATCCGGAGGAATTCTGGAGAAAAATTGGATCCCTCCTAACCTGGTCGAAACCATGGTCTAAAGTGTTGGACAACTCGAACGAGCCTTTCACAAAATGGTAACTTGAACCTACTTAGAAATCATCACAAAATATATTTTTCTATTCATAGGTTTGTTGGAGGCGAAATTAACGCCTGTTATAACGCTGTGGACTGCCATGTGCAAGCTGGAAATGGGTCTAAGGTAGCATTAATTCACGACAGTCCATTGACGCATACGGTGAGGAAGATTACGTACGCCGAACTTCTGGATAAGGTAAATTCCCAAGCGGTAGCAAGTTGCACAGGTCGCGCAAATTTAAGATAATTACGCAACATTTCCATTAAGGTCTCGCACTTGGCTGGAGGCTTTGCATCGCTAGGCGTGAAAAAGGGCGACACCATTCTCATCTATATGCCCTTGATCCCTGAGGCGATTATTGCAATGCTGGCTACAGCTAGGCTAGGTGCTGTTCATTCTGTTGTTTTCGGAGGTAAACATGTCAAATGATTTGAACCTGCCTAGGAATGAAAAACTGTTTGGTAGGTTTTGCAGCTCGGGAACTCTGCTCTAGGATAGAACACTGCGAACCTAAGCTAATTGTAGCTGCTAGTTGTGGTATTGAACCACATAGGATCATAAAATACAAGGATATCCTTAACGAAGCCATTGAATGGGCTTCGTACAAACCAGAAAAATGCGTAATTTTCCAAAGAAAAAGCCTAGATATTGCTCCACTTGACGTGGAAATGGACATTCTGTGGGAAGATGTACTGAAGCTGGCAGGACCACATAAATGTGTCCCAGTTGAAGCTAACGAACCATTGTACATTTTATACACATCTGGCACCACTGGTGAGCTATCTCATCCAATTCCTAGGTATTCGTCCCACATCTCCCAATGTTTTATAGATCAACCAAAAGGTGTCCAACGTCCAATTGGAGGTCACCTCGCTACTTTATACTGGACCATGTCTAGTGTCTACGGAATGCAATCCGATGATGTTTGGTGGGCCGCCTCCGATCTTGGTTGGGTCGTGGGACACTCCTATATTTGCTACGGCCCCCTCCTCTTTGGTATCAGCAGCATCATGTACGAAGGCAAACCGGACCGCACGCCCGACCCAGGGCAGTATTTCAGGTGAATCACACTTAGCCAGTAAAAGTTTGTAGAAAGAAGTAAACGTTTTCCGCATCTAGAATCATCGATGAGCACAAAGTGAGTGCGTTGTTCACGGTGCCGACGTCCTTCCGCGTCATAAAACGGGAGGATCCGCACGTGACCTTTGGTCGTGGCTACTCGTTGAGGTCACTCAAACGCATATTTGTCGCTGGGGAGCATTGCGATTACGATACCAAGTCCTGGGTGGAGAAGACCTTCAATGTCCCTGTATTGAACCACTGGTGGCAGACCGAGACAGGACATGCTATCACGGCGACGTGTGTTGGCCTTGGACACAATCAATCTCCGCCCAAGTATGCCGCTGGCATGCCCCTGCCAGGATATGACGGTATGTAGATTATTTCAGTCCTGAAGTGCAAAGTGCAGGACAAAGGTTGAGGTTGCGGTCATTGTTACAATTTTCACTTTTACAAATGCATATTCATGTTTTTCTGTCGTTCATAGTTCAGGTATTGGCAGATACTGGCGAAGTATGTCAACCACATGAGTTGGGCAGGATTGTGATTAAACTACCTTTACCTCCAGGGACCATGAATACTCTCTATCAAGCCCCAGAAAGGTTCTGTAATGTGTACTTCAATAAATATCCGGTAACTTATTAAAACTGCGCTCTTCCAAACGGTCGCTTCTACTTCAAAAAATCCCATTTCAGGGTTATTACGACACAATGGATGCTGGTTACATTGATGAATTCGGATATGTTTACGTTACAGCAAGAGATGACGACGTGATAAATGTAGCAGGTCATAGAATAGCAACTTCCGCAATCGAAGATGTGGTCTTCTCCCATCCGGACATTGTGGATGCTACAGTTATAGGTGTCCCAGAACCCACAAAAGGAGAGATTCCACTTTGTTTGTTTGTCCTAAAAAAAAGTAAGCTACTTCCCTCCCCCCTCCACATTAAATGATCCTAATCTGGGACCGTTTTTTTAGACACTAGAAAGAATGAGGAATCAGTTGTTGGTGACCTAATCGCCATGGTACGTGACCTCATCGGGCCTATTGCTTCCTTCAAGATGGCTGTTGCTGTGCGTGGTCTGCCCAGAACACGGTCAGGTAAAACGTGCCGGAAATCTATCGCGGATTTGGCACGTAACAAACAGGTTAAAGTAAATATCAACTTTGAAACTTTTTACCCGCTATCTATACACGCATCCGGTATTGATTTTAGATTTCAGGGACTGTTGAGGATCCGAGTGTTTACAAAGACATTAAAATAACGCTGCAGCGAATTGGGTATGCTCGCACTGCACCTGATCCACAGTAGGTTCCTTCAAGAATTTGTCTCTAAAGAAAATAGCACATCTTAAATTCTTCTACTTGTAACTGGTTAAAAAATTGTTGTAACAAACCATATTCTTTTATGTTATTATGCAGACTTAGCATTATATATATATATATATATATATATAGAAGGTTTTTGTTCAATTATATTTATTACTTATGCAATTACGTTTTAAATTGTTCCTCACTTGGTTCACTTGGAACCTCTATCACGCTGACAATGGTTGATGATGAGCCAGAGCTAGCAGTTATGTCAAAGTAATCCTGAAGCGGGATAGAAGAACAGCCCGGCTGAATTCCAGATTGGAGTTTGTCAAAGTACCGAGATGTCTGAGAGGTAGTACTGAAAGTAACATGTAGACTACCTCTATCAAATCTTGATATTGATGGGGGGGTAGATTGTTGCATCGTTAGTCCTTCCTGGTGAGAAACAATGATTACAAGCTAATAACCTTGAGGTTAACCCATGGATATTGACATAGTATCTAAAGGAAATGCCTAAATTTAATAGACTTACCTTGGTATTTTTTGCTGTTTGCAATTGATGCATTGAGGCAGCCTTTATCGTCATCGCCGACAAATAAGTTTGTAATAATGAGGGAGAGGTAAACATTTTGATATACAAAGATCTCAACTACACCTGACCCAGATTGGGCGATGAATTGACCCTTTCAATTTGCCCCCTAATTGCCAAATAACTAATAAATTTCGATGAAACAAATAGGACACAATTAATTAAATCAGTGGCTCAGTAAATCGATCAATTTGAACTGATTGAGTATCTCGACGATATCTTAATATATCAATTAATGTTCCAAATCGTAATTAGATCACAACTTCAAAATATTTAAGCAAATCCGAAGAAAAGCAAAACAAAGCCGATCTAATTCACCTCGGGTAGTCAGTCAATCAATCAATAAGTAAATATTTATTTATGGTATCATATGGTATCATTAATATCATTTTGTTGTTTGTATCATACATGTCATTGATCAACTAGAAGTGTATGAAGTCTGATGGGCTAGGGTGTGACGATATATGGTATATAATTTTAATTTGCATATCGTTTTCAATTAGCTCATTAACATCGTTAACTCTGTGGTGTGGATTTTGTATCTGTTGTCCTCTTTGCAACAACTCTCCCACATACATCCTCAATTGTACATCGTGTTAGTGTCAAGGTAGAATTCGCATCTTCGCATTAAATTTAATATATTCATATATTTATATATCCTCAATGTTGTATTCAATAGTTTACGTTTTCTTTAATTACTCATCGTTTACGTGGTGTTGCTGTGTGTGTGTGTGTGTGTGTAATGTGTGTGGCAAATGCGTTAGTTTATTCCGTTTGGGTTTCTGTTTTGTTCATCATCTTGTTTAAATTTACGAGATAAGTATAGTTAAAAAGTATATTACATAGTAATAGGAACGTGCAACATCGCGCGCTCGAGGGGCGAGAACAACGAAAAGTAAAATACGTCTGAAGTGCGATGATGCACGTTCGGAAAGCTCTACCAGGGTGGTCAACTGTCACAACGGGCGCAGCACGCCGGAAATTACCTGCTGCGCACGTCATGCAATGCCTGGATTGGTAGCGCCCCCTATGTGCTGTTCATGCGTACGACAAACTATTCAAACATACGCATGCGCAGCTGGGGGGCGCGAGAGCCGCGTTCTTCGGTTCCGATACGGAGTAGTAGTGTACAAGTGTGTGCGCGAGCTCGCCAATAGAAGCAAACCGCCACCCCCGATCACAAACGGTGTGTGTTCAAATGTGTGTCATCCAGAGTTGGCTTAAGCTAATCAATAGAATTACAGTATAGATAACTAGATATAAATAACTAACTTTCAACTCTCTGCCTGCGTACAATTTATCATCATCACCATCGAAATGGTTCAATCAGCGCCTGCCTGCAACAACTACAAGTCTTACTTACGCGCACGCAAAATGCAAATGACTAATAGAAACACAAACTTATTGTTTGTCGCTATTGAAATTGAAAGCAATCAATACATCAGTATGTCACCAAACAACTTGCTCTTCGGCGGCGGTGACACAAAAAACGAATACTGCACAATGCACGCTTGGTTTATTAAGTATGTA
Source organism: Ecitoglossa quadriceps (assembly GCA_027574925.1). Taxonomy (NCBI): domain Eukaryota; kingdom Metazoa; phylum Arthropoda; class Insecta; order Coleoptera; family Staphylinidae; genus Ecitoglossa; species Ecitoglossa quadriceps. The sequence goes on from JAODGC010000004.1 coordinate 7,221,935, forward strand.
AATACGTCATCAGCCTATTTAAATCAAAACAAAACAGATAGAAAACAAAAAAACAAACAAACAAAAAATACACCAGCGTCACTGGTAAGTACAAACGTGGGTATCACAACGCAAGAAGTGACCAATAAACAGAATTCAACAATTTAACAATCAAATGCAGTTTCAGGACATCGAAACGTCTTAAGTCAACTTGGCTTAACGTAAATTTGTGCAGTGCCTTGAAATTTCAAATCAGCGGGGTGGTAGTGATCATCGTAACTTCTATAATGAATGCTTGGTCAAAGTGTTGGTGGTGTGTGTCGGGCGTGACCTGCCACCGTCAGCGTGCCATGATACACAGCTTAAACTTGATTAAACGTCCCTCAGCTTCCAGCGTAAAGTCCTTAACCTCGAAAATGTCATGTTTAAGCTACTTATTCACAGTAGTTGTAGTAGTAATAGTTAATTTATATCAATATGTTACAATATAATCGTAAACATGATACACCATCATCGTCATCATCGAACCTCCCTCACATTGCCCAACATTCAATAACTCCCTGCTTTTCAGCTCTATCTGTCCATACTTTTCATCTCATCCATTTAACTTCTACTTAACTAAACACTTGTAACACTTTCGCCAGCACGTTTCGTCAACCACCGCAATAAATTCGTTTCTTGCGTTATAAACTTAATAATGGTGTATGTTCGTACTTCCGCTCCTTTCGTACCCTTCGCTACTTTGCCCACGCTTCGTTTGTTTCGCTAGGCTAAGTTAACTAATCATAACTAATCAGTTAGTCCTAGAGTTAGTACACAACAGAATAAAGTTTCGAAATGGTATTCGTTTCGCTTTATAATTTTTTGGCAGACAACATTTAAACCTTTCTACAGCAATTTTATCCTTAGCCAACTGCAGACAGCCCAATTCTCATCAATGCAAATCAGGTGTGCGCCACCATATTGGATGCCAGAAGAAACGCAACCAACAACCGCCTCCAAACTTGGTATAAATCGCCTAGCTGCTGGTGACAGTGCACGATTGAGTCAGCAACAGCGGGTTCTTCATTGGCCTCTCTCGGATTTGCTTGCTGGAGTGCACTGCGCCCCTTCAAGTACCAGCATGTGAGCTGTGTCTTGGTAGGCTTGAGTTTGGGGGGTTGTCTGCAGTTGTGTTGTTCAGTGTTGAGTGTATTTGTGTGGGGCGTGAGACCAATGAAGATCTCACCTAGGCACCTAATAAATAACACGATTCGCCTGTTTGTTCATCATCAGTTTGTCCATGTTTTGTACGTCGTCCATTTTACGTTAAATTTAAAACTTATTTATTGCTAAAACGTGTTTAGTTCGCTAGCGCGCTGCTGCAGCATTGTTTTTGGTTTTTGTTTATATTATATAGAAGTATGAAACACACAATATATTCACTAGAATAACAATAAATCAACGAACAATGAACAATGCGCTGCGGCTTCTTCTATCATCTTTTACCAATATGATCGATCAGCAACTTTCGACTGATGTCCAACTGTATGCAACTGTTGTTCGGTTTAAATCATGTGAGTGTGTATGGAGTATGTTAATATTTACGATATGGCAGCAACCATTATTTTCCTCTGTGTTACAGATGATCGAATTGTACGGTTTTACTGTGCAACAGGGCCCCAAGCTTGGTAGATACCCCCAAAGGCCTGTTGACGTTCAGTTAGGTTTTGCTACTTATAATACGTGTTTTAGCATCACAATGTTCTACTTCTTGCTTGCTGCTGGTGGAGACGCGCGTCGATGGCGCACAACCACTACACGGGTGTCGGTGTCGGTGTCGCTGTGATCGTCGAGCTGCTGGGCCAATTCAACTGGGAGGCCGCCGATGTGCCAGTTGAGACTGTCGGAGCTGAGGAGGTAGAGGAAGCCAGGACCAAGGAGCAGAGGAGCAAAGAAGCAGTGTCTGTGTCGTAAGTGTATGGTTTCAACAATCGGTGTGCCGATGCACTGTATGCATCCGCCATGCTGGCTAGCGGGCGGTTGGTTGTGGGTATGTCTTGTGAGAGCTGGCACGCGAGCTACTAGACCGCCGTCTCGGTGTGGCTGTGCGAGGACAGCCGCTCCACGTCGATTTCGGGGATCGTCAGCTCGTCGGGGATGTTGTCGGCGTACTCAATGGAAGATGTCTGCGACAGCCGCTTCGAGAGCGACGTCTGCTTGCGGAGCACCTCGGCTAGGGAAGTATTGCTGTGCTCGCCGTACCGAGCGTCTAGGCCCTGACGGAAAGCGTTTACTACTCGAATCTGCAACGCACCAAGAAAACGGCGGCCGCGTCAGCAGCCACGCCGCCGAGCATTAAAACACAGTGCGGCCGGGGAGGCTGCGGGACAAACAGCGCGGCAGAAGGTGGCGGCAGTGGCGGGCACAAAGATCAACAAAGATTGGCACAGAATCAACAGACAGAGAGCCAGAGCAAAAGAGTTACGGAGCAATTAATTAAGTGGCAGCCGACTTTTGCCAGTAAACAAAAAAGCACCCCCAACTTAACAAGCGACCCTGTTACTCCTCATAAAACTCATTAAATCCATGAATAACCCTTGTGAAGTTGAGGGTGATTCCATTTTCATAAACTTTGCGGACAACAATTACAACATTCAGTACCCACATGCAGAATATACATTGCAAGCAAGTAGTTCAGGTCAAGTCAAAGTGTATAAACAATCAATTAATGAAACTCAGAGGAAACTATAAGAAAAGAAAAAAGAAAAAAAAACAAACAACAATGTTGATGACAATTGCATGCCACCGTGTCACGTGGCGTACATACATCTAGTGCAAGATCGGTCAAGTTGGGGCGGGCACGCACGCATCCTGCGGCGGCCAGCGTTGTCAGGATAACATGCCGCTTGCGCGCGCAGTGTAAGCCCAATTATGCAGTAAAAAAGCTCGCGAGGCTTTGAAAACACGCGCACCGAACCAAAAATCAACAGAAACCAAAGCAATAATAATAATAATAAACTAGCTGTGAACTGAAGGTAAAATGCGCAATCAACGTTGCAAATCGAACAAAATAATAGATCACAACTGAAATTTTTAAACATTGACCACATTGAGGTATCATATCCATTGCAAAAAACTGATTCGTTTGCCGGTGTTTGGTAAAAAAGACAGTCAACACACTCGAGAGTCGTTTGAGCACCACTTAAATAAGACAAAGACACGTATAACAAAAGTAGGAGTCACTTGTAATACATACAGTTTTACCAGAAAATTGGTTTTTTGCTTACGTGATTTTGCCCCACCTGTATGTACGGTATACGTGGCTAATTAGTAATCATCGAACAGACAGAGACACAGCAGTAGTTTACGCATTTAATATAACGCTATTAAATCTAGGGTTGGTCGAGAGTCAAATCATCAGGTTATCAATCAAATCATCAGTTAAGAGATAATAGAGCAGAATAATCAGAACATCAGAGAGAAGCCAGAGGAAAGCAGAGAGGATGCAGCGAAACATTCACTTATTACCCAAATAAATGCTAAACTATCAAGAGTAAGTAACATAGTTAGTGCGAGTGATATTTTATAGGTGCTTTGACACTGACTACTTTATTTATTGTTATAACATTTTCCGCTTTTGCCTCCTTCGGTTTGCAATTGCCAAGCATACTGAAGCACTAACTCGGAGATTATTCTTTCGTTAAAAACCCCGAATTTCTATAGGGGTAACACTGCTTGCCCAAAAATGGATTTCCAATTTAATGCTCTTATTTTATTAAGAAAAAAGCCTCTAACTGTTTTTGCCCCTAAACACAATCCTTTCTGCGATAATGCGGAAATAATAAGCCAATCGCCAAGGAGTTAAAAAAGCAAAGTTGCCCGGCATACCGAAGTAGTCAATAGTCAAACACGCTATAAACCCAAGTAATATAGTAACTTCAGTAACTTATGTTAAGGACAAGAGCGCGAAATGGTAAGAAGCGATGGAGGTGCTAGTTACACTAGTAACAACTCAGGTAAGCCAAACTAACTCATTAATCAATGAGAAAGCAACTAATGTCTACTCAAGTTACAATAGCATGCGTGCTGGTGGTAAGTGATAGTAATCGAATTCGGCAAGTGTTGATTAACTATTGCCGTCCTAATTTCGTTCCTTTAATGTTTGGAGTGTTCTATTGACGTCTGCGAAGGTCCCAGGGAAAAAAAACCATGCGAATTGAAGTAAGATTCATTAATCTATTAAAATTGAGCATGCAAAGTCAAAAGCTATCAAAGATTAGGAGTCCAGTAAGACGTAAACAAATGTGTTACAGGTAGAAAGTGTCTAGCTAGTCAACCAAAATAGATGTTCGATCCAGATAGGTCAAGCAAAGTACATTTGAGAGTGGTTTCAACAGGTGTAAAGTGTGTTTGTCCTTTTTATACTTTAATTGCCCTAAGATGTTTCTTTTAGTGAAATTGACCCAGTTTGTAGTGTTTTCTGCAGTTTAAGCAGTGCGTTGACAACATTGAACACAATGAACACTCTAAATCTAGCGCTTTGTTAGAAGACATTGCTCTTCCAAAAGCTTTTTGTAAGCTAAACTAAAAGCTATTGTCGTTGACATTAGATAAAACAAAAGAAAACTAACTGTCTTTTAAAAATAAAACAATAAACACACACACGCACACACACACACACACACCATAGATACCTAAATTTGAAGTTTCTTCCCGTACTTCTTATCACTAAAAGCTCTCATTAACTCTCAAACTCAACTAAAATCAGCTTCAAACTTAAATCGGCAGCAATATTCGTACAGCGAGCGAGCGAGCGAGCTTCAAGCACAAAAGTTAACAGTCAAACCAAAACCCAACAAAAAGAATTCGTCACTAATTTTCAACCGAAAATCATGAAACTCAGAGCGAAACCAAGTTAGTTATAGTCATCAACGCGCATTAACAACTCAATCAACATTAGCGGACAAGAAAAAAGAGAGATAGATTGTAGGAAAGCGGCTTACAGCTTGGTCAGTGGAGCTCTTGCTGTACGGAACCGGAATCAAACGCTCTTGCAATTCACCACCTATCACCTTCAAGAGTAATAAAGGGCAAACGTTAAAGAGTGGCTTCGGTCAAGTAGACAGACAGGTTGAAAAAACAGACACGAGAGACATGTACATAGAGTAAATATATAGAGTAAGGTAGACAGAATAAGAGAGAGAAAGAGAGAGGGGACAGCATGAGAGAGAGATACAATGGCATAAAATGTTTAAACAAACAAACAAACAAAACAAAAAAACAACATTGACAAGTTAATAAATTGATTAGTAAGAAATCCAATAAGTGGTGATCATCATGACAGGATGTAATAAAGACATGTTTATAAATTGCTATTATCAACCTGAGAAGAGAAAAAAGTGCGTTGCTTGAGGGGCGGTTACTGGCAGCCGCCCCCGACGCGGTAACAGCGGGCGTGCACATCGGAGGGCCGGAGAGATCCACATTTTAGTTTACTTTGTGCGAGTTGTGTCAACACACCACATGATTTTGATACTTCCAGAATAGACATTTGAATTAATCGAAGCAGAAGAATACCTTAGCTAGTTCATTATACCGATTAATTCAGATGCAAACCAATTCAACGTATGTGCTGATGATCGCTTGCAGTTGCGGCGTGCGTGATGTGCGAAAAGTCTTGATTCAACCTACCCTCATCAAGAGACTAACTTTTAAAGCCACATCGAATTCCCTAGGTATAGCTAGCTCACAATCAACTAATTATTCGCTCTATTTGGATCATATCAGTGTCTTAATTTGGTTCAAATATAACGACTTTTCCTTGTGCTCTGAATCATCATCGTCACCGTCTGCAGCTACTGCGGCATTTCAATCGGTACGCGCTTATTGTATACCGAGCCGCCTTGTCGCAGCCAGCGGCGATGGACCGCATCGTCCAAGGTCCAGCCCTCCAGGATGCTGCCGGCCAACGATGCGTGCGCCCGCCGGTGCTGCAAATGGGAACACACAAGAGAAGAAAAACAACGGCCGGCGGCGTGGACACGAGAGTGTATTGTGTTCAAGAGTGTGATGGCGAGGGCGTCAAATAGAACAGAGCAGAGTGTCCAAATTTCAGCAAAAATCATCAATTCAATTCAAGTTTTAATCACAGTACCGTTAAATTGTTATTGTAAATGTTAAAAACGTGCGGGCAATTTTTTATGGGTGGTTTTTACATAATTTCAGCGTTTTTAGTTAACCAAAGGAAATTAATTTGCTATACATCCAGCGTAAGTCTACGTGTGGCTGACGGTTTTTAGGGTAGGTAAAGATATGTACAGTAAATACATATTTATAAGCGTTATCGTTTGATAACTGGTTTCTGTTTAAATTCTGTTAAAATTTTTTTTTGGTAAGTAGAGTCGAAAGTCAAGAGTTCTACAAGTGCTTTGCTATCGATAGTAGAGGGAAAGTAGGGCGGAGGTAATTTAGGAAATGGTGTGACATCAGTCATCAGACATTTACAAAGCCGAGAGAAGAGCTGCACATTTGAATCAATCGAAATTTAATTGAAAGTCATTTCATCGATTAAACGATGGTAAATTTCCGTTCTCCATTTCTTCAATTAAATTCCGATGTGGATGCGTTGAAAAATCTCGAAATAAAAAATCAAACCGCACACATCGTACAAAAACTTAAATTAGTTTAAATTCAGAATAAAAACGTTAATTTAAACAATGCAGTAAACAAAGTAAACAAAATAAAAATACGCTACAATAAAGCAAAATGAACGTAAATAAAATAAATCAATAAATGAAGTTTCGTTATATCTAACATCAGGAAAGAACAAGCTTAAGTCATCATCATCATTATCATCATCATCATCATGATCATCAATTGGCTCATGCAATCATTCCTTGATCATCATCATCAATCTCCTCTCCTAGTCTATCGTGTTTTAATGCTCTATGCGTTCGCAAGGCGCTCAAATGCGATACTCATGCACCGATTTAGGCAGCTCAGAGGCGGGTGTCGTCGCCGGCGGCAGATTGTGGTGTTGGTGGTGATGGGACGGGAGCCGCGCGGCGGCGGAATGGGGAGACAGCCGGTTGGCGCTAGCGACGGGCAGCGGTGGCGACAGCTTGGCGGCGGCGGCAGCAGGGTCCTCATCAATGTACGTGATGTCAGAGAGGGGGCGCGGCGGCCACGGCCCCGTGTGGTTACGCGAGTTGCGCAAACTGTGTAAGCTCTGTAAACTATGCAACGAGCGCCGCTCCTCGAGGTCCTCCAGCGTCGACTTGAACGCGCGGATGACGCGCAGCTGCGAACACAACAGACGAGTGCCAACACAATGCAGGGAGAGGCGGCGGCGGATGACGCACAGGCGCACACCACACAGCAGACAGAGGCACACACAGAGGTGGTGAAACGTACACTCGGTGGGTGATGATTGAATTGAGGAAATGCGTCATTGGCTTGGAATTTTCGGGATTTTCAGAAAGAAGTTGAAGAGACAAGAAGAAGATGTTGCTTATGAAGAAACAGTGTAATTCCAAGATGAGAGAAGTTAAGTTTACATAGTTAAGATCAGAGATTCGGAAAAAACAAGTGGAAGACCGAACATGAAGTTAGCATAATCAACCGTTTAAAACATAAAAATGAATGTTGCAGATGAAATGTGTCACCAATGATTTGCTGAATTGAAGCCCGGAAGCGGAAGTACCGCGTTTTAAGCTACACCAAGCAGTAAGCTTTCAAAAGCTGCAAAAAGCAGGGAAGCAAGCGCTCTACTTTCGTTCCAAACTACAAACTACACACCCTTCAATTTCAACGCTGTCTCATTAAATTCAAAACACATGCTTCAGAAAATAAGATTGACGATGTATCACTAAACATCCTAAATCAAATATGTTGAATATTGTTCCCTACAAAACAAAAAATTTAAGATACTCAATGGAACACTAAACACACAATTTGATAAATTCCTTGTGGATGGGTGCAATCACTGTCTACAACACAAACAAGGCACGTTACAAAAGAGAGTCCAATATGAAAGAAAACAAGAATAAAGGAGGCAAAAAATATGCAAAGTAGAGACTGGATTAATATGCGTTACAACGTCAACAACACGTCCGACTAATAAATGACTAGGAAGACAGTTTTCGAGGACTGCAAGTAAATGATTTGGGGGGTGGGTGGTTTGCTTCTACCAACGCCAGCTAAACAGACAGACAACAACACCACAGAACAGAAGTGCATTGATGCAATTACAGCAGATTACAGAGAAAGAGCGAGAGAGAGAGAGATCGCAAGTCATCATTGTCATTCATCAACGAATTTGCGACAATTGCAACAAAAAGCTACTCGTAAGTCAGCAAGTCATCAAGATACACCACTGGCGGCCTTGCTTGCTTGTTGTCTTTGAATGGTTTGCAGTTTTGCCTCTCTACTACCAAAAGCTACGTACTTGTTTGTACTGCGACAGGAATTGCTCGACACACACCCACAGCGTTCCTACACCTCAGTTTCTCGCATGGGTTCCGCCGGCTGGCAAATAAATAAAATTAAGTACCTAATACAAGAAGAAGAAGACGAAGAAGACAGGGGAGGCATGGTGTGTATGTTTCAAAGCGAGAGATTTCCCTTAGTTGTTTTCTGTTGTGAGAGATAGAAATGTGTTAGAGCAGTGGACAACAAAAAATTAAAGAGTAACGCAGAGGGGAAAGACGCTGATGAATCACAACAAATGCGGTGCCTTGTAATTTACACTCAATTGCGAAGCCGAACAAGTTGTATTTCTTAGGAGGTGAGACGAAATTGTAAAGAAAGTTGTGACGAATGATTAGGGGGTGACAAACATCAAACAAATATAAAAGAACGTAAAAATATGACAGACTCTAATGAAAACTCGTAAAAAATTAATTAATAGTCAACCAATCATGTATCTCCCATGCATTTAAAACACTTCTTTAAAACTAATCTAATGATATCTAACGGCTGATATAGAAATGATGATCAATTATTATCACACACTGTTGGGTTATTCAAAGAACACGTTTTGCACGCCAAAAACCAAAAAATCTCACAGTACAGTTTAAGACAACAGTACAAGAACCAAAAAAATATAAACCCACTGAAAGTCCACAGGATATTCGAAGTGATGCCGAGACCAAGTGGTGTTTTACAGGAACACTGACAGCTAAAGCAATTGTTAATTGCGCGCAAATCAGCCGATTGTCCATAATCACCAGCGCCAGGTTTCAGGTGATCGATCGGCTGAGTTGCGACACAGTTGCAAACAATCAGATGTCAATGCACCATGCGTTAATGTTGATAATTCACAATCAAAAACAAACATAAACGCAAATGACGTGAGTGAATCAAGGACGCTGGAAGTTGAAGTGTGGGATACACAGGAAGTAAGGATCAACGCGTTATTTTCTTTGGAATTTCCTAGATTTTTGTTAGCTATGTTGAATGATCAGCGGATTGTTAATATTGAGCTCTGTTCATCAAGCACCCTTTTTTCATTGGTGGCACTCATAAAATTGATCTGGCAGTGACCATATTATGGCCCCAGCTGCCATTTCTTTATGGGTGCCATTTTTCTAAATCAGAATATCAGGTGTTTGTCAATGGTTTGCACCAGTTCCTAATCAGTGGTAGTCTTTTTTTGTAAAACCCCATCGCGCGCGATGTTCATACGATTAATCAGCAATCATAAATGAGAGATTTAGGAAGCTGCTTCTCTGCACGACTTACCTGCGTCTGTAACCTCGTGAGGCCTCGAATCCAAAGAATCTGCCCGGCGCGCGGCTTCTTATCACTGTCAACATCGTACTTCTCTTCACCGATGTTGATCGCTTCGGTGTACTCCTCCGGATGGCCGCGACCCCAACTGAAAATAATGCACAGGTGCACACGTGTACAGTTTGTACATGGTTCGCAACACACGCGCGCCCGACGCGTGTGCGAGTAGTGTCATTCTGCGCTAATCAAGACTGCACTAAATGCCCCCAAAACAGGCCATATCACTACATGACTAGAAACTAATCTAGAGGCTAATCCACTATATGATTCAATCATGGCGACAATGGACGTGTGAGAATTTAGACACTTCAAACAAATTAAGACCAACTACGTGACTCTAGAACTTGAGAAGATCGGAAAGTAGAAGAGACAATCACAGAGTTACGGGGCAGGTGTATAAATAATTTGAGTGGGTAGCTTACGAGAGAATTTTTGGTATTTTCCGCGTTGGGACGGTGGTAACCAACTGGCCCCAAAGCAGCGTCCCTATGCCGAAGAGCAGACACCATAGCCACTGCTCCAGCGTGAGGCTCTTGGTGGAGAATGCCATTTTGCCGTACTGAATGATCAACACCTACAAGGAAAACCAATCAAGAACAATTGAAATGCCATGAATAGTCGGCATAGCTCCAAACAGCGACTGGTTACCTGCGATGCACAGGTGCCAACCCAGATGGTGTAAAAAATAGGATTAGTGAAGATGCCCTCAAACACGTTCCGCTGGCCGTGGATCTTGCGGGCATTGAATTCATTAAACAGCGTCATCATAACGAACGTGTTGAAGATAACAGTAAAGTGCTGTGTTGGTCCAGCACCTATTTCGGCGCCCCTGCCGGATTCGATATCCAACATTTTGTCACCTAACAAAGAATTCATTTAACACCTCTTTGAACATTGAACATGTCCATTCAAAATTAACAATTATAACACTAAATTGATCACAATTACTCTCCTCTCAGCACGCCTAGATGATTTTGATCATCCTTACCAACAAACAAAAGAGCAAAAATAACCGTCAGCTGGTAGATGGCCTGACCAAGAATGTTCTTCATCATGGTCCGCGAAATTAGCGGTTTTGTTCGGCCGTACGGCTTCCGTAGCAGCAAATCGGGCGTGGGAAGCTCGGTGGCTAACGCTAATGAGGCGAGCGTGTCCATAATCAGATTGACCCATAACATTTGAACAGCCTAAAACAGGACAGAGTCAGCGAAGAAATCAACCACCATAATCATGACGTATATCCATGCCTTCAAAGGACTGTCTTGCACAGCACAGGCACCAATAAAAGCTACAATTACGGCTACAACATTTACAGTCAACTGAAACTGCAAAAACTTGGCTATACTATCGTAAACATTTCGCCCCCACATTACAGCTTTAACAATACTACTAAAGTTATCATCTGTCAAAATAATATCCGATGCTTCTTTCGCAACGTCGGTACCGGCAATGCCCTGTAAACAACAAGAAAGCACAATTAATGCGCCAGAGTCAAGTTAAACTGATGCAGTTTGATTGCAGTTACCATGGCAAATCCAACATCAGCTTTCTTCAAAGCAGGCCCATCATTGGTACCATCCCCGGTAACAGCAACAACCTCTCTGTTATCGCTGACTTTGCTGTCGATAATACCCTTGACCAATGTGTACTTATCAGTGGGCGAAGAACGTGCCAGGACGCGCAACCTGGGCCACACCTTGTCGAGCAAGTGCTGCTGCACCTCGCCGGAACTATCTCGGATGCGCCGATTGAACTCCTTGCCTTCCAGAATAAGGAAGTCATCCGAAGGCTTAAGTATACCGCACTTTGTCGCTATGGAGCGCGCGGTATTCACATTGTCACCGGTGACCATCCGCACCGTGATGCCAGCTTTCTGGCACTTGCGGATGGCTTCTGGCACTTCAGGCCGCACGGGATCCTCAATGCCCACCACGCACAAACAGGTGAGATTGTTGACGATGTTCTCTTCGTCATCCCAATTGGGTTGGTTCTCGATGTGCACCTGATTTATCTCCGCCTTGTCGGGCACAAAGTCACGGTAGGCAATCGAGATGGTGCGCAGGCCGTCGCATGCCATGGGCTCGATCACCTGCCGCAGCAGGCGCTCCTGCATATCGCGCGTGAACTTCTCCAAACGGCCGTCATGACCATATATGAAGGCACACCTGTAGCGAAAAGAAAACCTCAATTAAATGATACTCATAAAACAGGATGGTAGCCAACTTACTTGTTTAATATAATTTCAGAAGCACCTTTAGTAAATAATCGATAGCCACCTCCTTTGCGGGGAATGATGGTACTCATCGATTTTCGCACCGAGTTGAAAGTGTAGACACGTGTGAACGTCTCCTCCGGCTGGTCGTCTCTCACAGTCTGGTAGTTCTTTTGCAGACCCAGGACGAAGCCAAGCAGAGCGCACTCAGTTTTGTTGCCCACTTGTTTGGGCAGCTCTGAAGGTTCATCTGGAGGCTATAACACAAACAAATGATGCAAAGTATTGCTTTTTAATGTTATTTTACAGATAGTACATACCATAATTCGCGACGTATACGCTGAGTTGACCGAAATGCCCTGCACAATCAGATTGCCCACCTTTGACGGAATATCCGTAAACTTCGGCGTCGTTTTGCAGAGCTGTTCGCAAATGTACGACTGCACCACCGTCATACGATTGGTGGTGAGTGTACCCGTTTTATCCGAGCAGATGGATGTTGCGTTACCCATAGTCTCACACGCGTCGAGATGACGTACTAAGTTGTTGTCCTTCATCATTTTCTACAAAATATATATTGTCACAATTGCACTTTGGGGTGACAATTGAATTGCAATTTTCTTCCAGTACCTTCACGCTATAAGCTAGTGACAGTGTAACAGCCAACGGGAGACCTTCCGGCACAGCAACGACCAACACAGTCACACCAATGATGAGATGACGGACCATATTATTGATGTATGACGCCTTCCATTCCTTCTGCTGGATCACGAACGTTTGAACACAGAATTGAATGACGAGAATGACCACCGTCAGCACAGCGATAGTAGAGCCGGCGTAGCCGATCTGGATGGCGAGCTTGGTCAACTTTGCCTGCAGCACAGACTTCTCCTTCTTATGGCTGTCGCCGCCTCCCCCGCTGCCCGCAGATGAGACGTGGTTGCCCTGCCCATCATCAGGCGTCGTAGCATTATTCCCGTGCTTATTGGCAACCGGCGCCGGCGAGTTCATGTGGCTGTTGCCCGTCACGCCCGTCTCCTCATCACCTTGACAAGTAAACAACAATCAGCAAGTTGCCCAAATATCGCAGCCAATGAATAAATGATTATAACGATAAGAAAATGACACAGATACAAAAATGGATTTCAACATTAAATGGTAAACTATATGGTAAACTTTTAAGCATGCACGTAATATCGAACAACAATTCAGTGAAGTGTCGTAAAATATTAAAAATGCACTTGATTGGTTTTGCGATCGATTAATTAGTTAATGTGAATGAGATGTTTAACGTAAAATAAAAGAAAAATGCATTCACCTGTTAGGCTTTTCTTCTTCCGCTGCTTTTTAGCCTCTGTACAAAAAACACCATGCAAAAACGACAAAACATTAGCGATCGCAAACATTGTCAGTTTGTTTTAAGGGGCAGGGAGTATCCATAAATATAAAACAAAAATTTTAATATTGTCACGAGTTAGTAATTCAGAGGAATATCCACAGGGTAGGCTATACATATTTAATAATATATTAACACCCCACAGCTTATCAAATGCGTCATCAAACGTTTATGGTGTTCCTGATATTAAAATACAGCTATACGAACCCTGTGTCAACCTATTATCATAGCTAGGTGTATAGTTATATAGCACTGAATATGGAAATAATGAATAATGCCAATTGTCCTTCGCTTGGTCTCTTGACGGCCATCTTGTGACTCTCATCTATTTCCACACTACGGTGCTGTAATTGCTGCATTAAAACGCAATGACCCGTGCAACATGCGCATTTTACGACTGCCTGGGCTACAAACCTTGAATATTTACGAATTTTCACAGGCTGCGATTGTTTCTATAAATAATGGACCATGCCATAAACGCACTGTTCCGAGAAATCCATCCTACCGACTTCAGAATCCCGTTAAAAATAAAACTAAAGTATTTTTACAATTTTTATGTTAGCTTGCCTTGCATGGCACCTTTCTGATTTCTGAAAAGAGTGAAAATCTAAGCATTTTTAGGAGCTGTGGGTTTTAGAAATCTAGGTTTCTGTGGTAAACATCTAATCGATTCGAGTACGAAAGCAGAAGAAAGCGAGCTGCCTGAAGAAGACCCATACAAGGGGTGGGGCTATAATTGATGCGATTTGCTTGTGCGACCAGGCGACCACCACGAGCAGGAAAAAGTGAAATCAACAGATAGAAGGACAGCAGCATTGGGTTGGCCCAGTGCCAAAGAGTGGAGGAAGATCGCACAAATTGTACACAAAGTAAAGCACTCCACTTTGTGACCTCCGTACAGCACATGAGAAAAGAAGAAAAAGAAAGCGTTTAGTACTTACGCCCATTTCACAACTAAAACTATTCCAATCTCTTGTTATATTATTTTCATTACTAACATTACCAAAGCATCAAAACAAACAGTAAACCTATGATTAAACTTTCAGAAAGTGGGCTTTCCGAGGAATTGCCTCAATTTCTAAAGAAATTTTCTATTGCAAGTCGCATTTCATTTGTTTTACATATTTTGGGAAAGCTACCATGAACAAAGTATGAATAAAACAATGGCATCGAATGTTACGATATCGCAAACGCAGCCAACTAGCAATAGAAAACCAGAAAGCGGCGTGTGGAAAGTGTGGCTGGCTATCGATTGATTCCGATTCGGTGCCGCGCCTGGCTTGTAACCTTAGAGTTTTCCGGCAAAACTCGTGAATCATCCCGGCCTACTGATAAAACAGAGAAAACTGGGAAGGTATCACGTTTCGTAGTGAGTAAGAAAAACGTCCAATTGGGTCCACAACATGTTAACGTGGGTCTAAAAGTATTTAGTTACAGTAAAATAAGTAGTAAATTAAGGTACAGTTTAAAGCTCTATGACTTTTCCAATTTGGCAAATGAACAAAAATAAGTTTTCCGATGACAAGTTATAAAAGTTTTACAATCTATCAGATGATGTTGTAAAAATATGGGAAATAAAAATTAGTATACCACAACGAAGAACCATACAAAATCATACATAAATACGAAATTTGAAATCGCAAAATTCCGATATAAAACCTCTTGCATCCCTAAAACGACTAAACTACCCAATAGATGAAAATCTATCCAACATTCAAGGTTATTACAACATAAATTAAGGACATCATCAGGATACTGGGGACACACAATCATCAAACCAGTATAATTCACAGCATGCTCAAGACCCTCAAGACCCAAGAGAGCGAGCAGGCTGGTTGGTGGCACTAGGGGTGGTGGCTGTACTCTACTGGTAGTAGTAGTAGTAGTGGCAGTAGTGGTACAAGTAGAGTAGAAAAGAACTCAATATCAAATATCACTACCACATGGTTAATAGTTAGTGGCAGTATCGCTAAAGGGAAAAAGAGTATCAAACCAGTGCGGCAATAGTGCTAGTACCTTTTTTCATCTTCTTAATCTCCTGTTCCTGCTCGTCGACGGCGGCACCTAGCAGTGTGAAGATGATGCCCGCCTGCGAGTTGACGCCGACGGCGGTCACCAACATCTTGCCGGAGCCCTCCATCACGTGTGTGCCGGAAAGCACCATCGGATCGAAGGACTCGCCCTTCTTCACATGATCGGATTCGCCTGTCAGCGAGGATTCATCAATCT
Source organism: Ecitoglossa quadriceps (assembly GCA_027574925.1). Taxonomy (NCBI): domain Eukaryota; kingdom Metazoa; phylum Arthropoda; class Insecta; order Coleoptera; family Staphylinidae; genus Ecitoglossa; species Ecitoglossa quadriceps. Next base: position 7,237,522 of record JAODGC010000004.1, read on the forward strand.
GAAAGAGAAAGAATATCCACGTGAAGATGGATATTAAAGGGTTCTAATATTTCTGGCAATGAGCTAATGAGCTGGTAATCATTTTTAAGATAGCTAATGGTAAAGGTTGGTTCCACAGTAAAATAATACTGAGTACCTCATTTACTTACATATCTTCTTGCTTAAGCGCTCGTAACTTTCATAATTTTGAAATTAAATAATATACGCAAAATTAAAACCAATTTAGTACTTCTTCATTCAATTATCAGCAAATTGTTTACGCAATTTGCAAGTAATTCCTACGTAATATAAAAAAGATGGATGTAACGCTCCGCCTTCATGCATTCCTCAATGTTTAATTAAACAAGGTAAAACATTATTGGAACGCTTTTTGAATATTGTTTCCACATGTCTTTACGAGATAAGTGCACATGCCAACAAAGCAATCGAAGGTCATTCCCAGTACAACCTATAAGTCAATATTGATGGCAGGCTGATGTAAATCTTACGTAATTCAATTCCTGTCGCAATTAAACCAATCGATTCTTCATTACCTTCGAGCGACACTCCTAAATATTAATAAATCTTGGGTGGGATTTTATAATATCGGGAGTATTGTAAAATCCCACCCCCTCTGTTAACGTTTATCAGCGTTCTATTTAGCAGAATTTGGGTGCAAACATGAAGTCTGTTTGGCATTGCGAGACAGAATCAATAACCAATCATAAATTTGGCCCAAGGGGGCTGATATGACATGGATGAGTAGGGGCGGCGATACGTCCTAAACTCGAACGTGTATTAATTACGATGCGATCACGAGAACAATTGGCGAAATGCGCTCGCCACTGGGCACCGAATTCTAATTCGATGAAATCTGCTATTGATGCGCGCTTGCAGATGCGGATAATTGCCAATTGCGAAAGCAATGGTGCGGTTTACCCGCCAACAATGTGCGTATAGAGACTGGATGATATTGCTAGCAATGAAATAAAGAAAACAATTGTTTTAATTTACTACAACCTAAATTTGATTTCAAAGAGTAAATGTGAAATGTATAGTCTTAAACACATGCAAAATAGTGCTCAATTAAATGCACTCATTAAAAGTTATTACCCACCAGAAACTTAATTAAAAATTATTATTTAAAATGTCAAGGTAATCGCATAACCTGTTATTAATTCATGCCACACAAATTGATTTATATACGTGAAATGAATAAATTTCGAAGCAACACAATATATTTCAAAGTCAGGTCATGACCTTATTTCAAACCATTGTAAATCCTCAAACGGAAAGCTACTAGTTATCTGTCTTGCATGTCAAAATTAAATTAATATTTAACAAAATTACATTGCAATTTCCTAGAATTTTTTGTAATTACTCCACATTACTTGACAATTATTCCCATCATCTTGTTTCGACGCATGATAAATATATGTAAATTAGTTAATAATAGTCATAAGTTAGGCACAGGAAAACTAATTAGTGAACATTATCTTTGCACTGAATAAACCTCTAATATTATTTATATGTTCTGGATGTTTTTCCTTGCAATTCCAATAAAAGGAAATGAAATTTCCGATAAGGGGTAATAAAATATTCAACTGATTAACTGATAGATATCGACTACTTATGGTGATGCATTTATTCATAAATATGAATGACATCATGATTACAACGCAATTAAACGCAAAGTAAACGCCAAAAACCAGGTACACGTAAATCAAAACTCTATTATTCCAATATATTTTAACTCTCCATATGTATGTATCTAATGTACACCAAAGTTAGTAAAAGTAATAAAGTTGGTGTATATGGTTAGCGGAAGTTGCGCTTGAAATATCCCGTCTTTATCCAAGGACGTGATAAGAAATATCATCACTAAATAAACCCAAGTAAAACCTTTTTACTTCAATATGTTATACTTCAAGTGTAACGTTATTAAAAAGTAATGAAGTAGACATAAGTCGCACAACTTATAAGAATATATCGCAATATATTGATCCCTACAACTCGAATCTTAAGACCTGACTTAAGATTACCGAGCAAAATGAAGAACACAACAATAAATATAATAGTAAAAAGTACCCATAACATATTAACATGTATAATTGAGCCCCCCAAGTTAAGAAAATCAGCGAAAAGTTGAACCGCATGCCAAGCACAGTTCACGATTTCAATACGTTGATTTAGTTTGTGCTCGTATATTTGTCGCACATCTTCTGGGTCTGGCCCAACCAGATTTGTAAGGGCAAGACAAATGCATAACGTTTTCAAACGCTATATAAAGTTGGAATAGCAAAATGTTTTTGCCCTGCGCAAATTTCGTAGATTGCAGCCAGCCAGGTGTCGAGTCTAAGCAGATAGATTCTTCTTACAGTTTTTTTGGGGATAATATTTTAGATTCTTAGAAAGTTATAAAACGATGGAAATCTGTAGACGCCGCCAAAAGAATGAAAATCTGCAGTAGATTTTATCAAACTTTTTAGAAGTGTTAGCCTGTTCAACGTCCCACCTAAGGAAAATACTTATTCCCTCTCTATTTCACCCATAGATTTTAGATATCCCTAAAGATTTAGTGAAACAACAATAATTTATATAGAGTTGTTACTTTCTCTAGCATAAAAAAAGTAACTATTATTCTGAGCACTACTATTTTCATTCCCATCCGCTGTTAATCAATGCTTATTTAGGTTAATTTTAGTTAATTTCGTTGGTTTCCCTATCACTCTATGTATTACCCAGTATGTGGTTAATGTGGTGCCCATGGTCCCTTTAAAAATTTAAAGGGTTGCGTCCTTGCTACAGTATGCGATACCGCATTCCACAGGAGATTAGCCTAGGTCGTAAGGGAATTAACCGCTACTATTCCGTCTTCCAAAAGATTACCATGGACAATGGTACCGCTAGCCGGTAGTTTCTATATGTCCAATTGGAAAACGAGCAAAAAGATGCAAACATAATGCACGATATGAATGGATTAAAATTGGTTGTAATCATACTGCACGCTGATGCTTAGCGTGATTTGCACTTGTTATGTGATGGGAATTTGTTGCACTTTATATAGGAGCTGTCGTATTAAGTTAACAATTAGAAAGAAATCCGATGTTTGATTACTGATATACTCAATTCTATTTGTTATACGGAGTTGATTTGAACTTAGTGGTTCTGTTGGGATGTGCTTCATATTGCTGCTTGTAGAAGTTGTACTATTGAGTTGGATTGTCTATTGGAGATTAGCACCACTAGGTGCTTATATAATAAGAAGTGAGTTTTTTTATCGAGATGAGTGATTTGCGAAAAATATTGTTCGTTCGGTGGTGGAGTGTCTCGACTGTCTCACAGTTTCCAAGATACATAGCCTCTAGACCTCGGTGTCGACTTTGTGGCGCTGGCGGCAAGAATTGTCAAAATACCAATAATTATTAACATGAATATAGAACAATCTATTAAGAAAATTAATGAAGCACTGAAGCCTTCTTGTTTGCTAACTATGTAATCTTCATTACTCAACGTATTTATGTAAATACGTAATAAAAATTGAATAATTGTTTCCGTTTGATTAGGTGATTAGAACTAATTTTCCTTCAATCTACTAATGTATTTTCGTTATAAAATACAAATAAAACAAACTAATGGTTTATTTGCAGGTTTTAAAAGTAATAGCAAAAGTATCGATTTAAAATCAAAGGAATTACACTAGAAATATAAATGAATCCAATGCAAATGAATATTTAATGATTATACTCACGTGTAGTACTGCCGACAGTTAAATAAATTGTAAATTGTTGTTACACCAATTGATTTGGTGGTGATTTACATGGTTTGTTTTGTATTATCATGCGAATAATAGATAATGATAATAAATTACACGAAAGATGAATAAATATTATTTCAATTAAATGTAATGACTAAATAAAGATAATTTAGTTGTCTATTATTTAATCAATAGAGTTCAGTAAGGAACCAAAACAATTTTACTGCAAATATGAAAAAAATGCAATTGAAGTAATAAAAACACAAACCATAAAACTTTTCTAATTTTCAACGTAAATAGACTTTTAAACAATGAAATGAAAGCTGAATTGTCTACATCCCTTTTCCTCAGTTCTCAGTATTCATGACTAACCCCTAACAACAAAGTAAAACTCCATAAAATTCACGAAATTACAGACTGGCCCAAATAAAGCTGAATAATCACGAAAAAAACAACAACTGACTCGCAATGTTTGTGTGAAGCACGTAAAAAATCAGTAACTCAGCTGAATGTGCTTACGGCCGCAGTGCACACGCAGAAGTCAAACAAGTGACAGTAAAGCAAATGTTCTGATTGTTGATATACCAGTCTGCTTTTCAAATGTGCTAAACTCTATTCGAAATATACGTAGCGTATGTGCGGCTTACGTACAATGACCTAAAACATCAATAATCCGCGCACTATCTACGCACACACGTTTACAACGCTTTCCAATAGGAAAATACAGGTAGACGTGAGACAATCTCATGTCATAACCATCAAGCAGCAACCAATAAACTAGCAGTAGACATTGACGTTCTTGGTGTACAAATGGATATAAATAGAAATAATCAGATTTTTAAATGAGTCGAGTATAAAAAATAAAGTTGAAATGGACTACAAATGAATTAAGGTAGTTAAGAATATTGTCTCATCATCATCGCAGGTATGTTATAAATGCTAGTAAGTTGTAAGCCGTTTTGCTCCATTTCTTCAACGTGAAATTGGACGGAAATAAAAATAGCGTGTTTTCTATGGCTGCCGATGCGTTCCAAATGTGAATGACTGCTAAAATTGTTACTAACTCACTTAACCGACTTCTAAGCAAAGCAACAACAGCATAAAATAATATCCCCATCATTTGAGAGCTTCAAACTGCTCTCCATCAAAGCATTAGCTCATTAAATCCAACTTTTCCAAACTTTTCAACGTAAAAGTCAGCTTAAAAGCGACTACATCAATTTGCATGTCCTCAGCATGATGTAAACTGCATTAAACTACCGCAAACTAAAGACAAGCTAACTAAAGTTGAGCAATTATCTTGCATTTCCCACTTACTTCTCATTCCAAAAACTACCTGCTGCTGGTTCCTTGTACTTCAACTCATCACCTGCATAAGCCACGCGACGAAATCCAACTCTATCGTTCGTCTATACTTATTTATAAGTTATTTTTGCGCCGCCGCTGGCTGCCGGAATTTCACTTACATAACGTGCAGCAAGCCGAGGCAGTGTGCGGCTTCCAGTCTTCTCGATTTTTCCGATATCCGAACAGAAAATCAAGGCGCGTGCAATGCCTTGGCATAGATTGTTGTAACGTGAACGATTACGTCATGTTGACTTCACGAACATTTTACTTGTACAAGATAGAGTCATATTTAATTCTTTGCTGCGATTATGACCAACAAAGTAAGTTACAGGCAGTTGATGAAGATAAAAAAGGTATGTGTAGCAGTGATTGTTTTTAATCGAAAACATGCGGAAATAAAAGCATTTAAGCTGGTTATTTCTGCGCATGGTTGGAACAATGTTCGTAATTTCGAGTTATTGACGCCTGGGGAGAATCCAAACAATTTTAATTGCTCGTGAGGTAATGAAATGTGCTGCAAGCGTTAAAAATAGGTTGGAGTCATCACTAATGCGTATGTAACTTTACAATAAATCCCTCCAACTTTAAATACAAATGGGATTTTTCTACCTACGGAATCTTTGAGTAAAACTCAATATCAAACCTCCTCGTCATGTTTTCCTCGATATTTACATGATACCCATACAAAAAAATATAAATTCTCATCCAACACACTTGTCGTGTGCAGTACATTTAATAATGATCCTAATTCCCAATTGATTAATTAGCAAGCCTTTGCACGTGCTGCTTGAATCTAAATTTGTATGCTGCGCGACTCTAACGCTAATTCTAATCAGATCTCCGGAAAGCGCGCCGAGTTTATAAATAAATGTGCGCTGAGCCTGTTCTGGGCTTTAAAAATAAAGGAAAACCCACTCGACACCAACACATGTCGTGTAGCAAAGGAAAAGCCAGTGGGAACGGATTATGCGTTATGGCTGGCCGAGTGGATTAAATGCGCTCATTAACTGCTAGCAACTGCATTAAAATGAAAGTTTAAAGGACAATTTCGAAGCAATTCAAATGCATGACCATCTTTCTCGGAATTGTTTTGCGATAGGTTAACTGTATTTTTATTGGGTTGAGAATCTACCTTAAGATCGTTGGACTGAATGAGAATCCCATCTGCGGGCAGGAGATCACCATACTTGATCTGGCAGATGTCACCCACGACAATTTCGCTGACGCCGATCTGCTTGACCTCGGCCTGCCGGATGACGGAGAACTTGTGCTCGCCCTCGATACGATTCTGCAGACCGCGGAACTGCCGCTCCTTGGTGTAGTCATTGAACGCGGTAACGAATACAACTACGATAACAGATATAAGAATCGCAAGACCCTCGATCCATCCGTGGGACGTTTCGTCGTCATCGAACGGTTGCGCTGTAAAGGGACATCCAGAAATTAGTCGGAATGAAAAATAGCGAGGATTGTTGAGAAACTTACAATCCTCCTCGCTCGCCGGCTGATAAAACGACAAGCCCAACGACACGATGGCAGCCACCTCAAGAATGATGAGCGTGATATCCTGCAGCGCCTCCCACACCAGCTGCAGAAATGTCTTGGGTGGCTTCGGTGGAATCGAATTCGAGCCAAAAACTTCGCGCCGGTGTTCCGTGTCTACCTGTGAGCCGGTCAGACCTGAAAAATGATTGAAAATCATGTGGTTAGTGAAGTAGCAGTGGGTAGAGTTTCATTAATTTGGACTTGGCCGAGGATGGAAATTGTAACTTTCTTTTTTGGAAGAGCTTCACGCGTGCAAGTTGAACAATAGAAATCTTGACTTACATACAGTTGAATTAATTAAGTACTTCAAGGAAAGTGACAAACTTTCTAATGAGATCAAAATTCAAGAGATTAAAAGTACGGCGAAGAGAACATGTCTCAAATATAGCTTCTTCTGTGATAACATTAGTTTTTCTTCAGTGTTATTTTCATGTTCTTTCAGTGTTACCATCTAAATATTTATGTTACCTACTCCAAAAGCATCAGTTTCGCCGCTTTTTTGCAGCTATTTTGAACTGTTTTGCACGATTCCTAAGTATTTTCAGTAAGTTTAAAATATCTGTACCTTCACTTGGCGACGTATACAGCTTCTTGCACAGCTCCTGCACGCCGCCGAGCTCGTTCAACTTGCTCACGCCCTCGGGACCTCGGTGTTCCATAAGGTCCCGCAGATGCTTGAGCGTAATACCATATTGCGCGGGCCGCCCGTCTATCGTCGCCATCTTCACTCAGCTAGATCTGCAACAAAATCCATACATTAGTCCCTTTCACCGAGTAAAAATCTTACCCTGCATACCACAAACAACAATCACCGACCACTCCTAATACTCGTTATTTTCAACAGCACCCGCAATGAATCAGAATACATATGCTTCTTGAACACTGGCCGGGGTCAAATATCGATCGGAAATGACAGCACTATGGTGGAATTGTTCATTTTACAACTCGTTTCTACATACTCTACTTCAGAAAACTAGACTGCGATTAAACTGGAGACGATTTTGACCGTTTAGAAATAATTATTCGGGCATAACATGAGAGTTATTCGCTAAAGAAGTAAGATTGCCAGGGATGGAGTGGTGGTAAGGGGTACAAACAAGGTTTAAGGAGGTCTCGTTAATGGCAGACTCGGGTATGGGTCTTTACTCTAATAGCATGCTAATTACAACCGAACGCCTTTCAGCAAATAGCATTACAATTGTCGTACACAAAGAGATAAACGAAAGGAATGAGTCAACATTAGCGTTGCTCACAACAGTTACACATCAATACAACATCATAAATAATAAAATGTTATTTTAAGCCGCGTGAGCGCGTCGTGGCCATGAATGGGGGATTAGATCATACAGAAGCTATTTCGAGGTAAACAAACGATCTCATGTCGTTGAACATGGTTGAAATAATGTTGGAATTGTTGAAAATGTATACCGTTTCAGAGGGTTTAATATCAGATTTGCATCAGCAATCTGACGTTCAAAATTAAATGCTTCCTTAGTGGAGTCAGTTTTATGATAAATTTCGGTAATCCATTTCCAAATATAAAGGTCACAACGTAAATAAAATCAATGAGGACTTGCATATTTATTTAAAAAAAAACCTTTTCCGAGAATGTTTACCACGCCTTAGTACATTTGCTAAATTAATAATAAACTAAGAAATCTTGTCTACGCTTTAAAATATTAAATAGAAAAA
>JAODGC010000004.1:7253244-7265170 GCA_027574925.1 Ecitoglossa quadriceps
TTTAATTCTAACCGAATGATATTAACTTTTTGACAAAAATAAGGCGTATGACGTAATAAAATCTGTAATTTTTCATGAACATACCAAAAAATGATTTAAATTTAACGCCGTCCGCTATATTTTCTAGTTCTTTGACACTCCCTAACAATTTTAAGTTGATACCTTGAAAATTGTGGAATATCCGAGGAGTACGGTTTTTCGAATTGGTTTACACCTACGCAAAATAACTCAACCATGACAGCCGTCCTGCGATCGTTCCTAAACTCACCAAGATGCCAGCTCGAGCGATACAGGATATGAAAGGAAAACTATCGCCAAGTCCATGCAGGAGTAGACGCAGGCGATCTCTATGTCATGTAAGTATTTGGTAATGTCTTGAAAAAAACGGATGGCACAAGTGCTCCAATGTTAGTCATGAAATAACATTCGATTCTTCATGGCTAGTTCAGACCATTTCTTGTGGGACAAGACAATGTGGCAGCTTAGAGATCTATCTATAATTAATAAATTGTATTTTTTTGATACAGTGTCGAAGCAAGGTGATGTGCAGTCAAATGAAACAATTGCTCTTAACTATCTATCACGTATTTATAATGAGTTTATTTTGAAATGTACTCATCCCCTATATTGATATAATTGATAATGCACAATTTCTATGAAAGCGACCTGCGTTTAAAAATTCACCAAGCCACAAGAAACATCTGGTCTTGCCTTCTCCCAACTTAATCAATTTGCAGATATTTAGATGAATAGCCATCATGCATATTTAAAAGCACATTCAAGACGCAAGCACTTACCGAAATTTCTACCATGGTCAATCAGTATAGCATGACGTACCAGTGGATTATCATACATCTCACTTGGGTGTTGAAACAAATATGGTAGATGCAAATTAATGAATGGACAATAATCACCTCTGACTTGTATGTAGCATCCGGCGATAATTGCAAATCCAATAAATAATCAATATTAAGAGTGTAAGAAGGCGAAGCAAACACGACCGATGCAATATATGCTTTATTCTCGTTGCCAATAGGTTGGAGTGATTGTAGTAAAATAAGTGTAATTACACAAACAAAGCAGAGTCATAATGGTGCGATCGGTTTATGGTTTCATTGCTTGTAAAGATCAGTGGATTAGTGTTTTAATTAGTTGCTTAATTGCAGTGTGACAATAAATTAATTTAGTTTCTCATGTGATAATATCTAGGACATGTTAAGTGATTTAATCTGATATTCTCATGGTAGATCTTAATTTTCCGACGATTAAATGAAAACTGACCCTTGGTGGGTGCATGGGAGCGCGGAGAAAATTTAACGTGCAAAATTGAAGTACTCCACTCTACCACAGTCTACACCACTATTAGTATGTCAGTATATTAGATACAAATATTCATAATATTATGTTAATACAATATTATCTCATATCTCTGTTGCTCTCTCTTTGGCTTTCCTCATAATCTGCTTAAACTCACTAATTCTCACTGTCTGGTATCCACATATACTCATCTGAAGCTTTAATTGTGACTGTAATCTCTTTCCTTCGGATGAATTAAATACGTCGTTTGGTTGCTGAGCAATTTTAAATAATTCTCTACCATTGGTCCCTTTCAACGTTTCACATAATGAATTGGAAAATCCCTTTGCTTTCAACCATTCTTGGACGTTTTTAGCATCAGATCCGGCTTCGATGTAAACTTCTGGTGTTGTCTTGATATCCATGTCTTGTCGTTTCCCTTCGTTCATCAAGTGGAAGATGGCTTTGAGTTCATCATTAACGCAACTTGTTGTTGACAGACGGTTTTCCTTTGAAGCTTGAGAACGAGTAGCTGGTATAATCGGGATATAAGATTGGGGTTTTGTTTGGGCAGGTTGAGAGAAATAGTTCTCTGGCGGAGGTGGAGGAGGTTTTGGTGCTTCGGGAACTGTCGGAATCAAAATTAGTGCTTTTGTTTTTCAATTTTTGATGATACGGTTACAATAAACAATTAAAAGGAGTACAAATAACAAACAAAGACATGACTCATGTAAATATATAAATTATAAATATAGATTCATAGAAAACGATTTTGTTCCCAATGGCTTCTCTTAAATATTTCTTAAATGTTTCTCTCCACATTCGATCAAATAATTATACGACAACATTACGTAGATTATGGTTAGGCATACTTATCCTAAGTCAGTTGCTAACACTTAGCTGATTATTTGGTATTGTAAATTGCCTTATCGATGTATTACGTAATTAGCTACAATATAAATGTGTGTGTGGAAGACGCGCAACAATTAGCGCATGTGATGAGCAATTTCCAAGGCACACAATCGACGCTCACGACATACAATTACAACTGATTACGCTGCGTTGGTGATGATGTAGGATGGACTTGACAATGACACGTGGTGCATTAAAAGTAGCGAAATTCCCCTTTCTTACCTATGCGCTCCCGGCGGACAAGGTCAGCTGGGGCTGGTGGTGCAGCTGGAGGATGCTCTGGACCACTTGGGCTTGGTCTATCTGATGCTGACTCCTAAGAATCAAATATAACTTAATTCAGAGTTGGAACAAAAAAGGAGGACTTACTGGTCGATCCATGTGATACTGATAAATGGGATTGGGATAGATATCAGACTGATAGTTGAATCTGCTTACGATAGTGTGTGGCACATGGGCAACTTCACCCTTGTGATTTCTTGCTCTCCACCACTTCCTAGTATCATCCAGAACCTACAAAAACACGTCAATTATCCATTCTTTACCTGATAGAAAGTTTTCTCTTTGGGAACTTTATCAAGTTCTACTAACCTCCAAGTACTCTCCACGGACAACAGTCAACTCTTTGTCATTATTAGCAGTTCTTGGATAAGTCACTTGCACAACCATGGCATTTTGTTTGTGCAACATTGCTAAAAAGTTTTCCTGCAACCTCTTAAAATTCCTCTCTTCATTTGCAAGTCCACCCATACCAACTCCACCTCCGTTTCTTTCAATGGAATCCGCTGAAATGTCGCTACGTGCCCCACTTGGTAGCTCATGCTCTCTGCTTTGAGGGTGATGGTCCAACTTAGGATCTGGCTCATGGTGTGGCTCTCCTCTAGGATGGTTCTCCATCATAAAGATATTAGCTTGCACAGATGGATCATACTCATCGTCGGAGTAATGCCCATCAGTTGGGACGTCCCTATAATGCTTGCTTGGTTCTAATTCATCTACAACTGGATAATCTGGAGACCATTTATCAAGAAAAACTGGGTGGTATGTGCTGACATGTCCTTTCCATTCATTTCTTGGAATCAACCATGCATTTCCCAAAGAGTGCCATAATTCCGTTTCCTTACTCGTGACACAGTTGATCAACAAATTGATCGCTTCCCGAGTCAGCAACGGAGACACAACATTATGAGGAATGTGTAGATCAAAATAGGTATCATGCGCCGCTTCTACAATCAACGCCAAGGGCGTGAATAGAAAGTGGACCAATTCGGGAGCATTTGGATCATGAATGTGTGCTTTTAATTTAGCTAGCAGGTTGAAAGACAGTTTGAACTTCTGGAAGATGTCAACAAATTCTTTTTCCAAAGGAGGTTTTGTTCTCATTGTGAGCATACCATCACCATTATCGCTTTTTTTGCTTTTCCTATTACGTCGTCTTCGTTCCAATTCCCTGGAGGCGGCTGCAGCGTGTTGTAATCTCGCAATAAATTTCTCAATATCATCGAAACAGTGGTTCAAAACAGTGACATCTCTTTCGTATTGTTCACTAGTAGTTGATGAGTTATCATCGTTATTCGTTGTAAGCTCAGAATCGGATTCGCGATAATCCCTTGAAGCATTGACATGTTGAGGAAGGGGTTTCATTGAAGGAGGTGGAATACTGCTACGTCTATTACGAGTCAAAATGCGACCTTTCTGCATTTCCTTGAGGTCCTCAACTAAATCCTGAGCAGATATACTTTGGCACTGAAAGGGAACAGCAACACAACCAATTAGTATCAACTAGAACAACAAAGTTTTACTCTTTCACCTGAAAGATGTGCATTTCTGGTTGATGCTGGGGATTGGAATTGGTTACGATAAAAACCAGTATGTTATTGTACATCTCCATTGGGTCTTGGCTTGTAAAAGATGTGGGTTCCACAATAGACTTGCCTGGAAATCGTTCCATAATGCCCTAGAAAGCCCAAAACCCATTTTATAAAATTCTATTTTATTGCACTCCCCTCAAAGAAGAATAATTTACCCCAGTTTCATAGTCCATGATCAAGACCCAGGACCTATCCAAACATAGTTGCATTTTTTGGGACCAAATCCCATTTGTTTTCTCCAATTGAAGAAGACGTCGCATTCCATCTGCAGGGTAAGTAATGCCTGTCTCCTTATTAACAGTAAAAGTAGCCAAATGTTCCATTAAATAGGTGGCCTTGTCAAGATCATCGCCACCGCGATCATCAGCCCTTTCGTCTCCAGAATATCCATTTGAATGGTACGCCATGTTGCTGATTTTTCTGTTAAATTAAAATAGTTAGTGATAATTTATTTACATTAGAATAAAGGATATCTTATCACAATGTTTACTGCTTTCATCAGTTTGAGAGCTTCGATCGGAACAAGTGTCATCTTTTGAATTTGAACAAGGATATAACTTACTTGGGCGTTTATCTTTAAGATTGTTGTTTTTGCAATCGATGCAAATAGGAAATTATTGGAAAACATGTCATTATCGTATCTCTGCCAATGAAATAGCCACACCTTTCGAGTCGCGCGCGCAAGAATGTGGAATACGCGGCATGTCAACAACACTAGGTACGCGCAAAAGTAGCTGCATGCCCAAAATGGACCATTGCATGCATTTTACTTGCCTTATTGGTAGATATTCGACTTGGATTTCCTGCGAGGCACACATGATCCGCCTCTGCTACCTGAGTGAAACACCAAAGTGCTTTCAACGTTTTTAATTAGCAGCTTGGTATGAATATTAATATCGACAGCTAGCAATTACCCCAACAATAATAGTTGATAGATAGGCGACATAACTTGACCCTACTGTAAACTGACCTCTATCTAATTATGCTAATTCCTTCATAGAAAAACCACCCAATTTATCTTTATTGGCCTTTAATTATACTTCCACCGAAGTAAAGTTATAGTCCGTCCCTGGATCCAGATCTGCGCCACGGTGGCTCGTGGCAGGTCGCAAATTACGCGCTTTTATCACCGCATACCAATCGAGAAAACTGCTCAACTCGTCACAGCCAACTTTTCCACTTTTCCTTATATCGTGACCACACTCAACTCATGTTAAACAGAAAACAAAAGACCAAAGTCATTGCACGTACCTTCTAAGTTCTTTTGCTGTGCCGTAAGATGAACTGGAGGATTGAAGGTCACGCAATATCCAAATAGGAACCCATGGTTTGCTGTTTTTATCAAAGTCAGTACGATGCGCACTTAGTGTGCGGTGGCGGCTCACTGATAACTGTATCACTTGCCCACCTCGCGCACGCGAATGTCCTAGCAATTCCGGCGGCGGCGAGAGTCGCGCGCAGATGTCGACGACGGCAGCGACTTGTGACTTGGTTCACCTAGGCCTACCTGGCTTACCTGAATTTACCTGGCGCAGAGAACAGGTATATGTTTTGCCTGCGCATGCGCGAAACGCATTCCGCAAACTAAGGCAACTCAGGTCTCAGCAAACGAGTAAAGTGAATTATCATGGAATAAAATATTTTACATTGGCACACGGGCCAATAATGCATATTACTTACTTTTGGAACCTGCATTTCCATGCATTTCAGAGCATGATAAAGTTGATTCCACATCTATTTGCATAAATATTATTTGTTTGTTAAGTTTATACAGCTCCTATTATTAACTTGAAATAATTATTGATTCAATTGTTGTATTTTCTTTCCGATTATGATGCGTATTTGACGCTGTTAATTACCACTAAATGTGCGCACGCATGCCTGCATTAATGTGTCTGCGGCGCTTTGCTAACGTTTATGTATTTATGGCTCATGCATAATTGTACCCAATGCCAATTTATCCACAGGTTTGCAAGTGATGATCTCATCGGATGCGCGTTGATCAATCATTAAAAATCATGTCAGGAGGATATTATCATGATTACGATGATTATGATTCATTGCGTATGATTGGAACAATTATTTAAGAGGAAAAAGTTTAAATTTTAATTTAAAATTTAAATAACATAGATTACTTATTATCACCGAATTAAACATGATTAAAAACAATATTAAACGAAGTTTAATTAAGTTTTTATTTTAAATTTAAAGTTATCAATAAGCATACTGCGCCATCTCTTTCTAGGCAAAAATAAAACTATTGCATTTTATATATGTATTTTTGAATTACATAATTATTTTAATTATGTTGCTTTTGTACATCTATTTTGAAGTTTTAATGGGTAATCTGATATTTATTTTATAATTTTTTTTTATTTACCTAATTTCTTAATTGTAAGCGACCTCTGCATGAGACTAAAACAACTAGGCCATTGTTGTTCATAACCAAGTCATTTAAAGTAAGTTGCAATTGAAGTAATTCATTACATTTCCATCTCCCTGCTTTTCCAGGCCATGAGAAGCGGAATACCAAAGTGAAGCCCCACGGAACTTTCACCGACTTCACTGGCCATCACGTCAGCGCCAAATTGGACAATTTCCAGCGATTCCCTCCATCTGTGCATCCGTTGGTGGTCCAGGGCATAGTTGTGCATGATGGCCACAAACCCCACAGATATTTTCATTATCAGACACAGAAAACGCACGTGCGATAACAACGTGTAGTGCTAATAACATTTACAATTTGCATAGTATTGTCGCGGATCGTAGGGTCTGTCTGCTATACGCGATTTTCGTACATCAGTAATTATTATAATTTTTGCACATGTGATATGCATAAGCATGTAAAAGTTCTGAAGAAAAACAAGTGCATGAAACATGTCAACATCTTCCCTAAGTGATATTAAGTGGAACATGAGGGATGTTGACACTGCAAATGCAAACTGTGATAAAATAAGTGATGCTGAAGGCACTGACTCTGATGGAGAACAATGGGAGCAGTTTGCCAACTGGATTCATTGCATTTGTGTTGTCACATTTGATTTAGAGCTGGGACAAGCTCTTGAAGTAAGTGTTACATACTGTAAAGTCTTAAAAGCTCAATTTAAAATAATCCTCCATTTTAGAGTACATATCCTCTCAATATAACACTCACCAAACAAGAAACATCCAATATTTGTTACTTAGCATTCCCTGATTCAAACTCAGGATGCATGGGAGATACAGAGTTTACAATCCGACTGCAATGTAGTCAAAATAATAGAGTGCTGAGAAGTGAACATAGTGATTACAATGCCAAATGTCCAGGCATACTACAAGTCAATTCAACTTTCTACTGGGGTTTTGTGTATTTTAGACAAGTTAAGGATATTACACTACCAAGGGGATATTTTCAGAAAGTAAGTTTAAATATCAAATAATGAAAAAAAAAATACAAAACTTTCATGCCTTATTTGTAGAGTGTTGTGATATTGTCTAAACTTCCATTTAATAATCTCTTCTCAAAAGTTATATCACTGATTGCTCCAGAGTATTTTGACAATGGCAATTTAAGTTTAGAAGCAGCTTGCTTAAACATTGATCAATGGCCAGTTCCTACACCAGGTGTAACTTTGAATTTACCACTTTTGGGTTCAGTTTTCCAGGTAATACTTTCTGACTGATCTATCTTGATTTACAACTGATTGGTAATATATTTTCTGGCAATAGACATACATTCCACATCAAAGTAGTTCATCATCACTACTTCTTCAACTTGCTGGTGTCAAGGAAGTTACAACAAGTTCAGAGAACCAAATTCAGACATCTGTTGAAGATCTAAATCTCTTTGAGATCTTCCAACCCATAATTTCTTACATTGATATGCTTTGGGAGTTGGTTATTACTGCAGAGCCACTGATTGTAATGGCATCATCACCTACACATTGTTCTGCAATGGTTTTAGCTTTGACAAGGTGAACTAGTCATTTCATTCAATTCTAGTATTGTTTTATAACATATGTATTTGTCTCAGGATGATTTCGCCATTGAAATTCTGCGCAGATCATCGTCCATATTTTACGATCCACGACAGTGAGTTTAAACAATTCACCAGCAAAGTACAAGGCCCACCTCCTGTCATCCTCGGTGTGACTAATCCCTTCTTCGCCAAAACACTGCATCACTGGCCGCATACCATAAGACTAGGCGACGATTACGGCAAACATACCAAGTATAAGCTGAAGAAGACCAGCAACACAAAGATTTTCGACCCGTCACCAGGAGTTTACACAAGTTATAAACCATTTCTACAAAAGGATAAAGCGATTATTAAGAATCTCATCGCAGGCATTAATTTGAAACGACCTTCTGAGGTGCAGACTGCTCTGCTGAGGAAACATTTAGTAGAGTTGACACATAGTTTTATAATTCCATTGGAGAGATATATGGCTAGTTTAATGCCGCTACTCAAGAACATCTCTCCGTTTAAAGCAGCGCCGATGCCTTTACCTTTCAATCCTGATCAGTTCTTTGCAATGCTAGAAACAGCAGGTCCTCAATTAACATCTGGAATTAAAGGTGACTGGATTGGGCTTTACAAGAGATTCTTTAAGTCGCCGAATTTCAGTTCATGGTTCAACGTGAGGTATACGGATCTAACTATGAAGTTGCAAGCCTTACAATTGGATGCTCTTTGTGATGCTGTAAGTTTGAACTGTTCTATTTTTCATATTCTGAAGCCATTGGACTATATTTTCTTTCTGTAGGACTTGAAAAGTTGGGTTAGAGATAAAGCAGAAGTTGAAGTAGTTGACATGGTACTTAAAATAAAGAACAAAATCACCAAATGTGAGCAGCATTCTGGGATGAATAGCACAGTCCGCATCCAATTGGGACAGAAGTTGCAGGAAATCATCTGCTCACTACCTGAAGATCTAAGGAACATTCTCCAAAGATGATAATACCTTTTATCTTTTAACTGTTGAGGGTCTTATGTTTTGGATAGAGACATGACAGCAATATTTTGAGGACGTAATTGAAACAAGCGAACAAAATTGGAGGCTTATGCTCAGGGCTATATTAATCATGCAAGGATCTAAGCTCTAAATTTGATGCTTGGTTTGTATATAGTGTATCATACTATGCGTTGTTGGAGTGCCAAAGAAGACGGTGTAGAAACGGCACTACTGCCAATCTGTCCATTCTTTTAAGTAGCTGAATAGTTTTAACAGCTGTTAATCACGTGTAACTGTAAACTATAGAGAATACTTTTATCTGTATATTTCTGGAAGTTAAAACTCTTTTCCTATAACGAAAAAACCTTATTTTTTGTCAGGAGAGCCACTTCCACAAATGTCATACACGCAAATGATCAATAAACAAATAGCCGCATTACCCATATTATTGGCAATATTTAATTTGTTGGTATTTTTATGTGCTAGGTTGCATTTGCTTACATTGGAAGATATGTATAAAGGGGGAAGTAGTACGAATCAGTGATTTTATTAGTGTTTGATATGCGTTCATAGTTTTGTATTGTATTTGTTATGCTCGAACTGACTTGGTATTTATTACATTTGTATTATACTGTTCATGAGCTAATTGGAATTCCTCTTAAGAAATGTAACTTGCAAACGGTATTACCTCGATTCCCCTCGCAGCGACATGTCTTGGAGTTCTCTTTTTGCTCAATATCTCGCAATTATCAACCACTCAATGATCATATAATCGTTTTCTTCAAGCCTACCCAACCAAAGTAAAAAATTGTGGTAAAACTCAGTGATTTCAAACCCACTCTCTTGTAGGGTTTCTGAGGTAATGAGGAAATAGAAAGCCCGCACAGGCATTGGGACTACTGAGCTCACCATCGAAGGTAACAAAGCGATAACAAACATATAAATATTAGAGAACCTATAAAATATTGTCACAAATATAAGCCACTACGTTGAGGATATCAACGTAACACTTAATCACATTTCAGTTAACTGTCCTACTTATTGAAAACTTGGACGAAAATTAATTGTTCTACACGGTCTGCACACCATCAATCTCAATAACTTTATTCCCGATCTGTTGTTTACCCTCAACTTCTAATCGACTGTTCAATCCTAGGTAACTATTCAATGTCTCATCAGTGCAGTATGCAATGAAACGCACAAATGGTCGAACATCACCACCATTTGCAACAGTCAAATATTCATAATACTTGACCCTATCATCTTTAAATATAATGACTGGCGGATATCCAGATCGTAAGAGAATTAAATTCATTATCAACCGACTTGTGCGCCCATTGCCATCGGCGAAAGGATGAATATCAACAAATTTATAGTGCGCCAGAGCGGCCAAACGCACTGGGTGCATGCTTAAAGCTTCTTCAGAGTTTAACCACTCGATGTACCCATCCATCAAGAATGGGAGATCTTCAGGTGGCGGTGGGATGTGACTACCGACAAATACCTGTAAATAAAAGTGGTTTAGAAGTTGTAGTAATATCTAGTAGTGAGCTAACTTGTTGATCACGGAATACTCCTGATAAGAGAGGATCAACGTGTCCCATTACACGTCGGTGAATCTCAAGAACGTCCGAGATTTCGATGTACTTTGTGTTTGATAGTAACTTGATGTATTGCAGAGCTATTTCCAGACCTAGTACTTCATTATGTTCAACTATACTTTTACCACTTATAGTTTGACCAGTTTCTAGCATATACTGAAGCTCACTAATAGTCATTGTGTTACCTTCAATGCCAACCTGAAAGAAACCAAATTAGTTATAATTCCATTGTTTGAAACAAGATATCTGAACTGTATGATAAATATGCAAATAAAATGCTTGTTTCTTCTGCTCCAAATCAATATTCTTTAAATGTAATGTATTCTTCAGAAGCAGCCGTTTCTCATCAATATGTTTAAACATCAAGTAGTCCATTTGATCAACCATATATGCTGTTCTCTTGCGATTTGTGAGTGCAGCTTCATGTTCTGGGTCATAGACCAGTGCTTTAAAGTACAACTCATCTGCAGTAATAACATCCCTTTGATACTGCTCCAGGAACTCTCCATACTTATTGAGAACATCTGGATTGTTTGGGGCCAATACAGCAGCATGTTCAAAGAGTTTCAAAGCTTTGTGCACCTTACCAGTAATTTTATAAGCCAGTGCAGCTTTAAGGCACTGCTCAACTTCAGATTCAGTACTTCTGGATGCAGATTTCTCTTCGAGTTTAGCATGCAGGTAATCATCCTGCTCAAAATCAATTGCTAATGAATCTTTTGGAGAGATGATCAGATCACGGAAAAACGGATC
Organism: Ecitoglossa quadriceps; assembly: GCA_027574925.1. NCBI lineage: Eukaryota > Metazoa > Arthropoda > Insecta > Coleoptera > Staphylinidae > Ecitoglossa > Ecitoglossa quadriceps. Next base: position 7,264,612 of record JAODGC010000004.1, read on the forward strand.
CACGACATGATTAGCACGTCGTACTACTGTTAGTTTTCGTACATTTAAATTGTAATAATATTGCACTATAGCTAGAAGCACACATATCACGGCAACTAACACAGAAAATATTATTATACTAATATTCATGACATATGTATTGAACGATTTGAAATTGTTGCAGTCACTGCCATTGTGCAGAAATTACGTTCAACCAAGAGAATTGTTATAGAAACATGAATTTTGCAAGCATATGCTTTTTGGCAATGCAGTCGTATATTTTAAACGTTTAAATGGTTTAAATCGTTCAAAACGACACGTAAACTGCGTAAACTGAACGAACTGAACCATCGTAATTGATACTTGGGTCACTAGGGTTATAACAATTTTGACAGCGCGCGTCGCGCGTATATACCCGTAAATAATTTCAAAATTCAATATAATTGAATAAATTATTGTATGCATTGTATGTCTTTTGTTAGCACCCGAATTTTCCAACATAACAGATAATAAGTTAATACGCATTGGCAGTCACTCCAGTAAAGTCAGCGCAGGACCCTGCAAAGACTCGATGGAGATA
>JAODGC010000004.1:7265270-7277695 GCA_027574925.1 Ecitoglossa quadriceps
GGAAATTGTGGAAAATATGAACAGATGTTCATGCCATCCGCATCACGATAGCAACAAATGCATTCATTAAATCAACTGAACGCATAGCATATCATTAAATAATCCAGCTAGGCTAAACAGTATGATTAAGTTGCGTGGAGTATAAAATTAGCATAAATCAATGTTGATTCAAACAATTTCTTGCTGGCTTATTTTGATTCTACTTCAATGGAATTGATTGGGTTCTTCATTTTTATTGGGAATTTATTTTATGAAGCGGAGATTATTAGAATCGATAGTGCACAGTAAAGTTCACGTTCTAATAAATACAAATTGTCTGTGTGGCATACTAACCTACCTAAAGTATTAATCTATGTGGTATTTTCAGGATCCGACCACAAATCCCACGTGAAATCATCGACATGTGTCAAATCTGCACAACGGTCACACCTGGTGATCCGCAAGTGGTCCTAGGAGCGGATAAATCCTTCACCTACGACTATGTCTTCGATACTGAAGATGATCAAGTTAATGTCTACCGGAGTTGTGTATCACCATTGATTGACTCATCTTTAGATGGGTACGCATTGAAAGCTTTCGCTGTATTTCCGAAGGATCCTATTGGTTTACTGAGCGTAATTTATGTTTTAGGTACAACGCCACCATTCTAGCTTATGGTCAAACTGGGTCTGGTAAAACCTACACAATGGGTTCAGGTTTTGATGTGGAGGTAGCCGAGGAGCAAATGGGCATAATCCCTCGAGCTATTGAACACCTCTTTCGTGGAATACAATCACGAATGGATGATGCGCGTGTCGCTGGTAAAGAACCTCCCAAGTTCAAAGTGATGGCTCAATTCATGGAGCTGTACAATGAGGAAGTGATAGATCTATTCAATCCGGCGTATAATAAAGTGAGTAATTGCAGGGCCCTCTGCAATTGCCCTAACCCGAGCCAACCAATTTACAATGCTTGAACAGAGTTGTACCCACTCAGCCTTACTTGGCTGCTAGTATGCATGCATGATTAATAAACAAGAGATTCCATGCTCCAAAAACAGCTGCGTTGGTGTCAGTGTTGCGAAAAGACAATGTTCTAGAATCGACCAGACCACCTACATGACACCCACTATTTCCTCACGATACCTCCTTAACGGGAGATATTAAATATGTTTGCTTTTAGGAAAAGTCGTACAAAATTCACGAAGATCCCTATGGTGGCATTCAAGTGAAGGGAGTAACGTTAAAGACGGTCACCTCCACAAAAGACGCCCTGAGATGTCTTCGAGAAGGTGCTTTATCAAGAACAACGGCTTCTACCCAAATGAACACGCAATCTAGCAGATCCCATGCAATTTTTACCCTGCACATTAAACAACAGCGGGTTGTACCTGCAGATGAAGCAGACGGTGGAGAGAATGACAGCGAATTTGAAACACTTACTGCCAAGTTCCACTTTGTGGATCTTGCCGGTTCAGAAAGACTGAAACGCACTGGAGCCACCGGTGATCGTGCCAAGGAGGGCATTTCTATAAATTGCGGTCTTCTCGCACTGGGTAATGTGATATCTGCGCTAGGGGATAAGAGTAAGAAGGCCATGCACATTCCCTATCGCGATTCTAAGCTGACCAGATTGTTGCAAGACAGTTTAGGTGGTAATAGTCAAACAGTGATGATTGCTTGCGTGAGTCCCAGTGATAGTGACTTTATGGAAACGCTCAACACCTTGAAATACGCGAACAGAGCTAGGAATATCAAGAACAAGTTGACTATTAACCAGGATAAGAGTTCGCGGACTATTGGGCAGCTAAGAGCACAAATTGCACAGCTACAACTGGAGTTGGTGGAGTACAAACAAGGCAAGAGGATCGTCGGTACTGATGGTACGGAGACAGTCAATGATATGTTTTATGAGAATAACATGCTGCAAGGGGAGGTGAATAATCTCAGAACGAGGGTCAAAGCAATGCAGGACACGATTGATGCACTGACCCAGAAGAACACAAGGTTGCTGGCGGAACAAGCTGTGGATGGATGGATATCCGCTGGGAGTGACAATCATGTGACTGACATGGTGCAAGGATACATCAAGGAAATCGAGGAACTGAGAGCTAAGTTGATAGAAGCAAATAATACTTGCGAACAACTAAGGAAACAGATGTCAAGGAACAATAATAATTCATTCGGTGCTGCAGCTATTTTGAATAGTCTAGGAAGTCAGATGGATATGTCCATGGACGAAACACCTTCTTTTATAGAAGAAGCAAAGAGAGTTTTAGAAAGGGACCGTGCAGTTTTAGAACGTACGAGGAAAACTTCGGAGATGGAGGAGTGCATGACGGATTCCAGTGAGTACGATTCAGATTCCGAAGAAAAAGAGTGTATGGATCTTAAAGATGAACTCTTTTCATTAACAAATGACATTGATATGAAGCAGAAGTTAATTGATGAGTTAGAATTGTCCCAGAGGAGAATGCAGACAATGCGCCAACATTACGAGGATAAACTCATGCAACTCCAGGCGAGGATCAAGAACACCCAAGAGGAGCGTGATAAAGTCTTGCATTCCTATTCTGGGACCCAGGAACCTACCTCTGATAAAGCCAAGAAGATCAAGGAAGAGTACACTAAGAAGATAAATGATATGCAGAGGGAGTTAAAGCGATTGCAAGCAACACAAAAAGAACATGCTCGTTTGATGCGTACCCAGAGCAATCAGGAGAATCAGCTCAAGTCGTACAAAAATGAACTGAGTGAGATGAAGCGAGCGAAGGTTAAGCTCATCAACAAAATGAAGGATGAATCTGCCCGTCATAAAGAATCTGAATTGCGTCGTCTGCGAGAAATAGCGCAACTTCGGAAAGAAACCAGAAAGAATGCAAATGTCATCAGGGCTATGGAATCAGAACGTAAGATCAAAGATCAAGTGCTTAAAAGGAAACAGGAGGAAGTTTCCAATCTAAGGAAAAGTCAACGTAGTAGACTTAGTGTGAAAGCCTCAGGGAGAATGAACAACAAGGCGTTTACTGAACGCCATGCTAAGCAAAAGTGGCTGAAGGTAGAGAAGTCCATCAATAACATCACCATCAGTAAGCGTGGAATCGTCCAGCAGGAAGTACGCATGGAGCACTTTCTGACAAAGCGTGAGAGTTTAGGTAAGGAACTAGACATGCTCCAGGAGCGCCGACGTATGTCAATTGCACGAGGCCATGACTCCGCACAACTCGATAATTATATCGAGGACATTCAGGAGAACATTAATTATGTTCAAGATGCCATCAACGAAACGCAGCGCAACGTGATTGAGATTGAGGAGACCCAGGATAACAACGAGGCGTCCGATATCAAACAGATTGTGGACTCAGTGTTTGATATTGATGAGGCCAAGTACTTATTGCAGAAGTTGTTCAGCATGACATTAAGTCAAAGTCATGCTGTTGCACAAAGGGATGCTAAACTGAAGGAGACTGATACTATTGTAATCCAAGTAAGTGACCTATCACTCTATTATTGTCCTTCTTCATCTATAAATTGGGATAAACACACTTTGCCTTTGTAAACCTGGTAGCACTTACTAATGCCTACTAATTTGCTGGTTCTAGCTTCAACATGAGAACACCGTGAAAGCTCAGTTGTTAGATCATGTTCTGCACCTGGAGCAGCCCATCTTCCACAAGGATCTGGTCACAAGCGTGTCCAGCAATGCAAATGACACTTCTTCGACCTATTCAAGCCGTTCTGGATCACCAGTCGACTCGCAGTACGCACAAATAATGCAGACTAGCAACCGAATGTCGATGAGTAACGCAAGTGTCCTTTTTAGATCAAACTCTCTGGAAGTGCTCAATAACAACAATAACAAAGCGGCAAAGATTAGGCGGCGCACAGCGAAGCCAGATGAGCTCTTGTTCGGCGTCGCGACCGACAACACGACCACCGAATAATCCCAACACAAGTACAGAGAAACTACTGAAATCTCACTCTGGGCAAAAAAGCAACTGCGTCGGTTAACATGACATCATCACTCTATGATTTCGCACTCAAGCCGGGACACTACTAGTTTAGCGTTGATCTAATTTTGTGTTTAAGCTTTCGATTTCAATTGCGACTTTCTCGCTGTATCAAAGTCTAATCTACTACATGCTACCAGATGTTTTGTTAGAGCACCTGCTTCTGTTCTTCGTTTATGTTTCGTTGTCTCGTCCCGTGACAGTTTGCTGTTTGGCCTGCGAAGAGGCGTGCGCAATGAGTAATGATTGTTTTGATTTCAGGCCGATTTGCGGATTAGACGCAGATTCAAGGTGCGCTCGCCGCATGTTTGCAAGTCGAAGTACGTCTATAGTAGTGAAGTGATTATCGCCTACGAGGAACTGTTGATTACTTGTATAGTATTATTCTTGTTTTTCACCCTAACCATTTTGTTAATCATCTTATGATGTTTTTGTTTCGCGTTGTATGTTTTATTTATTAATCTTACCTAACGATGACGTTGGCGGTGAGGAAGTAGCTGAGGTAACTCGAAGAGACTTACGAAATACGTAATGGTATTTACGAATTTTAGTTGATTATTCCGTATCATGTCTAATGATTTATAAGGTAATTATGTAAAATGACTAAACAGAGCCACTAATTACTTAAGATGTAGACATTTTGATTAAATAAACCGTAAAGACAGGGAGGAAATTCACATTGATTAATAGTCAAACAATGATGTGAAAAACTCCTACCTTTTACAGTTCAAACCATCCAGAAGGCCTGAAAACAAAAGGAAATTTGAATTAATAGCAGCCAACGGACAATAAAAGTACAAAGTAATCTGGACTATTGTATAATGGCAACAAATCTACCCTTCTCCTAGTTATCCACATAATGTCTTATCCTGTCTTATAAAAATTCTATCGTTTCCCACGAGAAGCTCATGAGCACGCCAAGCTCGAAGACGATGCGAATTTTCAATGGAAATTACAAGCAAGCTAACAATGATACAAACATAATTCTTTCTTTCAGATGTGTATCATATGTATATCTACAAATTACACTCAGTCATGGATGCTGTTACATTGATTTACACAAATTAATTGTAATTTAGCAGTAGATGACTCATTTGCGCGCCAACCTAAATGACCCGATCTGTCGAAGCGTATTGCAAGAAAACGAATAATGATCCAATTGAAAGTCTTTCTTCCAACATCAATTGCCGGTAGATTTACTAATTGCATCATGGTTTAGATGCTGTTACAATGCTTTTCACTAATTAGTGAACATTTAACAGCGTGTGGCTCATTTGGGCGCCAACCTCAAATAATTGATTTTCCGATGCAAATTATAGAAAAACTAAGAGTGATCCAAAGCCCAAACCTACTTCTGCACGTGCATCACAAGTAGGTCTACTAATTACCATAAGTCTTACCTGCTGTTCTGATGATTTTCACAAAACACTTTAGATTTTTGTAACAGACGCGTGTGAACTTGTTGCCAACCGACCCACGCTTTACTACTACGGCTTGGATGTGCAGCGCGTGGGTTCTAAATCAAAGCTGCGTCGTTCTGCCACCTCGGGGCGAAGAGGAAAATTAAGCGAAACGCATTGAATTCAAGAAAACACTAATATTTCGAGCTAATATAATAATATTTCTGTTAAATTAGAAAAACACACTACAATTCAATTTTCTTTTAAAATCATGTAAATTAAAATTAATAACGTAACAATAACAAAATAAACAAATCTCCTGGGTTGTATACTATGTAATCAAGGTAATTATTAATTAAAATAGATTGATTGTAGTTAAATCGAGTATTATTTCTATATACAATTATTCAATAATCTTGTATGTAGCACAGTTAATCAATCAACTTTTAATTTCTTTTCACCTCTCGCATCGTCTCTTTACACGTAAAGTCTCATATCAGTAATACTTTTTTATTGTAGTGTTACAGAGTACCTTATGATTATTTATACACAATATCCTGCACTTAAATCCTTATAGTTTGATTAATCATATGCATAATACTTCTAACAATGGTAAGTCGTGTCTAAGTATATTACAATTATTTATCATTTACGAACGCAACTCAGGGATCTGTCCTCTACCATCTTACTCACAATCAGTACAAATTCTAAAACGAATAAAAATGTTACACGTACTGCCGATATGAAAGCCAGTGAGACATTCCTCTTGAATCCATTCACATCTGAGGTATTTACACATTATCTAAATATACATTATATATATATATATATAAAGGGGGAATGTTGCATCTCTGTATTATTGTAATCAATAATTGGTACAATCAGATACCATGCACCTTCACCTTCATCAGCCCCACATCGTATTGTTCACGTCTTGGTTCATTCGCTTATCAATAATCACGCTTAATAGAAAAGTAATCTAAGTTGGAATTTCCTCTGTTAAGCTATGCACAGAAGAAAATCGGCATCAACATCATGATGTCTGCAGGTGATATGATGACGAGTCGTCAAAAATGTGTAAATCTTTAACAGAATCATCCACTGTCTTCTGAAAGAGTTCACCGTGCGAAGAGCAGATATTGTGTGATGAAAACCAGCAGAAGGTCAAGCCAAAACCGCGTGGCGATGCTGCTGTTGTTACCATGTTGCATTGCAGCTGGTTGTTCTCCATTCAACACATGCACGAGAACACTGGCGGCGTCACTGGACGAAGGGGAACAAGTGTAATTCCCGCTGTCTGTCGGCAACGCCCTGGAGATGAGAAGTCGACTTGTACGTGTCTGCTTCTCGGTGACGACGCTGATGCCACCCCGTTGGGAGTAGTTGATCACATTGCCACCACGATACCAATAGATGAAGCTGGGAGGGTCCGGTGTCTGCAGGACGATGCAGGTGAGGTTGATGTCACTTCCGCTCTTGATATACAACTCGGCGTTACCAATGATCTTGGCTTTGGATACTGCAATAAACAGGTGTTTAGTCAGGCTGACCTAGACTCTTGTGTGCACCCAACCTACCAACTACATTCAACTTGAACGCCTGGCTGATTTTCGGCTCGGTGCTGACTTGACACTCGTAGATGCCCGAGTCTCGAGTTTGTGGCGATGCGACTTTCAACGTCCACTCGTCGGACCCATCCGTATGCAGGGACTGAAACCGCTGGTCGTTCGTATAGGTCAAAATTCCAACTGTTAAAATATGCAGGTCTCTTTTCCGGATCCAGGACACCTATAAAACATTCAAATGGAACAATTAGTAGCAAAAATGTATTTATGGGCTCAATGAAATATTGATTAATCATTATTGCCTGTCACTGCCACCTGTGCAAGGACAGATTTATTAGTATAGGATTTTAATAATTATTGCAAATAATTGGAATACATTTAGGCTAGCTGGGCATGATGCAGATTTAATTTCGGGTATATTTTTAACGTGTGCACATGACGTGCTAGGTAAAAGCTGATAATAAAGCATGTAGACACAGACTGGTAACTGCGACTGGAACAGATTAGGTATTGCTGCTATAAATTTTATTGAAACGTTCATTACGACAAAGACGGCGTGTATTAAAGACCCACGAAGTTAATGCCCTGCTCCAGGGTGTCGCTTGCGAATTAATTAACGCTCGCACAATGTAAGTGACGTTTAAAGGAATGTATAGCAAATACTAAGAGATCAAGCACTTGGGATGAAAGGAGGGAAGCTAGAAGTTGAGGGAAATCGAATGTAAATGTGAGACTGCAAAGAAAAGCATTATTGTATGAATTTCCCATGACTACAGTCGATGCAAGATTTATATCCAGTAAATGTCATTGAAAGAGATTTAATTTGATTACAGTCATCATGGAAAGAATTTTCTTTTAGTTGAAGACTTGTAAAACTATTTCTAAGCCACGTTTACTCCTATGCTATTGCAGTTTCTTCCGCAATTACTCACTAAAAGCAATTCCAATCTTCAGCTGCTCGCGAAAATAATAAAATCAGAAATTTGTATTTTTCCAATTGCAGAGCTTTAGCTCTTTAAGTGCAGATATACGAGCGAAATGAACATTAGGGATGCACATTCCGCGCCCGCCGCTCCCATAAACGCTGAAATTGCGAAAGGTTCGATGATAAGACGATGGCGCACCGCTTATCGGCAACTACGATATCAAACCTGCCGATTTATTATCCAAAAGGGTAAACGAGAAGGGCACTCGAAGAAAAATTCTCCTTCAATGTGGGCACATCGATTTCTATCTTTCTACAATCTATAACTATCAAATGATTTCTTCAGAATTAAACCCACAGTGCTATGTCAACTGTGGATCGTGTTGGAAGCCAAGAAAGAGGAAAATTATGCTAACCTTGTGTAAATGCAATGTTAAAAAGTCTTCGGCACGCACAAATAAAGTCGAACGCAGAACAATACAATCACGACGCTGTGAGTTTGGAGCTATATTTAGTCTGCTGGGGAAAAAGCTTTGAATATTTGGAAGGGTAAAATTTAAAATCGTGCTAATAAAGGTGCGGCGGAGGTGTGGCTTTGGACACTTTTACAGCCCTCCGATGCTCATGTTTGTTCCATTACGCAAACGAGATAGCTGAAAACAGCAAAAGTTGCTTTCGCATTCCCAATCTAGACCCACGATCTGAAATGCCTCCAAGGTATTTGGAATAAGCAGAAGAATCTCTCAGAGTTTATCAGCTAATAGTAAACTATAGATGGCGTCCCTTGACTATTGGGGAAATTATATCGCAACTAGTTGTTGAAGCAGTTTGCTTCGAGTTCTCCAACTCTCCGAAAGCTAAATAGTCAAGGGGAATGATAATGAGCACTTGCTCTAACTTCCTCTCATCAAAGCTGCCTGAAGAGTGTTTAAAGGAGTCCAGGACAGTGTAAGGTTTCAAGGGAGGAAAAGAAAGCCAACAATTTGTATTTCTTGTACTCTACCTACCGCACGGTCCCCGAGGTTACGCACTCGGCAGTGCAGATGCGCCGTTTGTCCCACCGTAGAGGTGACATCCCGTCGCGATGAGTTATCAAAGTAGGGTTGGGAGAAGGGCTGCTCCCAGTAGGCGTTGTGCTCGGACGCCCCTTGGCTACGACCTGAAACAGGACAATACACTGGTTAAATATTTGCATTGCAGGCAGCGGCGAAGGAGACATTTATCCGTAAATACACTCAAAAGCTCCTGACGCATCCGAGAGATCACTGGGTTGCCTACATGTTACGCCATTGTATATAATGGGTCATATAAAAGAATGCTTGTTATCTGAATAGCCCTGAGGTCAGGAGCATGCAGATAGGGCAGATTGAAATACGCGTATGCAAATACAATGGTAATGCATCAAAAGTACACATGTGAAGGCAGAATGTCTTACATTCTTATGAGTTTCCAGATGTGCATCGTTTCAATCTCGTTTATCTCCAGCGGGGTACATAAATGACCCATGGTGCGTGTTCCAAAAGTGCACTAAGACTACTACTGACGAGATAATTAAGAGCAATCATAAGGTGGAAATTTATTGACTACTAGAAGAGTAACTTTCTACAAGAAAAAATTATTACTCTTGATTTCATTCGATTTTTCAGTTTTTCTTCCTTTTGTTGTTGTTGTTGCTGTTTCCTCACTCATTTTCTCGTTTGTTTATTAAGCAAACAACCTCACCATCATCTGTAATTTCATTTAGTGCCTGGACTTTGCGTGCTGGCAACGCTTGCTCAGCGCTTCCATTAATTAAATATTTAAATTCTTCAAATACTCTAAATCAGCGCAAAGCCAGCAGGACGCCTTGGTGGAGTGTTGCGTCTCTTGTAGCTTTCTTTAATGCTCTTAACTTCTTGCGGCGGGAGCGGCCATCAAAGTTGAAAAATGAATATTTGCATAATGTGGAAATTTGGACTAAGAAACTTATAAAGCAGAGTGCTTAGCGTCTAATGTTTAGTATGCGAGGCAAGCATTGAAGGACTGTCGACATTGCGAGCATTGCAAGGATGTAATTTCATCTCAGCTCTAAGAGGGTAGCATCTTTGTGGAGGGAAAAAAAAAAGAATCTGTGGCTTGTAATGGATTAAAAATCCCAAACTAAAAATGTCCAAGATTAACTAGTCTTGTGTCCCAATTAATGTTCCTTTCTTACCTTGCTTATACTGATTTATCTCTTGACTATAATTCAATTCCCATTTCAAAGCAACACGCGCAAGTAAATCCAGTAAGCCGGAAGCAAATAATTCACGCATTTATTATCACTGCTTGACGCTCCAAATTCTAAATTTATAAGTGTCCAACGCGCATGTGTTTACTTCCGGCCGTAATTCAGAATTTCCGGGGCGAAAAAGATAGAGACAGATGGCCGCCGCCTTTGCGGCAGACACGATAAATAATCTCGTTAATACATTTTTAAGCAAACGTTAAATAAATTTTTCGTGCGCGCGCCTAATGGATTTTTAACTAATGCCGCTGCACATGTGGACCGGATATGTGAAGAGCTTTTTATTTGAATAAAGATTTCAATTGAATACCACCAGCGTGTGCTGTATTTTTTGAGTCCAATTGCTGTGCAAGAAAGCGTTCGCCTTTATTTATATTAGCATTGTTAATATTTATACCACCGAGATAAACCGGAAGTGCATCGCTGGAATGTGTATGGAGGGATGTATGGAGAGTCCCAGTTGTGGTGTGGAATTTATGATGGTTTTTATAAAAGAACGATAATCCGCAATAGAAGTGTTTTCTAGTTTATTGTTATTCTATCTATTGCCATTGCTGGCGCGTTGCAGGATTTTGGAGCAGTGCAGACAATTGTAACGCAGTCAGTAGGAAGTGAATGTTTCTTTTGTTCGTAATAGGGGCACAAGAAAAGCTCCAAATGCTGTTTCCTCATACTGAGTCAGATTGAAGTCTGGATTGATGCTTGGCTTGGTTTGAAAAATACCTGCTACAAATAGGATTCCCAGCAGGAAATTACAGATAATTTGTGGTCATTCCAATAATGGATTTGATATATCGTCACTATTTATGAAAACATGGACAGATTCAAGCAAAGTTGATGAAGGCAAAGATGAGCAGATTATTAATGACCAGTCGTCACATCCTCGCCACTGTCGTCCTGTCGTGTTGTTTAATTTATGTGTCATAGTTGCGTACAGGGAGAAGCAATATCGTTAAAAGCATTTTTTTCCGCACATCGTCAATCATCAAACTTTGTCTGTGTCCCAACCTAACAAATGGTAGTTCTTGAAATTCTTTCAAATGTCGCTCAACAATGCAATTAATTAGTACATGTGCATTTAAAATAAATCCAGTTTTCAGCAGCAATTCCTGGCGAGGAAGCTACAAATGAGCATGTCGTATATGTGTGCAACCAAACTTACACGTTGCAATGTATCTCCGTGTTCGCTCTATAAATAATCGCACCGCATACACAACTTAATGACGCAGTGGCGGCGGCAGCACTGGCGGAGGCAGCCTGAGGCCAACCGTAATGAAATTCAACTTAGTACTGACTTACTGGGTTCACTTCCGCCACAAAAAATGGAATTGCTGTGCTTTCTTCTACAGGATCACTTCAAGTATAGATTAATGTCTTTCTAACCTTGGTGGACCATTAGATGGGAAATTTTTAACAAGTTTCCCTTGTGCTTTATGACTTTAATCGCGCGTTTGTATGAATCAATAAACCAGCAGGGTGTTGTATAAATGACCTCAAAATATTGAGGAATGCGCCATTAAAGTGTGCTAAGAATGCCTTATGACGACGCGGTGTAATTAAGAACTCCTTCGCGCGACGCAAGCTACAAATTGGAATCTTAGTTAATGGTTGGGGTGTGCGCCCTGTGGGCTGAGCAATCATTATCTAATAATTACAGCTACGGCGCATTGTGAATCGACACGTCTTTTACGCCACCATTGCCTCTTCCATTGCTGCAAACTCGACTTTAATTCACCATCGACAGCGGCGGCGGCAACGGCGGCAACGGCGGTCAAATGGTATTGTGACAAAGCGAGTGTAGATTGTAATCTTGCAGTCAGAAGGACTAAAACCAATCATGAAGCAATTGTAGTTGAATTATGGCACTTTTAAACATTTGTCTCAAGTCACATCGCAGGATCTTCACTGACTTATGGTTTGGAAGGACAAACAAAGAAGCAATTTGAAAACAACCTAACGGTGGAGGTTTAGTTTCAGTTGTCAGCCAATTATTTAAATAGCTTCCAATTAAGGGTATTTTAAACGCACAATGATTAATGCTTGACATCTGCACTTTGTCAATAATTTTTCTTCTTTGGCTTTCTTCAATATGCTGTAACTTTAGCCCAACATCTAAGAACTAACTTGGAACTTTCTACTTCTTCATATGCCAATTTCTTAAAACAAATTACTGCTAAACAATACATTAGATGGATGTAATATAGTAATTCAATTTGCCAATTTTTACGATTTTTTTACCAAAACTAAGTTTTTAGTGAATACTGAGAATGATTTCAAATCT
>JAODGC010000004.1:7277795-7291872 GCA_027574925.1 Ecitoglossa quadriceps
ATCTTCTTCATGAAAAATCTCCGCACAATTTGTGTTGATTTCTTCAATTCTTGGCTTATCTCGTGACATAATAAATTCATTGTTGAGTTCAGTATATTAGTAATATTTAATATCAAGACAAGTATACAGTTGGTACTGGTTTATGCATTGTGTAATTCAGCTTGTTTACGACTGTTTATCATTGAAAAGCACGCGATTTATTTGCCAACTCAGCTGCATTCACCCTCCTCCCTCCACCCACTACTGGCGCAGTAAACATTCAAACTGCAGAAGCCCTCGTGTTCAAAGCGCGCAAATTGCACATTTGCAGTAAAATGAAACTTTACTGCAATCTACCTCGCATACCAGAAGTTGTTGCCATCGAGGAATAAACTGTGGTCATAAATCAATACAATATTGAATTTTAATTCACGTAACCAACTTTACAAGAATCCCTTTCCATCAATATCGTCATTCACAAACTAAGATCACAAATTAAAACTTAATCAGCATTATGAAAGTTTGAACTAATTAAAATAATTCGCACACTTTGCGAGCACCGGCGACCTTGTTTCGTCTTATCACACTTTAAGCGTTGAAACTAAGAAGGGCCCGCTTTGAAAGCAATTACTAACTTATTAAATTCTCCATTATCCTTTCAATAATAAAGGGGGCTTTTGCTTGCACTGGGCTCTTCTAGTTTTGCCGCTGGCAATAAGTAATAGTATCTTGTCGAAATCATAAAGCGAGCGCAAATATTTTCGGTAATAAAATAATTTAATTAAGTTTTGACGTGCAAGGTGAGCTATCGTTGGGGCGATGCAAGTGATGACGAGTGAGAGATGAGGCATAAAAGATCTTAGAGTCCTGCAAAAGCAGCTTGATATCCTAGATGCCTTTAGAGCAATAAAAACTAATTAAAATTTAAATGTTTTAATTTTGAAAGAGGGTAAGGAATGGTAACAGGTGCAAGGAGAAGAATTTTGATCAAATATTTATCCAGGATCAAATCAGTAAGACTGTCCTTTAAGGCAGACGAAACAAAATAAAAGAGGAAAAGTGAGGTTGGTATTATCACGATGGATGATAAATCCCTAGGTAGAGGGTCTGCAGTGTCTCGTTCCTTGAATAAATCATTTGGGGAAAGTGATGGGATGGGATGAAAACATAGAAGGAAAATGAAGACAGGAGAGATATACAAGCTTGTTGGAGTGCATTGTACCAGGCTGATTGTTAACAAACCTCCCACTATGGATAGTTTGGTTGGACCAACTGTCTGATTCTTCCAGAAGATACAGGTCTCAGACTTAAAACTGAAGCTTACCAATTTTCTGCAGTAATTTCCAGTTGATTATTTTTGAAGTAGATTCACCTCTGTAAACTCTTTGCTTTGGGTTCTATTCAAGTGAAAGTTGAATCTTTGTTTTAAGAAAACCCTCAAGGATGAGATAGGAATTTATTTGAATATGTGGTAATTTCCAAACTTCCTGCTCCCAGCTTGTATTATTTCATTGTTTTGCGATTATATTTCACCCCTTTTCAGGAAAGTTTGTACTTGTATGTTATAACTATAACGCGATGGATGCCTAGCCACGAAAAGTTCGTCATGCGCGTACGAGGTTTAAATTCACCTAGAAGGCGCTAACGTTTTGTGTGCTTCTCGCAAATTTCGGGAAGCGACGCCACGTGCCTATTTATGTTGCGACAACTTTGCAAAGCATCTAAAAGCTCCGACATACAGCCAGCTTTATTAATTCAACGAGTTGGAATTTGTATGGATGTCTCACACTTAAAAGCTTTTCTAATAAAGAAAAAAGAAACTAAACATTAAATTAAAATTTAAAGGGGTGTTAAATCGGATGCAAAATTCTAACATTTAGCAAATTGTTAAAATAAGACGGAAACAAAAAATTTAAGGAAATCAGTAAGGAGCAGCTTTTTTCAAGATAGATAAGATTTTATACTCAAAAGCTCATAAATTAAATTAAAATCTTAGAGAATTTGTTAATGAATTAGTATTTTTATATAAAATTATAGCAACTAATAAGAGCAAGGTTTCAATAGCAATAAAAATTACAACACAGCGAAAATGTACAAAAATAAAGCTGCTTTTGTTTCATTCGTTAGGTAGGCAACTTATAATACATCAAATTTAAAAAAATACTTTTAAAAGGGAAATTTTATTTAAATTTCATATAACTAGACATAAAGACATAGATTCCAATTCATAGTTTATTTTTTGGCAATTAAGGTTGGCAAACTTGTATTATCACTAACTTAACTCCTCTTCAATTCTCTTTTGTGCATTCTGTATTTGACCAGGCTTGTCGCGTAGCCACCACATTTAATAAATGAATTCAAATTTTTTTTTACCCTCTACAATCCACTTCTTCCTTACGTCACCTTCTTTTTGCGTCGTCCAAAAAACCATAACGCTCTTCACTTAAAGAACATGAAAAATATTAAAACAAGCCGCGTCGTAATACTTTAGTAATTTTGCACAACATGCTCAATGTACACTGGTCCTTGTTACTTTGGGTGATATTAAAGGACATTTTCAACAATTCCAAAGCGGAAGGACTGCGCTCAAGTGATCCTCGACGGCAGCGCTACCATTCTCAGCGCTGTACAAAACATAACCATTATTACGCCGTAATTAATTAAACTCAATACGTGCATAATTACACCCTGTCGCTTTGCGGTGTATTCGGAATTTAGACCAACGCTACCATAATAATGCCTTGCAAGATCCAGTCATTAATTTGTAATAAAATTAATGAGACATTTGCGTAAAAAATTATAGAGTAAAACACGGTGATCATAATTAATTAACAAGGTGTAATCCAAGCTGAATACATTAACGGATAATTTGTTAAACAGATATTAATCATGTCTACCTCCAAGCACGCTAGATGTCGCCACATGTTATCTGGTACACTACTAATTGCAATAAACATTCTCGTTATTAACGTGTTATATTTCTCAAGCAACCCCAATGATGTCATGGGGGCACGTGCGTGTAATTGTTGTACATGTGTGAACGTGTGCGTTATTGGCGTTTGTAATCTCGCGCATTACTTGTTTATGTTGTTTATGCGAGGCCGTGTCACCCTACGAGCCAATGAATATTTAACGTTGCTACTTAGTGATATGGACTTATACTCGCGGGGCGCTCAAATCCCTTAATGCTATGCAAAACGTATGCGGGGTGAATTTAAGCCGTGGCCAATAAGGCGGCAGTGGTTGCGCATGTGATTAAATGTTGCTGTTTGGATATTTCGTTGAGGGAGCACAGATAGTGAGCAATGCCAAACGGAAGATCTGCAACTGGTGCACGCAATGGTTATAGATTTGTTTATAAATTAAGTAATGTAAGATCAGGAAGGTTAAGAATTATGCTAGAAAAATGTTTAATATTGGTATTTCAAAAAAATATATATACAAACATTGCAAATGAAAGAAAGCAGGAAATAGAAGCAAAAGTTCTATTTAATGCTGCGTGCTTGAATTGATTTTATATAAAAAGAAAGCATCAAAATAGGTTAGAGCTTTGGTTATACAATTTTTCTTTCTAGGTACTATACCAATTGGACCAAATCAATTATCAACTTATTTTCCCTCTTTGAATTATTGAAAACCTCCCAAACCATGATGTCTCTTTTCCGAAAAGAATTCATTCAACTTTTTTACATTAAACAATTTTCTAACGCTGCTAGGTTTTTATTTATTATTCCAACTTTCCGCTATTGCAAACCCAATCTTTTTCTGTACCCCTGCCTTTGTGCTTATCAAGCTTCCTCATGAATATCCCCATTTTAAAATTTCTATATCATCTTTTTTAAGCTACTTCCTTTCCTGACCGGATATGAACCTTGGCTTTGCAACCGCCATGCATGTATGACTCCCGATTAAATCCCACCCCGTGCAACGTGGCCAGGGAGGAACAAGCAACTGGAAGCTGGGTGTGCGCGTAAAATTTGTTAGACGATGCTGGCGGTGATGCTAATGGCTCGAATAAAAATGTCCTGCAGTGTTATGCTTGTTTTCGCGCCCTGCTATCCTTTTTCCGCGTGCTACATCTACCAATATTATTAAGCACTGCACTCCGCACCGGCGCACTAAAAGTGATTAATGACACTAATTAATTTTCGGGTTTCATATATTCTAAGATAACCATTAATAAATTGTGCAGACAGTGTCCGGTGCATTTGTGTTTTTATCGTTAGCATCGGTGAATTATGCAGGTTTACCATAAATGC
The DNA here is from genome assembly GCA_027574925.1 of Ecitoglossa quadriceps. Lineage (NCBI taxonomy): Eukaryota > Metazoa > Arthropoda > Insecta > Coleoptera > Staphylinidae > Ecitoglossa > Ecitoglossa quadriceps. Next base: position 7,282,034 of record JAODGC010000004.1, read on the forward strand.
GCAGAAACTAAATCAACAACATAAAAACCGCATTAAATGCGTTCCTAACTAGCACTAAACGAATATGCACATGCACCGAGGACGTAATGGTACAAATTGAAACAGAAAAATGCAATAAACTCTTGAAGATAATAAACGGTCGCTAGAAATACTGAAGGTTTCCAGTAATATATGCAACCAACATTACAATACATCCAATATGATAGTATAAATGATACTAAATAATATACTGACAATCCATCATCATTTGAAATAGTTGCTAAATCCATATCCTCAATTTTCGAACGCTTCGAGCATTTCAACTCGGGCAACTTAAATGTGATTGGCAAATAAAATGCCACATTGAATTTATGTCCACGTCGACATTTGCAGCAAGGGGCACCATCATACTCCTGTGAGTTGTATGCCTCAATAAATGATAGATGCATTTTTTAGCATTTGCCACTTGCGTGTCAGGGTGATTTAGCTAGAACCGGAGGCGGTTGACCTTTTTAAGTAGCGTCCGTTTGTCCCGCACGTTTTTGTCCTTCATTATTACCAGCTCATTGGAAAACACGCCACTCATTGTATCAGCAGGAAAGAAATAGCGTGCGCGTGAAATAAACCCGTGCATTTTTTTCGATCGATGTCGTTTGACGGAGGGTTATCAATAATCTGTTGTTAGGTTGTTTGTCGTGGCATGCAGTGCTTTATTATCCTGATGGGAGGTAATAAATGTGGTAAAAGCTGTTTTTGATGACAACTGCTTCGATAGGGTTCAAGGACTGGTTTTAATTGGTACTTGAAAAAGACGCAATTGGAAGTAGTAAATGATAAACATCTGTTTGAAGATTGACCCAAGTTGGAAGCACTGTTCCAAGTTGTTGTGTTTGCTCAGCTCTAAAATCACTTACAAGTCAATATTTTACGATTTCGTAAGTACTTTGTTTCGTGTCCAAGTTGACCAAAAGTTTCCCCGCTCTTAGGTCATATCTCTATTTGTATTGTGCGACCCATCTCTTCAGTTCCACCTCATTGCTCATCGGCTGTTTGTAAAGCACGTGCGATTGCTTGTAAATCGATAGTTATTCCAAGCGCGACGCAACTCTCCAGACAGCCAGACTTTTATCATCCGAGCAGCAAAAGTTGCAGCTTCAACTTGCTATCGGTTCGCCCATCACATTATATCACGTTGTATCTAGAGAAAAAGCAGCTACAAAATGAGATAATGGACTTTCCAGCAGCCGAGCTTCAAGTGTTAGCTTTGGCTGTCTTTTCAAAGCCGCCACTGTGCTGGTTAGCGCATTATCATTCCTTTTATCAAGTTACTAAGACACCAGAGTGTTGCTATATTATTGTGTGCCAACGCGTAATGAAAAGCGAACGACAGCAGTGTCGTAATTGCAATCGATAAATTTCGAAAAGCGTTCATTTCATAAACACCCTTCCTGAATATTTAGGATGGAGGAGTGAGATTCTGTGAGCCCTGCTGGCATTGACAGCGGTGGTGGATATAGTGGGATAAAGTTGTAAAATTGTCCTGCAGGGTCTTAATTAATTTTTAATTGAGATCCTAAGGCTAAACGTGTTTAAACGAGTACTGGAATTCCCTTGAGGCTGGAGATATCAAGAACATGGGTAGCCAGCTTGGGATGCTCTTCCTCAGCCCAAAAACATCAAATTTCACAACTAACGTTCTTATTCAAAATTACTTTGTCATTTATTTTCGGGTGCAGAGAGTATGGACTTGAGCGTCCAGCAGCCTTTGGTGGCGCGCGCCTGCTTTACGTCCTTTGACCCAGGGCGGGCGAAACTTAATTACGACATATCACTGTGGGCGCATTCCAACTCTCGACACAATGAGCCAAGTTTTTGTTTATTTGCCTGTCTGTTGGCTTGTAATTAATTTACACACAGCTCACAATAAAGCATCCGCGTCTTTGGGACGTTTCTAGGAGCTCAGACAGAAAGAATTTGCAGCTTGGAAAATAATAACGCAGTCTTAAGGATTTGCATTTGTGGGATAATATTTACCCAGTTTGAGTTAAGCGTGTTTATAGTGGTACATATTCTAGGAATTCAAGTGGGCCATATGCAGCACCATCCGGGCGATGTATATTTAGCAAACGACGCGCTGCGAGAGAAGATGATGATGCATTAACGCATTCAACACCAGGATAACGTGAATGTTTGCTTGCACATTTCTCAGATTCTTGGAACGTCAGTAAGCTGCGTGTAACCAACCGTTATATCCCAGCGTGTGTACAAAATGTCTGTGTGCAATTGTACATTTGTGCAAGCATTCCTGAGGAGGATTTTAATCATGATCCAATTATCTCAAGAGAGGCCGATTGAAGCGATTCCATTTTTACAGAAACGGAAAATGTTGGATTTAAGCTTTTAATTATGTTACTGTATATAGCCGGTTCTTCAAGTGCAGTTGGAGTGAGAATTTCATTTCAGGAAATGAGAAAAAGTGACCATAGATGGAACCATAGGTTTTACTACCAAAATAATAGTATTAGTAAATCTTTTAAAATTAAGAACGCAATGAAAAAAAATTCTTTTTTCTTTTCGTTTCCGTAACTTTACCATATTGTTGTGAAAGACGTAGGTTTTATGGTAAGTGGTGATTGCTGAGAGTAAAATATTTAATGATTGTGCATGCAAAAATTTCGACGCTGCGCTGCTAAAAGCAGCTGCCAAATATGTAAAGCTTCTGAAACTTCAGCAAATTTTAAATTAAGTAAATAACCTCACACTCACCCTCCACGCATCTGGAATGAATTGAATATTATCCGCAATTAAAATTCCCTAGAATAGTAGATTCTGGTTTCCATTTGGTGCATTGAGTCAAGTTGGAACATTGTACACTATACCCTGTTCATTTATGAAATGTTCCTTTCAATCTGGGGTTCGTTTCGCTTGTTCCATTTCTCGCACTGTCACGAAGCTCGTGTCTAGTGTCAACTGTCTAACGTCGAGATGCCACCACTATCGAATTAAAGCTTTCAACTGTTCGCGGAGCAAAAGTTTAATTACGAAATAAGTGCGAGCGGAAAAGACCGCTGACGTTGTCGTCACAGGAAGTGAAATTATTTCTGTGTTGTGCACTCAGGTCGCATCAAATGCCAACGGCACTGGATTGCAATTAAAAACGATGATTGCTGGGTTCTTCCATTTAAAGCTAATTAACATATGAGTTGTAGTAGTGATGGCTTGACAAGAAGAAAATGATTTCTATGGAATTGATTCTTATGTTTCCGCAACCGGAAAATTCCCATTTCCCAAGTAGTCTAATTCAATTTTTTGCCTTTTGCTCTATTTCCGTTGACTCTATCAAGCAAATACAAAACAAAAACCAGAATGAAATAAATGCTGTTGCTACATTTTTGCTTCCTATTTTTTGTTTCCAAATAAAAGCACTGTTGCATTGTTATAATCTTTTGACCAAGTTTATCCAAACATTACATAAATTACACACACTGTTGTTTGTATTTCCAGCGAAGCAAATGGGACGAATTCTGACGTTAATATTGGTTTCCCGGATGGTGTTGCGCTCCACAGGAACAAAGCAACCAAATCTACTCCGACATATCAGAACACAAATCTGCAGGTAATACAAAAATGCAAAATAAAGTGCAAATGATATTGGATCCGAATAAAGGCAAAAGCACGAGTCAGATTTATTCTATAATATTTCGGATCGTACAAAGAGAATGACATATTGACAGGTTCTAAATAAACCATCTCAAGTTTCAACGTAATAAACGAAAGAAACATCTTTTTATTGGCCACCTATTACTTTTATTTCTCATAAAATTCTCTTTAAGTTGAGTTAGGGTGACAAAGAGTAATAAAAGGAATCCAAATCGTAATTTTCATCAGTGGAGCAAGCATTTTAATTGCAGCGACAAGTATGAATCTTGCGCAAGTGTAATTTCAGTGCACGCCTTGTGCATTTGAATTTGCATTCACCTGAGCACGTCCGCAGGGGAGGAAATCGCCATTGCGTTTGTAAATTAGAGCGTGCAATAGCAAAGTGGAAAAATGGTGCAAATTAGTACGTTTCATTTCCTGTTTTCCATACGCAAATTGTCCAAATACATCATTTTTCTTCATGGCGGATCACCATTTTGATCCGTCTTTCCATTGACTTCACTTAGTGAAAAACCTTTAGTAACTTATTTGTTAAAATTCATATTACTATCTTCCCAGATTTTCAAATAACTTCGCAAAAGAGTTCCTTCTTTTAGCATACACTGCATAATAAATTTAATCGAGCCGAACAAAGAGCTCTACAAATATATTTTGTACACACGATACTCTCATCACAAGTACGACAACATTACACAACGCAACAAAATGTAATTAATAATATTCTCGAGCTGGCTGCACAGCATGCAAAAACAGTAAAACTCATTAAAATTTAAGTAAATTTAGTGTGAGTAATAAGACACGATTAGTTTGCAGTGCTGGCAAACACAAAGCTCTGCAAGTCCCTAGAGGGCGCCACATACAAAAAAAATTCAAAAATTTCATCTACGACGACGGCGTTGCTAAGGATGATGCTCAAATATAACTTGAATAACTTGCAAAAAATGATAACACTGCATAGGTTTTTAGACGCAGAATACATGGATAGGGCTAACTAAGAAGTTGTTATGTTACGCCATCACTTTATTCGGTACTGGCGGGCGAAAAAGATAAACAGAGGACATTTTAAAGTCAATTTTTGGTTTGCGTAATTGTCAAAAATGTTTCGCATCAAAACACAATAATGATGCTAAGCGTGCTATATGAATTATTCCAATCTATTAACGAGTGCAAGAAAGTGAAAGGATTTTAATCACTACTTGTCTCTCTCACACCGTAACACTTTGGCTAGTATACTGTAGGTGTCGCTTTAACTCAATTTAAACCAATTTGGTTTATCTTTCCGGAGATTTCATGATCAATTGTTTGTTTTGAAGCTTGAAAGCTCAATTAAGTTAGCGCGTGTGTATTATGTGACGCTTATGTGAGAAGAACGATTCTGCGTCACGTTGTTGGTGGAATGTTTTTAAATTACAAACGTAGTAAAGGGGTGTTAGGGTGAACCTGATAAGGAAACTTCATCAAACCTTTTATCACGTCCCATGCCAGCACGAAGCTGAATTAATGAACTCATTTTCTAAATCATGCGCTAACAATGTCAGCGTTTCTATTTGAGCAATCAACCTGCGGCCCTCACAGCCTTTTGGCTATTTTTAGAGGAGAAAACAAGTTTGCGCTTAAGAAATTCGGAAATTAACAGAAATCACTGGGTAATTACAGTAATTACGACAATTTACAGCTGTGCAACGAATAATTTGCTTTACTCTTATACCTGTAGAAGGTTTATACGTAAAAAAGCGATCCACATGGTGGCAATAAAGTTACCGTGTGCAACCACCATTTCGCCAACGTTAGAGGGGTTGCAGAAGGGGTGTTTACGTGCGCCGAAAACAGCGCCCGCTTCCGGCTCGCTCGAGATTGTTGTGTAACACGACACTAGACATTATCTACTTTTGATATTCAACGCTCGTTTCCCGTCTGGATGTGATACGTGCGTGGATTCACCTCGGTGAGAGCGCATTGAACACAAATTATTGCAGTAGTATATGAATGGATACATTGTTTGAGATTATATTCAACATTTGCTCCAAAAGGGGCGTACGTATTGCAGTGGTGGGTAACGTATGCGGATTGTTGCACTCACGACAATATAATACCAGGCAAACCGTCGAATGCGGAAGAACAAAGGAAGTGGAAACCGGATTAGTTACATTTGTTACTAAACTGCAATGAATTTGAGTGGCAAAAATAATTCAAAGAGAAAATGCAATTTGGGAAGTTTTTAAGCATCGTCACTGCCATAATCCAATTTCCTTGTTTACTCCACTATACTCCGATTGATGGGTATTAAAGTCTGGAATTTATTTTCGTTTCTCACTTATCCTATCCCCACTCTATTACTGTCAACCTCACTTTCCTAGATCCCCACGAATGCAAAACCTTTTAAAATTGGTGGTTTCTAGCATTGAAAACTTTTTTTTATTGGATAAGATGGCCATGTCCAAGCAGCAATATCCAAAAAGTTTTAAACTATGGTCAGCAATGACCAGAGGTGATATTATCTAAATGCAAGCAGATCCCATGAGGACTCTAAGCGGATTTAAGGTTTTGATCCAATGTGATAAGTGTAGAGTGTGATAGTGCTTTGTATCTGTCCTAGTAGACATCCCTTTTTTTATTATCACCCCTCCTTCATTCAGATATGTATTTTTCCTCTCCACAAATCCCAAATTCCAGACCACGCTAACTTTTGACACTGCGTAATTTATTCCTCCTTGAGTAATGAATGCGTGATTTTTAAACAACGTCGCATTGCTTCAAGTCAACAATTTTTCAAAATGTTAATCCCTGCTTTGGTCCATGCCACCAACACAGGACACAACTTTACCGCATTTTGCATTTTGGAGATGCCAAAAGCGATTCCCCTCGAAGTCCCACTTTGTGCCAGTGCTGCGGTGTCGAGTGGAATTAATTTCGGGAGGTGTAGGTGTACACAGCGGATAAATCTTGGCAAAACTTTGCCCGGCTGTCAGTGGGGCGATGGTTGTCCTCTGCAAATAAATCAATATCTTCTCTCGGGCCGCGGCGTTGCTCTTGGGACGCGTGAAATATGTACCCGGATCTACGACAAACCCCTGATGGGGAATTAAACACGACGTTTAAATGCAGGGGAATAAATTTTGTAATGCGGCAAAAAAACATTTCAGTGGAAAACATTGCAAAACAAGTTCAAACGGATATTGATGGCATTCTCAATTCTTTGTGTTGACGTTATGCCAATATTGTAGATATTTAGCAACCCGTCTTAAAGGCATCTCAAAAATATGTGGAATACTATTCAAAAATATTAAAATTTATCGCGGAATTTAATACAGATGCTCATGAAAAACCACTGATGACGCTCAATATCCACTATCGGATTTTTCATTTACATTTTCTATTTATTTACGCATTGTTTGTTTTTTTGCAAAAACGTTTCGCAAAAATAACACATCCCTCTATAATCCTGATTTTACTAAATGTGCACAACAGCATTTCCTTCTATTTTCCACCTGGCCTCCTTTCAAAGTGCAAATCGGCTTTTTACTTTAATGCGGCTTTGCTGCTGCGACAAACACATTTAATCCGTTCATTACATACAATTGAAAACATTTTTATGTCACAGAATAAAACAGAAATACTGAAAGTATAAATTTTAGGAGCAATTTAACTTGAGGCAGAGGAAAATTGGCTAGTATTTTGTTCTAAATTATTATGGGTTTAGTTGGGGGCCCATTAAAAGTACACTTTAGTGGTGATCATTAAAATAAATCCATATCCTTGACAAATGCAGAATAATAAAAATTTCTTGCAAAAATTACGTGCAATTGAAAACCTAGCAAATAAAATAGATAATAGATGAAGAGATTTGAATGGAAAATTTAAGGAATGCAAGAACAATTAATTAATATTCACCATTCCAGCTTTTCCTCACGGAAGCTTCAAAATATATCAGTGCCACGCAAGGACGCCCAATAGATGGCGTTGATCATTATCATGTGCCAATAGGAAATTGCTTATGTATCTCAAACTATGCGCTAGTCATAAATCAGTTCAATAAACAATGCGCTTTTGTTATCCTTGATGCAGCAAGCGTGAGAAATATGTACGTTTACTATAGTTTTTGCGATTATTTGTCAAGTCAACTTGTGCATTTTTCTATTTTTATATTTCGCAGATGCATCTTTGAAAAAAGATTGTAACGAGTGGCTTTCATCATACTCATCAGCTTTACATTTTGCCTACTTTATCTCGCATTCCAAAGCTTTGACTAAATAAAGCTTATAAAAAGTTGTTTCTTTTTTTGTTCGAAAGTCATTTTATACGTTGTAACAAATTAAAATCTGGATTATAAAAACTACCTTAGGTGTGTCCACTAGTTAAATATGTAGGAAATTATTTAAAAGTTATAAATGGTTTTACTATTGGTATTGCTTTATTTTGTTATTTATCATTGTAAAAGCGCACTTACACTGATTGTTTGACTGTTTTCCCTGAACAATTGACATTCGCAAAGTTTACCTCGCAATTTATTTTCTGCCAAGCAGGTAGGCGATTGGAAAGTCTTGTAATAGAAACGTACTCACCTGGAACAAAGTAGAGATTATTAATTCATTGTAAAGTCGCAAAGTGCAAAACAATAGCTTGCCAAACAATCCAACTCATTATAAATGAATGAAACAACATGTCTTTCAATAACAGTTTACGCGTACATCCAACACATTTTTTGTTTTTCTTGGCAATTATTTTAAAATTTAAGCAGATTTTATAAACAAACTTAACTCATCTGTTTATGTCTAATTAGAATGAATAAACAATAACTTTAAACGAATTGAATAATTAACCTCCTTTATTTTTCATCCCAAATTCAATTCTTATTTCAAATCAAATTAAAATTATTTTCACAATTACCGAGTAAAATGTTTCATGGAATGCAAATGAAAATTTCTAATGGCCCATTAAGGTAATTTATGGATGACTCATAAGAAAACGAAATTATTTGCCCTCCGTCTTTCTGCACCCACTCAGGCTGCAAACATTTGTTAACAGTTGGCATTTACAACAAGAAATAAATTAAAATATTTATAAAAAAGCGCGGAATTAATTTAAATATTAAGTTATACTGTTGTCGTAAAAGCTAATTGAATTGCTGCGTTGGCATTGCCGAACAAGATAATTCCAGAAAGGTGCGATAGGCAACCAATTCCACATCACTAGTCATTCAGTGCATTATGGTTTGCATACATGTACGCTATCTGCGCAGTCTACAAGTGTTATTGCGCTTTGTTTACGACCCTACGGTTTTGATTTGTTTTCGGGTTTACGGCATGGGCTGGCCCGCCAATTGTTATCAACGAAGCGATAAAATATTTTTGACTGGTTTGCGCGGCATATTAGATAGCGTAAAAGCTCTCAGAGAAAAGGAAGGGGTGCGCCTCTACAATGGCATCATCAAATTGATGCGCAATAAAAATTAAATTACGGAAAACTGCAAACAAACTTTTCAACATCGCCGCATTTATTTAGTTGGCGCATGTTACGAGATCCGTGCGGATTTACCACCGATGCGCATTTGCGTTCATTATTGAACAACCCCTCCTGCTGAGCACGAGTACACAAACAGGGAATAACAAATAGTGCTTTGAGTATTTAAACTGAAACGTCAACTTGTCTGGTTCCTGGTTCTTCTTCCTTCTGCTTCTGAAATTCTTATTCTGGCACTGTAAGAACTCTGATTTTTTTAACTTGCACCAAGCATTTCCACTTTCGCACTGAATTGTAATTAATGTTTGATTCACAACCAAGTCTAGTTTTTTGCCACTGCAAATGGCGCCATATTTAAACAGCTTGATTAGTGCATTCCAACTTTGAATTTATTTGTTAAAAATATTCCTAGCATTAAACGTTTTCGTGTTATTTTACGTGTACCCCAGTATTTCTTTCCGACTTGCTGATTTATGAATTTTTAAATTGCATCGTTTTCTGCGAACGCCGCACTGCGTAATTATTAGCAAACAACGACTTGCAGTGTTTGGGGGGCAGGAATAAGGTGTGGGATGGCCGGAATCAAATTGAATGAATTGCAGGATTTGTTTTGATTTATGAGCCTTAACTGCACCATTTTTTTTGGTAGAGATAAGAGGACAAAAAATTAGTTCAACTCGCAGGAAAATTTCGACGTGAATGAATCGATAGAGTTTTTATATCAAATAAAATGTAAGTTA
>JAODGC010000004.1:7317133-7345052 GCA_027574925.1 Ecitoglossa quadriceps
GTAACGCAGCAGGACATTTAATTAACCGCCTAACGGACGCACCAGGTTGGAACATTATTCACACTAGCTACATTTTGACGTGTCTGCGAGTAAAAAAGTAGCACAATGCCCCCTTTGTTGTGCGGCTGGTACCGAAATAGATTTCATTTTGTCGACATTAACTACTGCAACTACTTTTATTCACCACTACTGAATGGAATACGCCTGTATGAATGTTATCATTTGGTATTTAACTATACCGAGGGAAATCTGGGCATTTGAAAAATATGCAGGTGCAAGGTCTGCAACCAAGCAGACACTTTTTAAAATGTGGCATTGCATTCTTCGTTACGAACTGAACTAGTTTGGAAAAACAATGTTTCCATCATGCCAACTAAATCACATAAACATTTATTAACCCTTGAATAAATAAATATGACCCATTTGTGATGCATTTCCCACGATGATTCTGCAGTTATGCAGCCAAACCACCACCGACTCATCACGCGTATTGCATAAGTGTGTACCGCATTTGATTTAGATACACCGTTAGCATTGCAATCGAAATTAATCGGCTGTGTGGATGCATCGAGTGTGAAACAAGCATTAAAACGAATTTATTGCAGTGATGGTTCTTGCGCCCTCGGGCGTTGATGGTAATGTTATTATTGGTGTTTTATAGCTACAGCAGTGCACCAGTGCTGACAATCCGAATTAAATTCAATTAAATGAAATTCGTGCGCGAAATTGCTGGACAAACAACAATTATTTGCAGTGTGGATGGAAAGCAGCCAGTATAATGAGGTGCATTGTCTAGTATTGAATAAATTACCGATTGCGGTCCTCCCCTTGAGAGTAGAGAGCAGTAGCAGGGTGAATTTTACGAATTGCGAGAATTTTTATGCTCTCAGTGTTTTGGTATTCTTTGCACTCGATGAAAAGGCGCTGGGCAAATATTATTTAAACAAATTTTGCTTCCACGGTTGGCGGCTGTTGTGAATTTAAAACACGGGAGGAAAAACCGTGCTTCGGGTTGTGTACACAACGGTTTTCGCTTCAATTTAAAGAAAATACAAGGAGCTGGACGTTGGATAACGATTTTTGAATTCGCAATGTGTATTTACACTTTCTAGCAGTGTATTATGCATGGAGAAATAGTCGCTTGACATATCAATCCTCAATAAATAAATTCGTCGCGGAATTTCTTTTTCTTTGTGACGAAATCAAATTTCATCAATTTGTGAGGAAAAATCCCAATAACTCAGAGATTAAATAATGCTCGAATCCAATTTATTACAACTTTTAGATAACAAGTCCAGAATCAAACGATTTTAAAGACTTTGATGTTGCGTCGTTTTTTTATATGAAATTCTAAAGACGCTTGCGTTGAATTCTCTCATGAAAATCTAATCGGATCGCGCGAAGGGCAAAAAGCGTCTCGGCTCTTATTGCAGTATGGGCCAACCAGCTGAATTCAGGGTGCATGCATACCAATAAATATTCATCAGATGTATATGGGTAATAACTCAATACAAGATAGAAAATAGAGACGTGGACGGGAGTTGCGCGGTTTGAATCATTTATTATCGACTGCTTCCTGGCCAGCGCCTGGAAATTGGATGAAACGAGATGGAAATCCGGTGCTGTCTTGGTTGTTTTACCATCTTTGTATCAACATGCATTAATCAATGTGCGGGATTGTGAAAATATTTCCTAAGTGCACACGCATTGCTCATGATGCGGTTTCATTTTCAATGATTTATCATAAGAAATGCATCTTGGGCAAGAATAAATATTCAATCTATTGAGGAGATGAAAAACTATATCAAAACATATATTAGTATATTAAGAAAATGCTAGTTAAATAATTAAAAATGCCATTAAATTTAATACAGTCATTCATTATTTTAACCTCAAAAGAGAAGTATTTATACAACCAAAACAACACATTTTTACTTTTTATCAACTGTTATCTGCTTTACACCAACTTTTCCAATTTTAAATTTGCTTGATATGGGGAAATACGTTTTATGTTATGCGTAGAGGTGACTTTTGCAACAATGTCTTCCCTGACACGTATACTGCAACCATTAAAATCTTTATAGCTCCCTTCTCGTTGCAAAGATAGACTGCAAAGTATCTGTTCCTCGAATATGTTCCTTCCCTTTATGTATATCCGTTCATTGTCGTAGATTATACGCAGAATGCTATACCTTTGGTCGCTATTCTTTATTCCTTTCTAGAGAATAGCGACCAAAAGTATAGGAAGCGGCTTTCGTTTCTGATTTTCATTCACAGCTTCTTGACGCAGAAAGATTCAATGCATGAGAAGGCACCAAAGGTGTGTGATGGGTTGCATGCTCACAGTTGGTAGTTGACGAGAGGATTTAAATAAATATTCATGGCGCATCACGCGCTTTTTGGATCTTTGGTGGGTGTTTTATGGGTTTCTACTTTTTACGACTTGAGAAGACTTTAATTTGCAGTACTCAAATTGAAGATGTTAACAAAATAACATAAAAATTAGATTTAAAAATTCAAGGTAATGCATACCAATACCAATATTGTGCTTGTTATCAGCTTTCTTTCTCTGAGGAAGGAAATATTATTGTAAGACATTGTTTGAAGTATTACTGGGTCAAATTGGTAGACAGTCATAAAACTATAAATTTTATATTATCATGCATGTGCTGAATTCATTGACCGACGTTTATGTGCAAGGGTGGCACGTGTGCCGCCATAATAGGGAGCATTTCTCATTATATTCCGCATATCTCCTGCAACGAACACATTATTCCACACGGGTCATGAGATTGGAACGCAAATTTCTCCGCCTTCTCTACGTCAACATTTCGTATGACCAGAAAATTTAGTAATTTTATTAGGAAAACCTGCAAAACGTGCTCTGAAAATGTATCTCTTCTGGGTAGCAAATGCACACCTGAAAAAACAATTAATGGCGCACTCGACTTTTTACCTGGGCTATCCAATCAGCTCTAGTAATCTAGTAATTAAATTCCAACATTTATACCTTTGGCAACATGCATTTGATGCATTTTGTAAACATCCCCATTGTTGAATGCAACCCGTATAATATTTAATTGCACATATGCACGCATGCATCACGATTATTGTAGTACAATATGCCATAAAACGCAGTAGAAAAATTTCCAAACATGTTTCATGCGCTGCAATATATTCAAATGGATATTGCGTGTGTGAAATATTTCTGCGTGCAATTTGTTCAGCGTGCTTACGCAAACATGAATAAAATATGTGTTAAATATTGATGGGGGAATGCGCGCACATGTCAAAGCAAAGATTGCTATGATTTGGGAATATATCACACTCATATGTAAAACGTAGCGTTGAGAGGGCTTAAATATTTACAGCAAAATGTATTGGAATTAAAGACTAAAAGTAGGAATAAAATTTTAGTTCTTTAAGTTATAAATTAATGGGGTTTTTAGTAAGTTAATAATGCAATTACTCAGCTTCATAGCTCACTTAGTTAGGCTAAACATACACTCAAAAGACGATACCTTTTATGATGCAGTAAATAATTCCCTTATAAAATTTCATCTCATCAACTTCAAAGAATACAATAATTTATATGGTGCAGCGCAAGAAGTATGGTGTCAGTATTTGCTATGGGTGACAATATGTTTCACGACAAATTTAATAATATTAGTAAGTTCATAAGAAAACCAAAAATAATAAATGGATGTATTGTTTTGTAACTGCCCCAATTGGGATGAATTTATGCGGAATTAAATCAGTTGGCAACTGACATTTCGCAGTGCAGCCTTGTGCAGACATGTCAAGAGAATTTACATTCCGCACAGGCCAATAGTAGAGCAATATGTATGATCGACTGGTGTAGCTACAGCATATTATCATGCACACCATATGGGGATGGAGTACATTTGACATTTTAATGTTATCCATATGTGAACATGTTTGGAGGTTTGATTTGTGATGTTGATACTGATTCTTCTGAATGCTACTTAATGCTACTTGAAAAGTGTGAGACTAAAAGTTGGTGCTACCCATTAAAAAAATAAGAGTAACACTACACAATTGTAGCTTCAGTAAATTATGCACATTTATCATTATAGCATTAAACTCTAAGCAGAAATACACGAATTGTTTGCAGGTCAAATCAAACTATAGAATAAATTTTCTCCACACTGGGAACCCGTTAAAATAATGATGCAAGTCTTGCAAAGCACAGCAATTTCCTCGCTACAAACATTATTACTCTACCACTCTACCTTTGTATCCGCACCAATTATTAAATTATTATCCATCACTTAATTCACATCCCCAAACATACAAATCCACAATATTTACAAACCCGGCACCCTGTTGTAATAAAGCGCATGTATAACATCCCAGAGGAATTAAATAAACGTTTGAACATTGTTTGAGTTGGCGTTCTTGGTGCACTCGCATATATCACTTGTTGTTGTTTACAGTTTCCTTCCTGACCAACATGGCGTTTCTGTTGGTGGCGCGCACATCGCGTTTGCGGCATGTATCCTCCTCACCATCTTTTGTTCATCTCCTTGTGGCGCACAGCGCACGTCAAACATCTCGCACATCCCAAAACAAAGCTTTGCTTTTTGTCTCTTCCTTGCCTTCCGGCGTGAGGAGGCCGTCTTTCGCAACAATTTCTGAATACGCCACATCGGAATTTCTGACTGACTGCATCCGACGGCGTCTCTCATTCCTCATCGAGTTGCACCCTGCAGAAAGGTCGCAATATCATGTTCAAGGAAAGTTCTAACGCGCTGCTCACCGACGAGTGACAATGACGCGATTGCGTCGCCGGAGTAATATTTGAATTAAATGCCACTTTATTCAGTAGAAAGTTAGCTAGTCATTTTGATTAAAGTCGGAATTGCACACATCCACACTGCGGCTTGTAACCGCAAGTTGCAAAAATCTAGAGAGGTCTTGACTTGGAAGATTTCGCACCTGGATGAAGATGACGGACTCATCTTTTAACGTGGAGAATTACAGTAATGTTGTGATAAGCCCGCCTGAATATTACGATAAGTAATTTGCGTGAATCACGCTTCGTTAACCAGGACAATCAACGCATCAGCGTGTTTCAACTAATCTACATCATCATATCTCTTTCTCCTCCTAAGCATAATTAGAATAATTACAATATTTGTTGAAATTTCCTCCCGTACGTTACTTACGACTTGTGGGAATTTATTCCACGCGTTTTACATTGTTGGAAACTTTGCAATTCATGTTTATTGCGACAATTTGCATTTATGCGAGCGTAAAGCCCTTCTTAATACTGCATCGTAATGATATGCCTTATAAATTTCGTGCATTTTCATGCACAATGCGAATGCAAACTGAAACCGCCAAAGCGATGTAAGATTTGACGCGGGGCAAAAAACTTTACCTGAATGGAAGACAATGGCTGAAAGTTCTGCTCAGAATGTCAAGTTGCAGTTCTGAAAGAAATTTACGTCGCCTTGAGTTTAAAACTGAGTGCAAAGAAACTAATCCAATAAATCATTTCCTCAGAATCTGCATGACGTTTTATAGCGTAGCATATGCAACCAGTTGATCACTGGTGTAATTTGACAAGGTCCTAAAATCTGTTTTAATTTAAAAACTAGATAGAACACTTAAATAGAAACCTATAAATTGCAATAAAAAAATTGGAAATGAGTACTACGATGAGAAGAAGACCCCAACAAAGCTACACTATATGTTACGAGCTTATTTAGCCGAATCTCATTATAAAATCGGAACGACACAATGACAAAGCGGATTCACGTTGTGAGCTGGTTAGCTGGTTGCAGGGCTTCAGGTTTTGTTCCCATTTTTTTTTTTTGAGTATGAGAATCTGGATTTCAGTCGTTCCCGTCATTGAATGCAAACGCTGGAGAACAAAGCTTTTAAAATGGCACCAAATTTTCATGTTACTGTTATAAATATTTAAATGTTTTATATAACAATGTATCCTGGATGTCAAAAAAAAATTATTTGCATTTAAATAATTTTCCACCACAATGATAATGTTATTTTGCCAACAAACATAACTTTTAGGTTTTACACTACATTAACAGCATGATG
The DNA here is from genome assembly GCA_027574925.1 of Ecitoglossa quadriceps. Classification (NCBI taxonomy): domain Eukaryota; kingdom Metazoa; phylum Arthropoda; class Insecta; order Coleoptera; family Staphylinidae; genus Ecitoglossa; species Ecitoglossa quadriceps. The sequence goes on from JAODGC010000004.1 coordinate 7,323,218, forward strand.
TGAGTGTAGCGCAAAGAAAACACATTACTTACATGATCAAGACGTGCACAATTTGGCTGTATATCACCGCAAACATTTTGAAAAGGAAACCCAAGTGCATCCTGGAAAACCCGGAAGTTAAAAACCGCAAAAGCTTTATAGTCAGTGCGATCACAATTCCTTCTTCCTCATTATTTACCTGCGAATGCACAACCAACAATAAAATGTTTTTTTTTTACAGCAATGAATGTCCATATATATGGACATCTGTGCGTCGGGGCGGATGCAGCGAGAATTGTACAGATCGTGTGGAAATAAAAGATTCATACAGTCGCGCACGTACGCGCTTGTTGATTTTCTCCGAGTGTATTTACGACTTTTCCACCGCGCGCACCAAGTGTTTTTCGATCGTCGAACGTGCGAAATACATTGTTATAGCCCCAGAGCGCAGGATTGCCACCGGACGCAAGCTGGAGCAAGCACATGGGAGTTGATAAGTAACACATAACACATTGGATTGTGGTGATCCTTGTAGGTGGAGGAGATGCAGGCCGAAGGAAGCTTAGTCTAGTGTGAAGCTACGCTTGAAGCTGTGCGCTTCAGCTGGCACGTGTGCATTTGTGCTAATCGCGGATACGCGAGCAGATTCAACGAGCCACAAACATGGCCTGCGATGGTGATATCATAGTGATACTACTGCAGAATTCAATTGGAGTATCACTGGTGGAAGTAGAATCGTCTGGAGTAACCTGATTTTTTAGTAGAAGTATTTATTAAAATGGCATAATCTGGCTTTTCACCAATTTTCTGCAATCATTGCTACAATTCCACAGAACAATTTGATTTGAAAATCTTCAAAATTAACGATATACTTTAGAGATATTTTCAACCATAGTGGTTTTTTTAAACGCAAATTACAATTTGCCACATTTTATTTCTTTAAGTTTTTATGAACCCTTTTCTTGAAAAGCTCCCAAAATTCAGCTATGTTCAACTCTATCTTATTAACAATGTTTATAATTTGCCACAGATTCCTGCAATTCTTGCACACTTCAATTTGCCAATTACATAGTGTCCTGTGCTGTGTCCATTGCCAGAAGCGCGACCTGCCATGTTGACGTAGGTGTTGTACTGTAGGTGCTCAGTCGGACACACACCGCCGCCACCCACGGGCATGTCCTGCCACCCCGAAAATGCCAAGCAACACGTCTCCATTTTACCCGCGCATGCACTTTGAATGCGTCCAGGTTTGCTAACAACGAATTGATCAGCAGTGCGATGTGGGTTTTCAACCATTGGATCGAAACGTCTTTGTGCTTGATCTTCCGAGAAACCTCGGACGTACTAGATTTGGTTTTCCAGTAGTAACTGGGTCGTGTACAATCCATCAATTGAGCGATCATATCTTGTTACACAATTGAAAGCAATTAGATATTCTAGTAACCTCCGGATTTGCATGCTGCAGGTGACATTGTAATTATTTCCTGCTGTAATTGAGACTTTTGCTTGGTCCCAACCAGAAGCTATTTGTTTTTGGGCAAATTGCAATAAATTTAAGTGAAAGTTGTTCCACTTTTTGGTGAATTGGTTTACTTGATATAAAGGCAATAAATTTAGGTTCAAGCGTGTTGGAATAAAAATCCCCCATGCTGTGTAACATCCCCTTCCCGCTGAGACTTGCTGATCTACCCCCTATTGAGAGCAATTAGTTCGTAAAAGATTTATTAGTTTGCTTGTTGTTTCCAATTTGTGTCCTGAAATTTCAATTGCATCCCAATTTATTTCTATCCAACCTAAACTGACATAACCTCAAAGCAAGAAGTAAGGCCAAAGATGTAATTTTATCCTTAGGAAGTAGAGTCCAAGACACTTGAATTAATCGCACATCATAAATATTCATAGCTCTACTGATTGCAGTAAAAGTCAAGTAACAAATTTTACCACCTATGCCATCTTCTTCCATCTTCTTCCAAGTGGAGTTGGCTGATGAAGGGTAACTAACGCTCGTTTGCGTCTTGCACTGAAAGATTGATGACTCCGCATTAAGCAGGACGCGCGCGGAAATGATTAAATCGCATGCGCACGTAAAATATAGACGCATATTATGTAAATATGAAATATGCAAATTTTTCCACATTGAAAAGGTTTTGCGTTCCGCCGTAGTTTAATCGTCACAAGCGTGAAGCGGCTGCCAGTATTAAAGCCAAAGAGGCGGCAATAAAAAAATCAATTATATCGAATTGCGCTGGCATTGTAATTGATTTTTTGCGCCGCTCTTGTTTTACAATTGTATTTTTAACTAATTACTGTATTGTGTGCATTGCGCGCATTGCATGTGAATTGGATTTCTATGAAAATCCTGGGGAACAGGAGGGAAATTGCAGAGGATACTTTGTTCGTTCATCCGCCGATGCGCTCCATTTTCGCAGCCAGCCGACGATGCCAATTACGTTACAACATTTCCCGAACGAAAGTCGTATGCAAAGAGTCGCATTTGCATGTTATTAGTTTCGGCGCGCAAATCTTCGACGCCAAGTGGACGGCAAAGAAGGCGGAAGTGGCCGAAATTATTTCGGTACTAATTAACAAAGGCAAGCAGCACAGGCACGGCGCTTTTGTTAATGCAAAGCTAGGACGATGAAATTTGCATAGATTTCCTAGCTCGCACTGTCGCAACCAGAAAACAATTCACGAAAGCTCTTTATGTTAGTTATACTTAGTTTATGACAACTACTTTCATAACCTCAACCAGCGCAAGCTTAAATAAATCCAAATGCCAAGAATAATTCATCAACTCCCAATTAACCTTTTTGGGTTGAATACAAGATGGCATTTCGTAAATGAATATTAATGTGATTTGTGATATTAGTCTGGCACTTGGAATTGTAATAAATTTAATGCACTCTCATTAGGATTATGATGCTCATGTTGTGATTATGACACTGGTTTTGGACTTGCACTATGGATGAATGCCATTGTTCGCGAATCGTATCGGTTTCCAGCTTGACAAAGGCCAAAGCTTGCGTGTCGGGAACAATAAAATGCAAATTTTACAAAAGCCAGCCGCTGGTATGTAAATTCCTCAAACGAGCGCTGCCATCGACGCCAACAGCGGCGCACTCTAGTGGCTGGATCATAATTTACGATGCGTCGGGAAAAAGTTAAGATCCTTGCATAAAATGCATAAAGTAAAAATATTTTACTTAAATTGGCAATGAATAAATTTACACTAGCTTCCAGGTTCTACTCTTTAACTTTAATTATTTTTTTTATTCCTTAGTGTACTGGATTTAAATTACTATCCGATCCATCTTCATTGTTTCATGCGTGATAAAATATAATTAGTCAATGAAAGCAGTGAACAAATTATGCGCTACAAATGTTTTTGGCAATGACATCAAATTGTTTTCATTGATTTGTTTCGATGGCCTATAAAAACCTCACAAGCAGGGCACGCGAGCGATGCCCATCCCGCGGGAAGCAGTTGCTTTGGCACGTCATCAAAGAAGCTTTCAGATTAATGAAGACTACTTTTCATGTCAAACAAATTAGTATACGTATGAGTAAAATCTAGTTTGCACAACAGAGCTTCCATTCCATTCGCAAATTATGCCCAATGGGACTAATTTCTTTGGAGACCCAATTTAAAGGAAATAAGTCATCCCTTTATATCATCAGTTGTTTTCATGGAATCACCAGAGGAATCAGAAAAATATAAATCATGTCATGTTATGTCATGCGGTATCATGATTTTTTTGTTTTCTTCATAAAATAATTCTGTTTTTGATTTGATAAAAATTAGCATACCTGTAAGAAATAGAAGAAGCATATTTGGTTTTCAAGTCAGATTAGACAAAGGTTTAGTTATTTCAATGTATGCTGCACATTTCATGTCGGTTTTGTTTGCTTCGTATTTCGGGAGATGCAAGATTGCAACAGGATAGCACCATGTGCGGTATGCTTTGCGCTGCTGGTTGCTTACAAGGAACCTGCTGCCATTTTCGCAGTATGACGTTGCACATCGTACCGGGCTAATATGCCAGCGACAAATCCAACACAGAACAAGTGCTTCAACGGGAACATGAAGAGTGGAAAACAGAAAAGAACCAAATCAATTTTGAACATGTTCTTGAGCTTTATCTTTTAACACTGCTGTTTGCAGCTACGCCAACAAAGCTCTCATAAGATCAACTTCGTTAAGATAGAAATTCTGAATGAATTTCTTACATTAACTAGAATGCACAAATTAAGTAACACATGCTTGTTGAAAACAAGCAAAACTGTCTAAGTCTTCAAAGCAACTTTGTAATTAGTCTTTAAAGAGCGAGTGCTTCCAAACTATTCATACACTGTGTACACAAATAGAAATTATATGTAATTGTTATAATTACCATGTTTAATTACCTTTAAAATACTATTTTCTTATCATTTAATTGATCTGCTTTTTGCCTCCTCTTTTTTCACGCCTTCAATTAGTCTCGCATGTTGAATAATGCTTTAACAATATTTGCTTGGTAAATGAGCTCCATTATGAAAATCCCGCAATGAAAAACGAAATCTGTGCATGGAAATCTCCCTGGCGCCGGCATTGTCGACACGATTGAACCTCAATTGGAGCGATTGCAAAGCACAAAAACTAGTATAGAGCCTACCACAATGGAGAAACTCAATCTTTGTCTGGTTTTCCACCACCAACAAGTAAACAAGTTAAAAAATACACATACCAAATGTGTTTATAAGACTATTTGTTAAACACGTTTGTAAATAATAATTAAAGTTTAAAATATTTCTTGTTGAACACTTGCCAAATTAGTATTTAATTGTTTGATTCATTTTGTGTCCGAAATTCTAAGAGATGAGTTATTTCAAATTGTGATTTATTGCACACAGTTGACCTGTCTTATTGGAGATATTTTTGATTCATCATAATGGCAATGATTTATAGTTTACAACGATTGTACAGCTAACATCCCAAATAGGCTTTAAATTATAATTGAAATTGATGCGTGCTATACCTATATGCATGCCCACTGCCTCCACCATGTTGCATGGTATCAGTCAACTACAAATGCCAAACAATCGCCGAGATTAAGTTGTTATCAGGAAGTAATCCAAAGCATAATGTGTGGTTAACATTCAGGGATATGCAGCAAAGCGCTAGGTTATAATTTGTTGATAGTAGGTCAAAAGTGTGATGCTACCGGATGGCAATAACAGATGACCAATTTGGTAAGCAATAGAAACCAAGCCTAGACTATATTTAAATCAATTTTGATCATAAATTTGTGAATTTATAGCTTAGACAGTATTGATTAATGGTGGTATTGCAAACCAATGTTTAGTCTTGATGAATAAAAGGTTCTTATCAATAAGTTGTATATGGGATCCTTGAGTAAAATATAGGTCGTCTTTAGCATTATCAATTTTGACTAGAATACATACACCATCTACATTTGATACAATTATATCTACAAATATGTCAGCAAGGAAACACAATTTATCTCTCCTTTTATGTTATAGCATGTCTTTCTATGTTTGTTGTCTTCTTCTATATGTTTGCAGCAATGTGGCCACAAAGTTTTCAGTTCATGGTGTGCAGTCCTCAGTTGTTAGTTGCTTTGTTTGTCCGCGGCCTGATGGCCAATGACTGAAGTGGGCCAAAGTGGGATTGTTGGAATAAGTGGTCCACAAGTGCATTGTTTTGCTCGGCGGCGGTGTCGAAGGATGAAAGTGACAGTTGGACAGCAACCGGTATTATCTCAAGGAGCTATTTACGTCTGGTGCACAAACAAACGGATTCAAAGAGGAGAATGCTCATCCTTCAAGCAGTATGTAGATTATTTGTGTGACGGAGTCGTTTTGGAAAATGTGCAATTTGTTTGTTGTTAGCCGTGGGCAAGTAACTATAATATAATTACGTATAAAACAGCAACATGTATCTTGATACTTGAATAGATGTGCGATGGAAACAAATGAAAAGTGGGTTAAAACAGTCACAAGATAAAAAAAATAATTTTGGTTTACGAACATAATTAAATTTCGGTTATTTTATGTTATAAAGTTGATAGGATAAGTTTTTTTTTAAAACAGAATAAAAGTTTTTAGCAATTTATCAGATCATTACCACGCTATCACCGGCAAAAGCTCCCTAATAGTCAAACTAGACATAGTCTGCTTTAAGCTTAAACTAAAGGGATAATCACAAAGTAATTAGTAAAAACTTTGATAATAGGGCAATATCTATGCGGTAAAACCCAGAAGCTGGAGGTTAAATTTATGCTAGAAAATTGATTTTTCCATTGCCAGCTCACTGACTGGAAGTTCACGCTTAAAACTAAACATGAAAAAGAAAATCTAAGTTAGTATAGGTAAAGCATGTGTATCCATCTTAAAGGTAAATAGCAGGTCGTCTATAAAAGCATAGAAAATCATTAAGTATTTACAACATCAGAATTGGCTTGTCCATTTCATATGATTCAAACGTAGACCATCAATTTACATGTTAAAACTATTTCAAAATTCATAGTGGAAAATGTTTGCATTTGTGGTTATATATTATTTATAAAGCTTTCAACTGGCAATTATATCTCAATATCTCTGGTGGTTAAACGCAATTGACTGCAAATTGTATAAACATATTTGCGGTTATTTTCGCATCCTTAGCAGCGCTAGTGTACCCATTCAGTAAGCACGCATGTAATATGCAAAGCACACTGGCACCGTTTGTTTAATGATTCAAAGCAAAAGCGGGGACTTTTCGGTTGCGTCGTGCACATCGTTAATAATAATGTTCTGTGGTGGAGGCGCCGGTCTGCAATTCCAGGGGCTTAGTTTTAATGCGCTTCGTGTGCGTTCACCCTGCAATAATGAAGTTATTCCGTGCGTGGCAAATTATTTTGCTTTTTCACAAATCATCGTTATGGTTGAAACAAACGGCGCCAACAAAAGCCGGCTTAAATCATTATAACCATATTTAACGCGTTAATTTTTTGCCTTAAGTACTAATAAAATTAAGAAGTAAAGCCTTAAAATTTGGCAATTGGTTTCCATTTGGATGTGAAGCACTGACTGGAATTTGTAATTTTCTGATAGAAGGTGATTGGATGCATTTTGCATTCATATTGAGTTTAATGAATTATAACTGACGGTGTAGAATAATTTCATGGGGGATGAGAATAAAATTAAGATGGGTTTAAGTGCTAGATATTGTGGAATATCATAATTTCTAATTAGAAAATGTAAATTTTACAATTATATGTTTTAAGGTATGATTAAACTGATTATAATCATAAAATCTATTACGATTTATTTTATTATTTAGTTTAATTAAAAAAACAGCAAAAAATAAAAATAAAACACATAGTATCATATATAAAAATAATTATATAAAATTTAGAATAATAATTATTTAATTAAATAAATCAAAATTTTTTTTATTTAAACTTGAAACCAATTTAACTAAATTTATAATAAAATCTATTTTATTTATATTTTTGGGTGTTATGTTAATTGCCATTAAAAAAATATTAATTATGTTATATTGAAGTAACGCGTAACAATATTGCCAGAGTAATTCCACCCTCGTGACGCCAACGTATGTAAACTCAATCAATATTAAAGTAATCATTGGAGTAGCGTGCTTAAAAAGAAACATTACTGTGACGATTAATTATGTAGAAAACAATTAAATCATACGCCGAACCAGCATTAACATATGATTAATTTATGCTTTATTATAACACGACTCACAATTGATTAAATTCTTTATTTTTATGCTCACTCAAATTAATCAGTATGGAAATCAACAAATTCCAGTATGTTTGATATTTAATTAGCTTCGTTGTATTAATATGCACTCATTTGTTTTCCTTATTTGTGATTCTAATAAATAACAGTGCTATTGTTAATTTTGTTAAATCACAATAGAATTTCAGAGTTTCCTGCCGCAATTCTATTAAAACATGAAAGCTATGCTAAAAATAAACAAATATGCAAAAGCACGCATATCAATAATTGTAATTATTCACTGAAAATTAATGTAGGGATAACAATGTTTCTAAAATATTGCGGCGTGGAGAATATGGTTGAGCTTTTGTTTACTTTTTTACATTTTTGATTAAATTCTCATATCAATGCGCAATTGTGGAAATTGTGTAAAACTGTCCACACAAAGACACTATGTAATACTATATGGTTGTATATCATTGAGACTAGGACGCTGCAATTAAAACAAGTCGATTTATCTGAGCAATTATACACTAACGCAATGCACTAGCCGCGAGCGATGGTGAAAGCGCCGGGAATAAATTCCGTAGTTGTGATAATTTTAATTTCACACGCAAAATACCAACTGCCATGTAATACCAGACCTTAGGTAATTTGTGCTTGTTCTTTATTGGAAATGAAAAATTGGATGAATGAGAATACAACGTGCGATTATAGCACAGTGTTTTTCTTTTATATTTAGGAAATACAGGGTGGAAACACAAATTCTATTTATTTTATATATTATTTTTTAATAATTTTGAAATTCTTTTTTATATTTATGTATCAACAATATTTATTGTAGAAAATTATGAAACAGGAACGCAAAACTCAAATTTATGTTCCAGATAAATCAGAATTAAAAGCTACCACTGAAATTGACGAGGAAAAACAAAATTTATAAACAATGTGTCAAATTAAATAATCATCAATTTTTAAACACATATAGAATTTTGATAATTGATAGCTGTGTTGCAACAGAAGATTGATGGAGAAACCAAAAACCTTTAGAATTATTATTGAAAAATGTTAAAGATTTTACGTACAACACAACATAATAGAAAAATATTACGTTCTTGTATATAAATTATAGTTAACATGTAGTATGTTTAAAGTATATTTTAATGTTGCTAAATGTTTAATATAGTTACAATAAACAACCTGTTGTAATATTAAAAAATTTCGTTTTATATAAATATTACTTATTCAATAACCAAATATTTCTGTGTTAATTTTTTTTACAAATTAATTAATTTTAATTAGTAAACTCAGTAGTATTTTTTATGCTTTTATTTTATAAATTTGTAAAGCACATTTCAAATAAAAGATTTATTTGGAATTTATTCAATTTTCTTCAAATTTGTTTTGACTTTGAGTATTTTTGTATTCCAAACTACTAATTAAATAAAAACAACATTAGGAAATATCTAAATAAACACTATCAATACCAATTTGATTCCTACTTAGGCCTACAAATTGCTGCATCATATTAAACCGTAATGAGCTGGTAATTTTCAACAGTGCGCTGCTTTTAATGCAAATTTCGCAATTCTATTTCAATTACAATCGGCATTACGTTGCGTTACGCGTTGAAAGTTAATGCGCTGCGTTGCACTTTATATACTTGTGCAAATTCTCATCCCTTCAAATCTACCCTCACGCTCTTTGATTCAACGTATGCAGCGTTCCATGCCGATGCGCGATAATTGGAATTAATCGCAATGCACATATGAAATGTGGCTGCTGTTGATTGAATAAGCTGCACATTTAATCAAGTCCATATTGACTACAACATGATTTATATTATAGCATTCATTTGAAATATTAATATTCCAACTGACAATAGGCTATTAATGTAATATTAATTTTGATAGCACCTTTCAATTCTCTGCGACACACATTTCGCTTCTGTAAAGAGCATTCAATTTCAATGCGTTTGTAAATAAATTGCCAAAACGTCTAACAGACAATATTCTAATATTGACTTCATACAATGCGAGGCGTACGTAGGTGAAAAGCATTGGTATGCGGCTGAGGGTGGTAAGCGTTCGACATGGGCATCCGCCGCCTCCGCACGTAGATTTATCGCGTCGCATTCCGCGCTGTTATAAAATGAAATAAATGTAGCTTGGCGTGGCGTTTGACATTTAATTTTGAGGTTATTGCCTTTAAACTATCCCTGAAATGCAAAAGATGGACACGTGTCCTTTGGTGAAAAGAAGTTCATTTATCATACACCTTGGATTACTTTTATTTGCATATTTTCAATGAGAGGCGTTTTTAAAAGCGTAAACAAAGTATTTTTGAGATTAACTAGAGCGAGCTATTATTGCACATGCTAGTGCAGTAAGCTAGTCAATGAAACTGCTAGATATCTAGCAATGTAAAGGTGCAACTAAAGAAAGCAGAAATTGCCTTAACAGAAAGTGTTATCAGAATGAAACAAAAATTATAATAAATGAATTATACCGTTGTAATAAACAATATCGTCCCTATTAATGAATAATTTATGGATTCCCAGACTTCCTGACTTATTTTAGTACATTATTCTTGCACTTTGCTACATTTTGCAATCTTGTAAACTGTCCTAGGGATCTTTTATGCCGCCAGCATTGTGGGTTGTAAATTTTCCCAACGTTGCTAATATGACCGCAGAATGCAGGACTTTGCTGTCTCTCTCCTTTTCTGCTTTATAATATACGGCCTTTATTAAAACTATTACTACCCAACATAATTCATCCTCAAACCTCAAGTAATTTTATTCGGATGGAGCCTTACGAAAGTGAAAAATCCAGTCTAAAATGATCTGCTAGTTAAGAAAGTAATTATCTATTGCATATTCATCACTGTGGAACATAAACAATTAATATTAAGATTAATTGTTAACATAGATATTAACAATAATTTTCATTATTTTGTCATTTGATAGTTATTTGTTTTATTTTTCAATCATAGTTCTGATCCGATGGAAAGCTCAAAACGTTGAATTTCTTTTAAAAGTTTAACTTTTGTGCCAATAAATGTGTATGCATTGACATAAATAAAACATAAATTAGAACATATGTATAGCATAGAGTATGATCAATTATTAACAAATATTAATTCCAATTGGTATCAATTGAAATAGGGAAACTCTATTATCCCAATGCAACGTTTCACGCTTTGTAAGCTTCACAGCTGCATAACTCGCTATTTTTCAATATTGCGATGAAAACCAAGTTTCATTCGTGTTATATATTATATTGCACATAATGAAATTAACATTATTAAACTTGCATTCAAATCCACTAGTCTGGTATATCAAATATAATATCCCATTGTCCTCAAAGCAGATTGCTATCAGAGCATGACACTAAAAAGCACTTGATGAAAATGAGCTTTACTAAATGAACATGAAAATGTAGCAAAATATCATCTTGTATGAAAATAATAAAGCTGTTTTATATAATTTTGCAATGTACGTTTGGCTAACAATACAACATTTTGTTGGATTTTTAATCGCTTGAGCACAAAAAAGAAACAATATGTTTAAATATTTCGAATACATTTACAAAAGATTAACCAGAAAATAAAATAATGTGTGTAAGGAAATCTAACACATTCATCTGATAGTGATAATATTAACAAACGTGGTTATATCAAATTAAGAATTGCTGTCATCTTTCACCTTTGTCGCAGGTGCAACATCCATTGAAATTGAATTTACGACATTTCAGTTAGTGTCAAGAACATCGATCCAATTAAAAACAAAATTTATTCAGGTCATAATTAATCCTGGAAAAATCCATGTTGCAATCAACTATATAATTCATACCTTGTCCTTTGCCACTTGTCTAAATGCTTATGTTTAATGATAACTAATAAAGGTTTTTTCATTGACCAGGATAAAAATTACTTTTATCTTTCGCACAAAATAAAAATATTACAACATTGGTGGTTATCCTTTATTTTAGGATTATTTAAATTTCAAATAGCCCATACATCATTGCACCTGAATTTGGAGAAATAATAATATTTTTACATTTTTAAATTTGAAGAGATTGAAGTATTAATATTTTTCTAAAGGTTTATTGGGTTGCCTAAATTTTTCCCAATGATATTGATTTGTAACAGCTTCTGATAATCTAGCAAATTCTATTAAAAAGAATAAATTGCTACAGGTAGAGTGGTTGTGCAATTAAATTGGTGCCTATCCATGTGATGCTGTTTTTAATTTCGTGCAAATGTTGAATTTTGCTTAAACAAACGTACCTTGGAACAAGTGATCGGCTCAGCGCGTTGTTCCACCCTGCTTACCGCTGGTATTCGTTTCAAACAGATCGCAATTGTTAATTAGTCCTGGTGCTGTGCAAAAAGCTTGCCACCCCCGAAGGCGCAACACCATACACAAGACTGCACAATGACGTGAATTTTGAATGCATCCAGCAAGCTGAGGCCAATTTCTGTGTGGCTCTCACGCGTCGCTGCCTTGTTTGATTTCGTCGATATTTAATAACGAGAGGAAATTGATTTTCATTTTGATTTTCAAATAGCAAAACTACGCAATTTAATTCCCAAGTGAGAGGTTGCATGCGGTGGTGCCATCTATTTGATCCGGTGTCGTTGTAGAATAAAACTAGTCCTTATTAATAATAGTAGTAAACTGTGAAAAAAATAAAAAACAAAGGCAAGCATGAAATATTATGTTGACATTGTACAGTCAAGCAAAAGCTTCAGAAATAAAGTGTACTGAGTGTGGAAAGCATCTGGAAAATCACGAAAGAGAAAATACAATTTTGGCGCATCCACTTGACATTGGCAGACAGTTTGCCGACAAATCTTGGAAAACTGCGCTTTTGCAATTTTCAATTTGATTTCCTTTTGCCAAGCGGCACAGAACGGGCAAACATATCCTCATTTGCAATTTCAACCCCAGAAGTCCTACCTTTAACGAGGACATTGTGAAGAATGGTGCATATTAAATATAGTGGGATATGGATCTACTTTTATTAGGTTGGTTGTTGGTGAATATTGCATTCCGTCATACTTTCTAGGATATATCTGTCATTTTACATTTTTCATTTGTCAAATTTTCTATAAAATTTTATTTCATTGTAAAATATTTTTAATACCAAATGACTTGAGTTTATTGCAATATGCAAGTTAAATTAAGTGGTTTGCTATTAATTTCAATAATTGCACATAGATGTTCAATTACTCCTTAAAGCTTATTTGGTTGCCTATTAATGCAAGTAAAAATGACGTTATATCCTTTATTTCTATTTTCCTAATTATCTTCTTTTCATTCCTGTCAAGAGTGTATATCAAATTTCGTTGATTTTTCTAGGAAATTTTCCTGTCCTGGTTAGTAATATCTACCTATGTATAGCTTACGATATATCATTCTTGCTACCAATTGATGCAAATACATATGGATCTTGAAATGAGTTATTGGATGCTCGATCTATAGGAATTCGTTATGAGCCTGCACGGTCATGGGATGGAATGTGAAATTTGCGTTCATTCACAGCATCAGCTGTATTTCCAACTGAAATGGTAACCAAAATTAACCAAATCTCAATTGACTGCTTCGGATTACAACTGTCACTGCCCTTTGCAAATGCATGATTTCATCAAACTTGTATGCATACAGAAATTTAATGTGTGCATATAACCAATTTTGCAACTTACTCTACATCTACAAGAAAATTGGATTTTGAAGGGTTTCTGCATGATCTGCGTAACTTGAAAGTTTTTTCTTTATTGTGTCAAACCACTAATCAACGTATGAAGTGATCTAAACCTGAGAAATTTTCCGGACAATCGTGACGTCTAAAACATTTAACAGCGCATATGCCAGGACTTGTCGGCGAGACCGTTGTTGATCGTCTCTGGATTTGACAGAAACTAGGGCTTTTAGCCAAATTAAACGCTTTTATGCGCGCATGCGAACCGCAGAGAGTGTTTGGACGCTGAGTGCTGTCCGTTGTTTTCCAAAAACGCGCGATGGAAACGTGAGCTTTGGTATTTCAAGCACAAAATAATCAACTTCTATGTTTTACGCTAGAAAACCGCAACAAGCGCATCATAGAAGCTGCGGTATACTTTTTATCTAGTAGATTTATGCAGTTCAAATATTTTTTGTACGTTTTGGAATTGACTAGAGCTTGAAACCATTGATTAACCACAAAACATTTAAGTTAAACAGGAGAAGCTTTATTTTTTAAATAAATTATAAGAAATTAAATTAAAAGAAGCCAATGATGTTAAAAATTAATTTTTATTTAAGATATATAAACATTCTTGATTTGTGGATAAAAAAAACCACTAAAATTATTATGTTGGAGGAAGAAAATTGTGTGAAATAAAAAGATTGAAAACCACTTGATTTGTTAAAGATGGATTGTTTGTAACTTGTTTTCTGACAGTTGTAGGCAGTCCTAATGTAAACCCAATTCGCAATTGTAACGCAATACTTCTCGGAACATCTAATAAACGAATGGCGCGCGCTCGAGCGTTAAATTAATTTGCGCCATTGTTTTCCGCCTCGTATTGCATTGCTTGCGGCGCGTCTATTCTCTTATTTTCAGGCTGACCAAAAGTTTTGTAAGCAGTTTAGCATTACGTTTACGTCTGTTTTGCACCGCACTACAAACATTTGAAATACAATTAAAGCAGAAAATGCAGTAAATTTAACAGGAAGGATAAATATTCCACCTATTCAAATGTCAAAATACCTTAGAACTGTTTTCCCTTTTCTTACATCATTAATTTTTGCTTCAAATAAATTTACACTCCTAGTGCAGCAATTTCTAATTAATTACGTAATTATATACAATCGCAACGAGTGCGGTGTGCATGCTATTTATTCTCGTTTAGCACGCAGCAAACCGGCGCCTTCGCCAACACTCTCTACACGCACGCCGATTAATTATAAATTATCCCTGGCAAAATTAGCTCTAATGGAAGACGAAAGCGTCATCGCATTGCTTTCAAATTGTTGTGGATGGCGGGAAGAATACGACCGGCGTTATTAAATATTAAAAGGAGTTATGGTCTTGGCGCAGGATGTTGAAAATTATGTGTCTAATGGAAATACGGTTTGCAATACGGCGGTTGGTACTTTTTAGTTGCATAATCTGTATCAAAAATAAATAGTTTGTGTCATTTCAAAGGTGTTATTTGCATAGGTTGAAAGGTGTAATCAAGAAATTCACGTCTGAATGATTTTATATATAAAGTTATTTGATATTTATGTAAATAAGAAAAACTTGTGTAAAAAATAAGGAAATAATTTTAGAGCAAATTACTTTTAGTTACTTTTTTTCAACCTGTTTCATATTTATTGCCATTATTAACCGTTATTGTACAATGCGTAGCTAATTTTTTTAAGTTTCCACCATGCAACTAATTCCTGTTTGTCTTAAACCCTTAAAATCTACTCCCAACAATTTCCTTGTTTCCTACATCTGAGAAAACGTTTCCAAATATAGTGTGTATTCTTTCGCACTTTATCCATTCGATTCAGAATGCAAAATCCACAATCCTTCAATCTTTGCGCGGTTGGCACTTGCGGAGAAAAAGGACACGTTCGCATACAAGCATTACAACGACAACCCTAGCGATAGCAATACGTGGATTGACACTTAAGCTCAACAACAAGCAAACCAAGCGAGAAAAGGACAAAATAAAGAGAAGTAAAGTGGAAGAAATCCACAAAAGTCATACAAAAAGTGCGTCAATTTTACTTTCAATTCAAAACTTTTCCTTTCGCATACAAACCAGAAAAAAAGTTTTGGGCATGCAAAATCATATAAAGTATACTAGGGAATTTATAACAATTTAAAAAATAATTAAAAAAAATTAATTAGTTTAAGTATTTAAAAATGTATTTGCTTTCACTTTGGTACCGAGTACGCCGGCAACAACCCACTTTACCATCCCGAAAACGAAGGATAATCTTAAAGCCTATAAATTACGCGTCGCCCGCTCACTTGTGGCGTGAATTAAAAGGATTCTAATTTGTTATGCGTCAAATTCAAACGCTCACCACTTCTTAATTGCTAATTATACGCGCGTGTACTTACCATCGAGCTGACTTATGAACTCGACATTGCTCGCATTACACACCCATACTAATTTAGTACCACCTCAGCGTGTCCTGATATTTTGCAACACGCAATTTGCTTTGGTTATTTGCATATGCATTGACTATATCTTGTTTGTCGTATGCAAAAATTTGTCACAATTTCTGTCAATCCAGACATGAGTTTGGCATACTTCCCGCTTTACAAACGCACCCAACGAGCTGCAACTTGGTAAAGCAGCCACCCTCCTAACTGAACGTGATACATTCTTCAGGATCGTTGTCCCGGAACAATAGCGGCGCTCGTTTAAGGTTTGGTATGTAAACATAACAAATAGATCCACGTAATAATTTCCCACATTTATTTAGTATTGAAATAATTTATGAAAAGTACGAATGATTGAATTATGAGTTCTTTGATGAAAATACTCCAAATCGAAGCATATCACTATATGGCAACAAATCATTGTTAATTATTTATTTAATATTATTCAATTACAAATTGTTTTTAGCAAGAAAAACCACTTTACATTCAAATCCTTTTATTATTTTTTTATTTTCCCTTATATTTCCGTTCTGTGATCTATGTAACGATCAGTGACAAGTTGAAATCTTGGTTACAAATTATATGTATTTTCTCAGTGGAAAAATCCGTACTAATGCCGATGTCATGAAATTTAACAAATCCTCCAAGCTTAATTCCCACAATTGGATTCGGGCGTGTGGTGGGTTGCGCACATCTAAATAGCGTTGAAATTCAATAGGTCACCAGTTCTACTCGTATGCTTGTCTATCAATCGATGGCGCGCCACCACGTACGCAATTTGCACAATTATGTAAAGTGAACAGGTTGAGCTCAACTTTGGAGGGATTTACAGCGAATTGGTAAATGTGTAGCTGTGAGTGTAGCGTTTTTCGAATTGTTCGCCTTGCGCCTAGTGGCGTTTTATGTTGACGTTTGCACTTTTTGGGTGCTCGGTAGTAGGGTGCGGTTTGTTGATGCACTCTATGGTAGGGCACAGATGTGCGAAATCGCTGACTTGCATGAAAGAATTAAGCTGCAATTGGTCTGCTCATTGAATGCAATGAATTGCCATTGATTTCCGGTGCACTTGCTGAGTACATCACACGTTGGTACAAAAGTGTAAAATGATGAAACATGTACAGAGCTATCTGTATCAATCTGGTGGAATATTTATTTCAGTGCATTTTCCTAATGAAAATAAATGGGTTTGTATGGTGGAAAGTGCTGCAGGCCGTAAGAAAACTTATTATTTCACATCCAGACATTTTCATGACTATTTTTTGGGCAATTTTTTTCTATTCTGAACTTTAAATCATGATTCCCATAGGTTTGACTGTACACGTGGAAAATTTAAAATATGAGCCAAGCTCAATGTTTACTATTTAAATGGAAATATCAAATATTCCATTGAGGCTTGGCCGGAACTGGGGGTGGCACGTTGGTGGCAAAGTAGCGGTGAGCAAACGACTGCAATGTACTTACCTATATTGTACATTTGCGTGGAGCAGCGCTCACGCTACATAATTCCATATTGTATTGCCCAGGTGGTAGTGGGCCAGCTCCGGGAAGCACCCACTGAGCGTATAGACAGATGTGTGCAGAGAACGCTAATATTTCACAATTTCCCGCGCGTAATATTTCCCCATTTTCATCCCACATCATCTGACATTATGTATTAACATTATCATAATCATAGTAAAAACATAACTATGATTGAACCAATCTTAACCTCACTTTAACTATTTATTTCTACGATTCATTTTTCTTTTGCACTTTCATACACTGAAGATTTATATTTTCACGCAACATTTCTCTGTCTAATTTGACGTAGGTATTTATAGCGCATTTATTAATAACTAGAACGCTGAAAACATGCACTAACCACGATAATTCTGGTTGAAGAAAACCAAGAACGCGAATTATAGCGTGCGCCCGTTTTAGTCGCTTTCGTGCGCGCAATTTTCTGCCCTTAAATATAATCGTGTATGAAACGAAACCTTTGCTGCATTAAAATAGAATATTGCAAGCTATATTAAAGCAGTGCAGATTTGAGGTTAAAGCACGCATCAACAGTCTATAGTGGTTATGAATCGATGAACAAACCTTCAGCACTGCTGTTTGAAGCGTATTTTCAATTCCTTAAATTCCCTAGGTTCTTAACTAGATATTAATTAAAGTTTATTCTATCCCGCTATGCTTATATATCACTCTAGAGTCTAAGCAGAGACAATTTGTCTTCCTACAAATTGTATTCGTACATGATGCCCACAACAAACAACCCAGCATTAACCCTAAAATGTGATATTTACTAATGGTCATGATAGTAGACTCAGGCAGGGTCAGTTTAAACCAAACTCTTGAAGTGAAAGAAGACCAATGTATGAGTTTACGAGAGGAGAAAAGATGTTGGTGTATTTAGTAAATTTACCCGGGTCCATTCAAATCTGCTTCAATTAGCCTCACGCGGTCGCACCTCACCCGAGGTCGTAAATAATACAGAGATGAACTCCGATCTCCTAACTTACCAGCCACTCATCCGTTGGGAATTGGGGGCAATCAAGCTGCAGCAAATTGAAGTAAGGCTTCTTATGTTTAACCTATATTTGCATTGAATAAATATAGCATCAATTTAGGACATTAATTTAGATCTTCTTTTACGGGAGGAAGAAAGATTGCAAAAGTCTGGAACAATACGGCTTATAATACAATGATAGCTGGAGATTTATGTGGAGATCTTCAGGATCTTGTGTTTGGAAATTATCACTTTGAATTTACTATGTTTATAGGTTAAGGCAGTGTAGCTGTGGGTCATTGGGTCTCGCGAGTGTCATCAGATACCAACGATATATTACCAGCATTATTTATAGTCAGATTTAATCACCGGATGTGTGCAGGACCAGAGGGCAATAAAAAACAGAGCTCGCAAAGGATGTCTTGTATCCTTCTATTCCTCATTGCTTTCAACAATGTTGGAGGTTACCAAAGTATAAGGTCTTTATCGATTTCCGTCATAGCATTGAGTGTATGGTAGTAACCTTTTTTGCATTCTACTAATTTTCTTTATTAATCACCTTCCTGATTTTTGCATTTAAAATTAAATTTTATTCATACCAAGCTATAATTTCATATACTACATTAGGTAAATGTTATCCTGTTTCTGCATTTTTCCACTTTATGCTCAATGTTAATAACAGTGTCCTGGACGTCAGCAATTTATCAGCAAACCGTGTAAATTGTTGCCCACCTTTCTGCAACAACAACGGATGCAATTCGTGTTACGTCCAACGTTGCAATTCAAAAGGGGCGGCGTTGAAGGCGTCATTTGAATTGTAAAAATGTTGCCTGGGCTCAGTAAAAGCCCGTCTGGACTTTGAATTCTGAGGTTCGATCCGGAGGCGGCATCGCAAATTCAATTATTCCCCATTTAATGAACCATTTTTATTCAGACCGGTGTAATATAAACTATTATCTATTCCATTTACGCGCTCTGGATGTGGGCAGGAAGCATACTACGCCCCTGAAGGGCGAGCGATAAAGTCGCTTTCGACACACCGTAAATTACTCGGCCATTCCTATAAAGTGGAGGCATTAAAAACATTAGCGTATGGATTGTTGTTGTTGCTTATTTGCACTAATTACGATTTCTAAACTACTTAAAAAGCAACATCTACATAAAATGCGCAGCCTAATCTTTTCAAACTCGTGGTGATTTAAATCGAATTTATTTTGCCTATCGTCGTCCAGTCCTATTTTGGCAGGAAGATATAAAACTAAATCATCCTGATAAATATTGATGTTTTTCTGTTGGCGACTGGAACATGCTTGGTGATGATGATAGAAGCAAAGCAGCTTTCGCAAAACATTTGTATATATTTTACCTCTGTAAGCAAGAGCCAGTGAACTTACACTACAGACCTTTCCGATTTTGGGTAGTATTCAATTCCGTATTTTCCTACAGACCAGCGTCCAGTATATATTCCATTTTCCATATCCTGTGTTTAATAAAGTTTGAGAGCGCTATATAAACTGGTGGTGATTCTGATTTTGATATTATAACCAATTCGCCAACCGTACCATGCACAACGACAGGTTGAAAAATGGGCAGATTAATATTGAATACCCTTGACAACGACTTGTTTTTCTAACAGACCACTGCAGAGTATACAAATTGAAAATACAAGAATTACACGGTACAACATTAATTTATGCTGGTATTGTTGAAAATTGTGAAAACAACGGTCAAGTAAATGATTACAGAGGATAAAAGATCTTAGAATATTTTGATCCAAAATGTAGTATTACCGTAACAAAATTATATAATGCAAAATTAAAGTTAATACATTTTGGTTTTCTTGGTAGCATCTTGAATCATTATGGAGTTACCTACATCCCAACAATTCATTTTACTTATAATCCATTACCATTTGCATATTCTGTGCAATGCAAAAAACGCCAATGAATGATTGATGAAATTTATTAAAGCCACATTCACGTAGGAGGCAGCATTTGGTTTCACGTACTGCAACCATTCGGACCATCAACTTGGTTCCCACCAAACATCCATTTCCAGCTGTCAGAAACGCAAAGGTGCTGAATTTAAAAAGTTATTTTGATCACATGAAAATCGATCTTGCAGTCTACATTTACAAAACAACAAAAACCATCCTAAACTCAACTGTAAACGGACTCAAATTCCCTAAATATAAACTTTTACACCATTTCCAACCTTGTTGAAACAAACAAAACAACCATTGCAAAACTAGTTATTATTTTATGAGTTCACTTTTGTTGACAGTCAAGCACTAAAACATTTCCTATATTTCCACTACCGTGCTTGACTCTTATATCCCCTTGTATTTTCTGTATGTTTTGCAGCGTGGTACAACTATTCCTCTGCTCCTGTCACCCAGCCCAACGATTTATCAAAACTGACAAAATTATTCCACGCTAGGTATTAAGCGTCAAACAATCATGATCTATGACAGTCGTAAAAATTGCGACGAAACGCCCGAAACATCTTGCGATACAAATGCGGGACTATTGTGACTTGCGATTTTCACGCCACAGCGACAATAAGTAAGCGCACCAGTCGGGCGGTAAACTAAGCAGCAAAGGGAGCGGTCTGCACCCCCACAGCCAGCATGCACCATTCTTACTACTCTTGGTATGCAAGCGAGTGTGGTATGCAAGTAATTTATTAGAATATAAATATCATCTTTTTTACTTTTTCCAAAGATAGCCTAGCAGGAAAAGCGAAGTGCTAGAAAAAGGACAATAGTAGTTTATTTGATTTAAGCGAGTGTAAGTGTCAGGAAAACAACTTGCAGTTTAATAAAATATCGATTTGATAATAAATTTAAACTTTTATCTTCAATTGCGCTTGGGAAACTACAAAGTTTACTTTCTAATTGGATGTCAAGGAGCGCTGTTTATGTTGATACCCCCGTGGGAACAATCTACACAGAAGAGCAGTTGAAATTTTCCACTCTTACTTTACTTTTCTTTTTATACTTTTGGTCTTTCTATTATTTCTCGTATTGTTGCTAATACAATGTGCAGCTAGAGTAGTAAAATGCTTGATATTCTTTTTACGCTTCAATGAAATTGATTAGATGCTAGCAAGCGTTTATTTTCCAAGCGTAATTTGGACATGCTGGAAATTCCTGACTCAGCATAAATGGATTTAAGTTTAATAAAAATATTTCATTGAAATTGATAATACAAATAAAACTACATTATATTATTATGCAAAAGCTGGTGTAAATCTGTTATGCAATAAATGCTTCCATTTTGTGCAGAGAACACGTTGTCAACCCCAAAATATGATACCGTATCAAATGGTGGAAAATGACGCGACATTGTTTATACCTTCGTCAAACTCAACATGTTTCTTGTTTCATTCAGAAACAACATTTCCATAGGACGAGGAGGAACATTATAGTTTATTATTTACCAAGGCGTGTCTAAGTTCTATTAAAGACTATGTGGGTTCTAAGATTTGG
>JAODGC010000004.1:7345152-7366110 GCA_027574925.1 Ecitoglossa quadriceps
CAACCCTAAATCGAGAATAATGTAAATTTCTCTAACGTACTTCTAGTATACTATTGATCGCAAAGACCGAAAGCGCCAAGAGGGATAAGACCCTTTTAGTTGACATTTCTATTCAGCCCTATACTGCGCAGATATTGCTAGGTAAGTAGGCTTTTCCATTTGCAAACACCACAATTGTTATTGTAAGTGACAAATTTAATTTAAATATTCCACAATGCATCAATTTGCTTTGTTTAATATGTGGCCTGCAAATAGAAGTGTCATAGCAAAATATATTATTTGATTGATTTATTGGAAAATTAATTATATCCCATTTAAATGATTGTATCCTCTAAGTGATAATCATGAAAAACAAGTCTGTAGCAAATTCTGCATAATGAATTCCCAATTAATTCTGTCTATCCTGACAATAGAAAGAAGCGTACCAAACTATCGATTTCACTTTTTAAAGCGGATCCCAGAGATTAGTGGCGAGATGACCCAGAGGGTGAGTTGCAAAACGTATAAATTCATCACTTCATTTAAATCCGGGAAACACAGCGGGAAATC
Organism: Ecitoglossa quadriceps; assembly: GCA_027574925.1. Lineage (NCBI taxonomy): Eukaryota > Metazoa > Arthropoda > Insecta > Coleoptera > Staphylinidae > Ecitoglossa > Ecitoglossa quadriceps. The sequence continues at coordinate 7,345,702 of JAODGC010000004.1, forward strand.
AAAAGATAAAATGTGGAAAATAGCCCAGACGAATTAAGATGGTAATCAATGTTGAACAATTTTATTTGATGGTCACACTTTAAATGCCACACTTTTAATGGTCTGCTACACAAAGAAGATGACTCACCTGTAACAAAGAGAAACTAATTACTATCTTGTTTAACTATGTCAGTAACAATAAATTTCCTCTTTTAGGTTAATTGCAAAGCAAGCAAATATAACATGTAAATTGTGTAATTTGCGTTAAGTCCAATTGTTGTGGATCTAGGTGCCCATTTGGCTCCAAAACCCTTTGCTTCTGTTTATATTTGATTTATTAATTATTGTGTTATCGACCACTGGGGTCGTTAATTAATCTTGATTTGAGGAATTTGCGGCTGGGTGAGTGTCATAATTAATTTGGCTCAACGCACAATATTTCGCTAAAGCCCTACTTCTCAGCTGAATGTAAACCCGAATCATGCTTCAAATCGAAATCGTTCTAAGGTCTACAGACACGAAATGTTAGTGGCAAGGCTTGGGGACTGCCTAGAGGAGCTAACGAAATTTGAAATAAAGACACCAGAAGTTGTCCTATGTCTTCTTACTATTGATAGACCCATTGTGTAAAATGAATTTTATTTATTGGCATTGTGTAGATTAACACAACAATTTGATTAAAATAAACGAACAAAATACACCAATGGAATGTAGGAAAACGTTGAATGTTGGCTGTTCAGGCGAAACGTCACGAACTTTGCTACAGCTCGTTTGGGAAGAGGCAATTGCTCTGTGTCCGCCTGTCTTGAGCAGACTACTCCACGGTGACCCAGCTTCACCCGGCCAAAGTAGTAGATTCAAGAATGAGGGGCCAGTATTTGCGTCTGAGGTTTGTTTGCGTTTTGTTTGTAATTTCGAAATGAATTAATTCTAATCAGCCAAGGCTTGGATTTACTTGGCAAGTCAACAGTGCGAGGGTTTCGTGAAGGACTTTGATAGCATTGCTTTTTTGGAACAAACATAACCCAACTCAATAAAGGTTAAAATCAAAGTTAATCAGAAGTAAACTTTGAAATATTTTAATTAATTACTATAAACATTTGCAGATTTGAAAAGATATTTAGTGTTTACTGGTAGTTAACATGTATCTTGAATCCTTCAGAACCATCTAATATCCATTCAAGTCTTTCTTTTAAATTTGGTAATTGTAAAATTACTAAGAAATATAATTTAGGGTACTGGTATATTTATATATAGGAATTCATTTAGGTCAAAGTACAACACCCTTCTCATGTCCTCATTTTCAAAATTACAAACATTTGACAGTACCCAATAACAAATTGCAAAATAATGTCATAATGACATTCCCAGCTTGGTTTGTTTTGCTAATCGCAGTTTTAATCAATATCCTAGCCCACCGCAGCGCTGGTACCAAGACGTTGGTCTCCAATTCCAGCGGTTTGATTACAATCACTACGGCAGCACGCCATGTGCAATTTTGCTCCCCGCCATCGTTAAATTACGTCTGTAAGATTGCCAGATTTTCTTACAGTCCCGCATCGTGCATACGTCATTGACTTTCATTTACTACCTTCACGTCCCAATCCCAATAACAAACACGTTCAGCCATCTCATTCCGAGTTGACTTTTTGAATTTCGACGAATTTTACCACTATAAAAATAAACTTTCCTGTTACACCCTTCAAAATCTTTGAAATATATTAACATTAAACGAATAGATTCAAATCAATAACTAGGGTGACATACGTTGCTCTTTTCCTCAGCATTCCTATCTTCCTATCCTGCTGTTTAGGTCCTCCAATCCCTTCGTTCATGCAGATTATTAGACAAGGATTAATTAGAACTTGGGTAAATGCATGTTATCTCGTTCACTTGCCATCGGGCATTTGCATTTGGGTATTTCACATAGTGATAGTGCATAATTACTCTGCACGGCTGCTTCTTCCTAAGCACACATTCCCTGTTTCAAGCACGCATTGCCCTTGACATAGAGGCACTGACTTTGCACTAACTTCAGGGATGGAACTTAGAGGGGTGGCAATATGATATATTACTGATGGTCTTTTTATGGCACCATGGAGGATATAAAGTCATTTATATATGAGTGGTTTATCGGGGTGGGAATGTCATTTTATCATTTTAGCTTTTCCCTGAAGACCCAAAGGTTGTTAATGGTGTCATGCAATAAGTGCTATTCGTAGGGTGCAGTGATTCGGAATTAAATAATACCAGATAAGAATATCACGTAAAATATTTTTAATATCTAAGGATAGATTGAGACAAAAACTAGTAAATGATTTCTCTGTTTTGGGAGCAAAACACCACAATGAATTTTCCCAGAAAAAAATAAGTTTCTAAGTTTAAATAAAAATCAACCTACTTAATTTGTTTCATTCATATAACGTGTAATTCCTACTACCATAAACTTTACTTCATAATTCCTCCTTAGCCGTAAAAATTGAGTTAACCTCAACATCTATTGATTCCAACTCCATTGCTATCAACCCTGACAATTATACCAAAAAGGCATGCATCATCAATTTTAATGGTGTTTTGATGACGCGGCCGTTAGTCAACGAGACTTGAAATAATTATTACTCTGCAAGTAATAATTAAACCGCACCAATCACCTTGCTAGCCCACGCAGCAACAACAGGTGACGTCTGATTAATGACCAACTAACAGCATTATTTCCCAAAACCTCGCAAAAAGTTTTAAATTACACTTCTGTATTAATTATCGTTGAAAGCTTTTTTACCTTTGACGCATTCCTTGCCCTTTTACATGCGTAATTTCATCCCCACATCCTGCGCTCCTGCGCTGCAGCCCTATTGATTCGTCATCCGTTGTGTGGGCCAAATGATAAATTCCGACACACGCTGATTTTTCATCAGCACATATAAATTGCATCATCAATTATTTCAAGCTCGGTTTTTCACCCAAATGGCCACCGCGCGCGCACTGGGCCTTCTTGTGGTTGAACTTTGCTCTCCGGTCCGAGGCAAGACGGAAATACACGCGGGAAGGAATTTTATTTAAAAGTTGCGCTCGGAGAGTTAATAAATAACTTGCAAATGAATAATGGACTTGGTCTAACAAATGGTAATTTACTGGAATCGTTACTGGGTTCGCATTTGTCGTGGAAAATTTTTTGCTTTATTCCCAACACGTGGCTTGGTTAATTTTTATTACTTGACGGCTGTTGTTATACAAAAAGTGGTAGGAAAATAACATGAAGACAAAAGTATTTTAATCTATGCATCAATTATATTTATGAAACTGTTGTTCTATTTATTACTAGTTAATGGAATATACCTGGAAGTAGTACTAGTAGGAAGAAATAAATAACTAGGATAATGATTTTGAATTGTTATTCATCTAGTTATTTATGTTTACGTCAAATTTTTACATTTTTTTCCTGATAGATCCCTGAACAACAAAAGTACACACTGTCAATAATAACAGAATAGAGGTTAAAAAAGCAAAAAAGGTTTTGAATAAATCTGTAGTGTCAAAACCATGTTAAGTTGTCCTTGGTTAAACATTAACATTAACGATTATTAAAACTGGGACAAGTTTCAAATTTCAATTGTTTGATTTTTATTTGATATTAACAAGATTTTTTAAGAAAGCAAAGTTAGACTAATTTGGGTGCAGCGCAAAACTGCGTTACAAGACGCGCTCAAAGCATGTTTCCATCTCTTTTATTTGTAGTGCGCAATGCGTCATACATAAACCGAGCAGCTCTGTAGCCTAGTGCAGCAGTGAACTCACCATGTAGAGTCTCTATCGTTCCATCTCTTATATTTGTAATGCTCATCGCGTCTAGCGCATTGGCGCTTTATTATAACACACTGTTGCATTAAAACTATAGATTTCATTTGAAAATTCACATTATTAAATTGACGCATGCAATAATTATGAAAAAAAATATTGTACTTTGTATTTAGTTTAATCAAAATGATGATTTTTAGACCACTAAAATATTTTCCATTTTTAAAATAATGTCAACCTAGGGGATATTATCAGCGCTACATAGTGTCATCATTCCCTTGCCTTACCTTAACACCAAGCTTATGCATCCCCCGAGTGTATTTCTGTTATACGGATGCTTTCTTTGCACGTACTAAAAAATGCGCGCATAAAAACATGATTTATCTTGCTGAAAACCGCCCTCAAGCTATGCTAGAAAGAAAACATCCGCCAAAAAATTTGCTAACTTAAACAGTTGGAAACACTGTAATTATTCCCATGATACGCTTAATTCAGAGAAATGTTTAGGACGTTAAGCAGGGACAAATTTAAGATGGCTAGGAACACAGCAAATAAAAATATCGCCAACGAGTGAAGAAATGTTGGTTCGTACAGGGTGCAAAAAGACAAAGTTGCAAGCGCTTATTTTCGCATTCAAGCCGAGAACGAGAGGGCAACGAACGTTCCACCGAACGCAAACGAGGAGTAAAAGCAGCAGTCGCATTACGATGAATTCATAATTGCGTCTCGTAAGTATTTAATGTGATAATGGCATTTTGCCAGCGTCGAAAGTCGCACTTTACCAAGTTTACATTTAGATAGCATTTACAGCGTTTTGAACTGGTGGAGCACTAACAAATTCTGTTTCGAAAGCAGGGCGTTTTACGATGTGCCACACTTGCCTCGCCTTTTTGTTGAATTGAACAACAATTTACGGCATTATGGTATTATCATGTTGTGCCATTTATAGATGTTACAAAATAAAATATTCTATGCAAATCACGCCGCGCATTTGAATAAAGATTTTCAGCTTGCCGTCAAACAATGGGATTCGACAATAAATAAACGAATTAGAACTAAAGCCAAAGCCGTAAGACGTCAGGATGTAATAGAATAATGCAATTATACCTTCTGGCAAAGAATTGCCTGCACGTTTTGCAGGAGAATGTAATGGCAATCTACAATTGACTGAAATTTACAACAAACTAAATTGTATTGTCAGTCAGTAGTTGGCATTTTCACTCAGAAAGCAAAATTCGTTTGGAAACATAACCTAATCTCAGTAAATCCTTAAATTTATACTAAACTTCCAAACAATAAATTTAACGGAACGTTATCTTTGAACTAAAAAACCTCTAAAATCTCTATTACGTTTTGCACATAACACGAAAATCTTCTCTTTGCCTCCACAAACTTTACCATAGTGCTTATCTTTTGTCGATACATGAACAACACCCAAATGTAATGTCTTGTCGCCGTCACTACCCTCGTCATGGCCACAATTTTCAAAAATGATACTAGCCGGGTTCCAGTAAGCTATATTTTGCATTGTGTGTTGCCTAACTTCAAACCACTTCAAAAATGTTAAAATAAGTAATATATGGCTGTAGATAAATGCTGCAGAGTGTAAACGGAACAAAGACGGCCATCATCTTAAAATATCAATATTTATAAGCCAATGGACGCCACGCATGACTGCTTGGATTTATTGCGGCCTCGGTGCGCTCATATTTCATTGTGGTTTACGACATAACCACACATCTGTAATGTATATAGATAAATACCATTTGAAAGTGCTAAAAGTATATCATATTAATTTATTCAATTGTTTTTTGCAATAACAATTAGAATATAATTTGCACATATTTTTAGATGACTATTGAGTGCAAATGTATTTAAAAAAAATGTTGTAATTTTAGTGTTGTTGAAGTAAAAAAAATATGGGTTGCTGACAATATTCCAACAAAGTACTTTTACTTCATAAAAAAGCTTGTTGTCAATGACCTTTCTTCATCAATAAACTTTTATCTAGTAGCACTTAATAATTTTCCTGGCAGGAATTAAAAAATTGTTTGTCTTATTTTTATCGCGCAAATTAACGACAGTATAAATTATAACCTCTTTGATTATCTTCGTATATACATTGCAGTGCACTAAAAGTAGATTACTGCGTTAGCTGCTTGTAATTAGAAAATTTAATGTGCCTGCCTCAATTTTGATGAAGAGGTCAACGCAGCATTAGCACAACTTGATGGAAAGCACTTTACAATGCACCGAAACTACCCAAATCTAATTTCTACCATCAGAAATAAGATCTAACTTCCTCCAACATCCAAAAGACCCATTATTCTTGTGTAGCCAACACATTTGTTTAGCTTATTACTTATTACATCCAATCCTGAGGATAAACCCACTCTCGCAGAAGAAACAGGCAGATAAAAAACAATAAGACAGCTTGCGGCCACCCAAGCCAACACCATCAATTCACTTGACCCATTTTTAGTAGCGGCGGAATTTTAAAATATCACATTTACGCGCCGCCATATTTTCACCATGCATGCACACCCCCACTGGGGGTAGATCCGAGATTACGCTAGATATATGTCTTCCACAGCGCTGCATTATTTATGCACACGCGGTGTTACAATGTTACCTGTGCAAATCTACCTCGACGATGATATGACCCTAACAAAATCTACGAAAACGGTACAAGAGCTGACAGAACTTGACTAGGAGCCTCGACATGCTAACAAAATGGTTGAGGTAAATGGTGGAGGAGTGTCGGAGGAAATAATTTCAATGCTAGCGAATTTGGCGTGGTGTTTTAGTGAAAATTTTGAAGAGAAAGAATGGATCTTGGGATTGTTTAAAAGAGTTATTTATTTAATGCTTCTTTTAAAGTTTTCTTTTATAAAAATGTAGAAAGTTTTAGGTTCTGTTTGATGTGTGTTTATCTATAAATTTTCTTTTAGCAAGCATTTTAGTAACATCGGAATAATTTTTGTTTTGTTTAAATGGAAAAGACATAAATTGCATTAAAATCACATCAAACGTTGAAACCAGATTAAGGAGTGTCAAACTTAGACATATTTTAGGTTGTAATTAAGAACCTTAAATCAAGAGTGGTTGTGGTATTCGTGGATGTTTTGAGGTGAATAGTTAAAGTAAGTTTTAATTAAGTGCGCCTAGAAAAACTTGCTAATTTTTTTTGACTAGAGCTATTTAACGCTTGGTTAACTGTTAGTTGGTAAATTTCAATTCCAAGGACTTATGGTAACAATTCGCGTTTATTACTTCATAATGACTGTGACAAGTTTGAATAATTACGATTTATTTATTAAGTTTCAACAAGCAAAAGCTATTTCTATCAAAGATATCCAGAAAATTTGCGTAATTTTATTTTTCTGTACAAAGCAGATACATTTGCAACTAACTCCTTCAAAACACAAACTTTTTGATAGGCATAAGCTCTCAGACGAGTATACTTTACTCCTCCAAACTGCCTCTTTGTCCTCCACCCTTAATGACGGCTGGAATGAGTGAAGCGCAGTTTCAATGTTCCAACCGCTGAACGTCTGCATGTCTGAACAATCTCATTGGACGTGAACGCAATTACGCAAGTTGTATATCGCTAATTAAATTCTCGTCGTCTGCAATTAATTAAATAAAAATAATAAACTGCCGGCAAACAACATGTGACAGCGTTGTCGCGAGAAATCACGCTGCGCACTTGCTGCAAGCGAATTCACGTCTAGTTGGTTTCTGGCAATTGTTGCAATAAACTGCAAGTGGATGGAAGCAAGGTAATTGTTTTGAGAATTAACCAGTAAGTCGATAGCGTTGGCTTGAAAATCGTGCGAGTTTCGAGCTAAGCGGAGGTTCAAAGAAACCAAGCTGATGGGAGTATCAGTGAAATGGGGCGGCAATTGGAGTAGTTCTTCTAATATCAAACAGAACGGAAAATAGAACGAAACATTTAAAATTAAGTATTAGTACAATGGTTATTGTTGATACTTTTTTTCAATTTTTTTTAACCTTACTTCAGACTCCTGAAAACGTTAGGGAAGTCTAGGATAAAGGATAAACCCTAACACAAATCAATAATAAATTCAAAGCTTTGCATATTTCTCTGTAACTTTTACATTTTCGACATATTCAAAGTAGAGTTAACTACCCATGGCACTGATAAAATCCCCCGACTTAGAATATTGCTTCAACCAAATTGTAATTCAAACCGGAAAATTGAACCAAGGGCAGGCCGCTCTCGCTTTAGGAAGCTTGGAAATTATTAACATTGTTCTACGCTTATTTCCGGTATGAAAGTTGGAAAAGTTTTTGCTCAGCTTATACATATTAGAAAAGATAATTTGATTGAAATAAATTAAAATTACATTTATTTTAGTTTCAACTTAGAAAAAAGTGCTTAAGTCAAAAAATTTATCTTCTTTCAGCAATGAAAGATTTAAGGTATTAATGCGAATATTTAAGTTGGTAAAAAGTTAAGAAAAAATTAAATACAATTTTTGTTGAATTCCACTTTTTGAAATTGTAGTTAAGGAACAATTGCTTGGCTCAGGTGGATTCAAAAACAAAAAAGGAAAGCAAACACTTTATTGTATTTGTTCGAAGCACGCAATTCGCTTTGACCCAAAAATCCGATCTTTCTTTTCATTCGGAAGACTCACTATTTCTAGGTATTCGATCCACCTCGTCTCCTCAATGCTTTCAGCAACGTTCCTGATTCTTTTTGAGTACAACGTCACCTAGCAAATACCATACCCGAACAAACTACCGATGCAAGCAGTTGGAATAATTACAAATTGACTTTAAATAAAATCAACTCAGAAAAACTAAGATTAAAGCCGCAAGTTTAAATTCAAAAGGCGGAATGGCTGCAAAGTCCAACATACATTAAATCCATTGAAGTTGCTTCCAGTTCAGGCTTTCAATGTCAGTGAAAAACTCGATTAAACCGGAAAGGCGCAATTAAATTCCTGACTTTCAAGAATAAAGTAAAGCAAAGATTCAACATCCATTCTCATCTCCTATTTTGCGCTGCGTTGGAGGAAATGATTGATATTGTTAATTGCAAATGCATAAATGCACAATTCATCATTTATTACCGACGATAATTGAGTATTCCGATTGTGTCTCCGAAGATTAAATTTAAGCATTTCAAGCGGAGAATTTTTCTAATTTAGGCTCTGCAAGGTGGAAACGCAAAATGCTAGGCATTCTCCTGAGACTCATAAATTAAGCGCATCGAAGAGTAAATAAACTTTTTTGTGCATTTCCACTCGACCTGGATGGATCCACGAGGGGATCACAAATAAAAATCGTGGACCTGGCGCCAGGAGTGAAATAATTTAGTATAATTGGAGCGGCTAATCGATGGAAACATTTCTTCTTTTTGCAGAACTGAAAACCTGAATCATTGATCAGTCATTAATCATACAAAGCAATCAGACCTTTTTGTTTTGTAAGCTTCAGTGCAGAGAAATATCTAATTATTGAATGGATGTAATCCAGCAAATTTAACACAAAATAATTTATTATACTGATTACTAATTTAATATCTTGAAAATTGAATTTGGTAGTTAATTAAATTGTAATTGGAATTATATGGGTCATATGTCTATAGGTAACTGATAATTTATTATTTATTTTATGAATTGCTACAAATTTCAATTGTGATTTTCAAAGGGATTTTTTCATTAATTTCTTAAATTAAAAAAATTATTTTTTTGAAAAAAACAAACAAAGCCGAAGAAGTTTAGTAGGAGTGTGTTAGATTGAAAAAATTTGTGGTGTTGCTTATGTTGTTGAGTTCTCAGAAGGAGTGCTGAAGGGTTGATACTTCAACCTCAACAACTCACAACACTTAACCAACGCACCCAAGCCTTAAACTTCTTTGCAAACTAATTATATGGGGGTATCTTAGCACATAATTAGAACTTGCTTCATGTGCAAAAAAGAAAAGTGCATCGTTTTGACAGAAAATACTGAAAATACTGCCTTGAATACTATTTAAAAATTTATGAAATAAAACTAAACCGAAATCCTGCAATTTATTTAGAAATAAATTATTTATATATATGTTATAAAAGTTTTAATAGAATATATATTTTTGCTTGGTTGTTATACAATAATAACCCATTAATATCAATCAAAATTAATAAATATTTTGCATTTTTAAATTCCACGACCTATTTCCAACTTTGCACTTGTCTTCCCCAAACTTAAAGCTAGATTGATTTCGCAACTAAAATTAAGAACTAAAACTGGATTCCAGAACTAAAAGTATGCCGTTGTGTGCAAAAAGTTTTCCGCACTGTTTTTAAATTTATTTCGGCACATTTTGCGCACCGCATTATTGCTCGCGCCCGCAAAAAGTTAAAATTTATGTAAAAGTTTAGCGTGGCCGGCTTGCAGAAGAATTTGAATTCACCAGCGGCTGCAAACACATACTTTATCAGTAGGCGCATTTGCGGAGCTGAGAATATGATGAATAAACCTGTTAGTGATGCCTTCAGTGCCTTGCGCCTCCACAATCAGGTAAATCAAGAAGAAGAAAAAAAATTACATTGCTGATGCACTCCCTGAATGAACAAAGGTTGATAAAACCATTATTCAAAAAATGCATAGTGTGATATTTGAAATAAGGTGTTATTGTCAAAATAATTGGTGTTTTGTTGGTGGGCCAAATAAATTTAAAATAATATTCATTGCGCGTCTAAATTAATTCCACTCCTTCAAGTGAATAATTTATGGCGTTATGAATAATTCCATTTGATCATCGACGAGTGGAATTAGATGGGAGCGTGCGCGCGCGTAATTGACACAATGTATCGCAGCGAATAATACGCAGCAGGTCGCAGGACTTGTGCCCCATTATATAAACCAGCAATATTCCGTGAAATGGAGCAACACGCGTTTGATCATAAGCAAGTATGCTTTTGTGTGTACTTGCATTGTCATTCTACAAATTGTAGAAAAGCAGAATCAAGATTTAATCTTTTGATCTCAATGTGAGATCATTCTTTTAATTTTAACATGAGCTTTACATTGTAACACAACAATAACTTATATATTTCTACTGCAAAATTTTGCAGTGTTATTAAAAATTAAGAAACTTCAAAAAATGTTATTTCAAGTATTGATTTTATGTTTAAATTTGGGATTTGTTTTTGAGCTTTTGACTTGATATTTCCCCATTACTTCAAAAGTATGAAAAAGCAGACAATAAATTTAAAATTTTTGAAAAATGTCACATCTCATAGGTTGAAATAAACTGACTGTACATAAAAAACGTTTGATTTTTGTACCAAAAAATAAATTTTTAATTTATTATTTTCATTCTATTTAAGAGAGACATAAAGCTCATTGCCGGGCTTTACATTTGGATCATCATTAAAGCATACCAATGCTAACAATATTTTTTACATTGGTATCATAAATATTAGCCACAATCATAATATTAAAATTAATTTATTTTATGTTGGTAAAAATTTTAAATATTAGTTTTTCAAGATTTATCTGGAATTACATGAGTCTTTTAGCCTCAAGTCAACCGGGAAAAGCTCTACAAAGTTGAAAGATTACAGATTAATCTTAGTTAAAATTTAAGAAGTTTACATCTTCATAAGAAGAATAATAGGTTGACACAGTCATTGAAAATTTAAACAATGGGATTATGTAATTTATTAAAAGCCCTTAATTTTAGAGCTTTAAAAAAACAATTATTGAATATACAATTATTCTGCATATTCCAAATATCTAATTAACATTGCTAATCCATCTACTACATCTACCTTGAACAAAATACACTTTGAACACATTCCAAAAGGGTTACTATTGAAATCGTTTTCACGGGTCTTGACTGCTAAAGGCATGCCGCTTATGAGTTTTCACCCGCTACCAGCCAGCTTAGATGGATTTCTCGAGATTCATGCGCACCGGTTATCCGCCGTTTCCAACCCCTCACACAGTTCAAAGGACGTTGAAGGCGCTTCCGGGTAATATCCATGTCGCAACCAAGTCCAACATACTCTTTCAGCAAGAACTGAATGCTTTGGTAACAAAAATGGGTGAAAAAGTCCGTTTTTACCTGCACTGAGAATGTGAAAAATTAAAACTGATATGCAAATCTTTCAAATCAAGAAAAACCATGCTCTAATATATGAGCCATATTCTGAGTTAATTTTGTAAGGTATATGAAAAAATTTCGCACAGAAGTTGGAAATATGCAGTGTCATGCTTAGCGGATTTTTTCTTTATCCTGGCCTGAAGCATGATTGATAACTTTTTGAAAATAATACAATACAGCAACATGCTTGCTATCCTGCGGCAGATATAGTGAGACCGCAAGTTTTTTGCTAGCAGAGCGCGGAAATTGCGAAAGTTTAAAATAAAAAATAAACAACATCAAAACTTGGCACGCGAAGGCGTCGACCACAAGTCGCGTTGAATAAGAGCTATAATTTCACGCAATATTTTTGGACAAACATCTGGAGACGAAGACAAATGCAGGATTTAAAAATTGAAATTGTGAAAAGCTATTTGGGAAGAAATGAAGCAGCTCTTCTAGAGCTTTCAGTGCGATGGTATAAATGTAATGTATGCAACCAAATCAACGCTTGAGTATAAATAGAATAGGCTTAGAGGAATGACAGCCAAGACCTTTACTGATTGGACTGCCTAACACCTCAGATCCTATTGTTTTTGCTCAGGGGGGTGAGCACATCTCTCTTCATCTAAACACCCTTCTAGGAGACAACTGATAAACCTTGTGCATTCAAAGTTTGCGATCTGGAGCAGATTGTGAGAGAATTTGGGAGTTTAGCTGTTGGTGATTGCATCGACATCGAAAACACATTTAACGCGTTTCACGCCTCAATTAACTCACTACACTTGTGAGAAACACCCTAAAATTCTACCATCCTAACTTCCCAATCAAACTATACAAATAGAAGTTTAGTAATAATTCTAGAGTTTGTGTTTTTTTTATATTATTTTGGTTTACAGTGGTTCCATTGTTTGTTTTGTTTTTATTGTTTAATCATTAACATTATCATATTATATAAGTCTCCCAACTTCCATGTCGGATATGGTGGGATATGTCGGGGTGGTTGGAATTCGCGCAAGTGTGATGGTCTAATGGTGTGAGGCCAAAGTACGCTATGCCCAGGAAACGATATCAATTTCCGCTCCGTTTGCAATACCCGAGTATGTGAGGTGTGAGGGATGCGAGGGGTGTGCAAAACCTGTCGGAAATGTGCAGGTTGGGCGTGTAATTTACAAGTGCAAACATGTAAAATCTGTATCGGAATCAAACCTTGTGTAACTTTTCCAATTTCACTTTGGATAGACACAAAGTCATTTCATGACCAGAAAATAATTAACATCAGAAAATCCACTATGGTATTATTCTCTTTGAGAATTTCAAAAAGTTTAAAGATTCTAGTATCTTTCATAATTGTTTTCATTATTTTATACATAGCTACCACTAAATTCAAAGCAACCTAATAGCCTCATGACAACAACCTCTGTGTACTAAATCCTCAAGGTAAACTTGCTACTAAAAATAACCTCCTTTTACCTTTCCGGCATTTACTTAACCAACTCCTGGTTGACGACCCTTCCAAACCCTCAACCCAACCCAACCACTACCACTCTAAACCTGTGCAATACAAACTCGTGATTTTTCCACTATCATTTCCTACATGAGGGTTATATTTGTCCCAAAATTGCATTAATCTAAATCCAATAAATGGGTCATTAGCCCGACATGCCAAAGAAAAAAAATTCAAACATTGCAAGTGGCCATGATTACAGACATTGAATGAAATTAACTTCAGAATAAAAAGCTTTCAAAGTAAGTATTCTGTATGTACTTTACAGGTTATGGTGTATATCTTTACACAAAATTCGTAAATTAAATATTTAGTCACAACAAGTTAGAGCAAAATTGGAAATAACAGACGCGTAGTATGTTAGAATTAGGGAAACGACTTCATTTGAAACTTTGAGAATATAGAAATTTTGATCCTTTTCTACAATGTAACCTTCTTTGCAACATATGTTCGTCGATGGATATTATCCCTGCACATACTGCAGGAGAAAGCCATATCAACGAGATGCAGCTGCTGGAAATGCACCTCGCTTCAAATGAAAATGTAAAATGAAAATTTCAAATTTAGATATGAATTTAAATCAGCAACTCACTTAGCTGACTGTAACATGTACAAGAAAACACAATTTTAAGAAGCAAAAATCTCTTTTTGAATATTCCATGCCTCATTATCCTTAGTTTACTAAACTAATATATTTTGCTCCTGGTTAATTAAAAGAAATTCATTTTTATGTTGACAATCAGGTTGTAACGATCCAATCACACGTCCATATTTACGCCATTCACATTTTTTTTTCTACGCCGTTTGCGTACAAATTGTTTGCCACTCAATTGTGCTGCATTTATGCGCGCTTGTACGCAAAGGACATTAATTAGTCCTGCGCGCCATTTTTTCATGCAATAAAAATACACTTTGCCACACGTGCCACTACCAAATTTGGTAATTAATTGTCACACGACACATTTTCATCACTTTTATGCTTGACGCAAAAGAAAATTAATCAGGATTATCTTATTATCTATTTCATGACATAAAAGAAAGAAAACTGATAAGAAATTAAACTCAACAGGCACGTATTTGTTTTTTTTTGAAAATATTTTTGGTGTTCAATTAACCTTACAACTTTAATTTTAAATCAAGATTAACAATGACATTTTAGACAATTCTAATTAACAGCTTTCCTAACAACATTACTTCAAACACAAGCCAAATTAATGCAATTTTTTAAATGGAGAACTTTTACATTTCTATCAAAAAAAGTTGTAAACGTTAAAATTGAGTTCTAAAAATGTACGTGTAATTTGATCAATTTCAGTGCACTACTGCATGTCCAGCTCCTACACAGTGCGTCTATGTTCAGGACACCGTAAAAATAAATTGTGTGCGTATTGGCGCCACATCCGGTTTTAAATAATGCCGATTTCCAACAATTGTTTGCTGTTATTCAGGTTCATTGCTAAAAATTTTTACACTTTTATGTCTGCACCCAATAGGTGCAACTCCCTTCCCAACCTTTCCCCCCCCCCTCCCTTCTCTTCCATACACGATCGAAACAAATCAATTGTACATGTACATTCATAAGCATAAAACATGTTATAAGTTGAATGCAAAAATAAAATATAAGTAATTTATTTATTGTACTCACCATTTGTCCAATATGTGATGAACAGGAAGAGAAAAATGCGTCTATCCATTGTTCTGCAATACGGATAAGATAAATTAGTTGGCTTCATAATAAAACATCAACTATAGGTGATAAAAAGTAAGACAATGAACCAAGTTTTTGTTTATATGGCTTTTTCTTGGTACATCTTAAGTAAATGCTAGGACAAATACACAAATATTTTAAGCCATCCTTTATTTTCTATCCAGATTAAAAGACCGCATAAGATCATTGGTTATGTTTTTCTTGCAGCGCAGAAGCAAAACCTTAGATTTTTTATTAAGTCAACTTTAGATCTTAATAATAACATAATTGGTATTATAGAAATGAAAAAAATGTGTCCAGTTTGTGACACATCCTTAATCTCACACGTATTGTACGCTTTATACTTTCGCACTATTTTCCCTGGGTAAAAACACAAACTCACAACTACCGTGCATCCTGATAAAAACTTCCTTACTCTTTTGAGTCCCAACCGCCACCGCCACTTGTCACGTGCGTACTCAAGGTTAGTCCTTACACTTGTGCTTCGACATGCTTTAGTGGAAAAGCTTACAGTCAAGGTAATGATCCTCAAATACCTTGGGAACACAAGAGGAAAATGTAGAATGAGCTATGCTGGTTTTCTGATATTTTATTTCACTGCTTTCTTTAAAAATAGAGAAAAGATAATGACATGTAATGCGTATGGAATTTAGTTAATAATAATAATAATCATTAATAGGCATAATTTATTGCAAATGTTTTCAAAATGAATAAAATGAATAAAAATATAATATTTGTATTGTAGTAGGTATGCAACCCAATATACACTGATTCATAAATCATCTTTAAATATCCAGTTAAAACAAAGAAATCAATTTAAACAAGTAAAATAAATTTCTGTTTTATGACCAACAATTATAAATTGAAAATTTTAATAAATTTTATGATTGTAGCACCAATTCTTCATTCTAACAATATATTTTTTATCCTCTGCTATTACAAACAACTTATGCAGCCCAATATCCACTCCTCCCAACATAGAATCGACACTCAATGGCTCTCAATCGACACAAAAACAGCTCAATTCCCTTTTTATATTATTTTTCACAATTTTATACCTTCCCGAGCTTCTCGCCTGGCCCGAATAGGAAGTGACTGGCTCTTAAAACGAAACCGTGCCTTTTATCACAAACAATAGCTTTTATATTATAAGATTTATCACGCTGGCAGTGCCGATGAAATAACAACGCAGCCGGCGTAGGCTACGCGTTTTTAATAAATTATGACCCAACACTCGATTACTTACTTGTTGGGCGCTTCACGTTGCTTTTTACTGCCACCAAAAAGCTTCACCTTTTTGTTGATGAAACGTTTTTATTCGCTTGCCAAGAAAATCGATGCCATGGTGAAATTAATACTGGTAACAAAATCATGTAATCAAGTTACGAGGTAGAAAAAGTTTTTATTGCGGCGCAAATGTTCGGTGAAAATGTAATCTAAGTTAAAATTTCCTTAAACATTATTCCACGAGTATTATCTTGGTTTTATCGTGTTTTATAATGTTGCAAGAAATCTAGTCGTTGACTAAGAGATCATTTTAGTCATTTTTTTAAAAAGTAAGAATGTGTTTTGTTAGCTCAGGCTTGTGTTTTTGCTTGTAGTTGCTTTGTCATTTGAAGAATAATTGCTTTCTTTGATCTTTAGCGAATGAGGACATCTACCCTGCAAATGGTGGAAATTTTAGTTATTCTGGCGTTGAAATGACAGAATACACATACTGGTTTTATTCCTAACACAAAGTCTACAATCTGTAATATTCAGAATAAACTGCAAAAGGAAATAATATATTCTCATTGAAGCTATTTCTATTTGAAATCATATAAAAGTAATAGAAATAAATTTGTAGTTTGTTTTTTCCTCTTGAATTCTTATTGGTTGTACATGGCAGAGGATAAAAACTTTTTTAATTTAAACGACATTTTCATGTTCTTTTGGTTTGTACCGACCAACCAAAAAACTTTATAATAGTTAAGTGTAATAATGACTTTTGTAACTATCTAACTATTTCCGTCAAACACACGAATTTCGCTCGTTTGTCGGCATTTACACATCGCTTCACAATCTGTTGGATTAGAACACAGGACGAGTCTCAATGTAGCAAGTACCAAATCGAGCACGTGCGCAATGTAACTGGGAAAACGTGGAAACATCTTGTTTTTAGTCGAACCTTTTTGAGACGTGCAACTACAAACTGAGATACTCTACTTGGCAGATAATCAAAGATGACATCATGGTGGAGGCGCCGGCGCCAGCAAATCAATTTTATCCAAAACCTGATGGAAATTTAATATTGACATGTTCTAGTTTTTTTTTATCTAGGTGATATTTTTGAACTGATTTTTACTACTTTCTTACGATTTCCTATCCGTTCTAGTAACCAATGCAATAAAAGTTTTATATCTATATTTTTGGCAACTGTTTTAGACCTTGGATACCCGCAACACCAATTTTCCCAGAGGGTAAGTTGTTGTGGAATTCTTCATCCCATTTATGACTTGTCGAAAATTCCGATGACAACCTTATCTCCTCATTCTACACGAATACCCAAAAAAACTCGCAATTTTGATTCCTCGGGAAATTGAAGCTAAGTCAAGCATAAAATATACAATGTTTTCATGTTTCGTAAAGGTGACGAACAAATGAAAAAAACACAATAACAAAATTACTATTGTAGGTCATATGGCGTGCACAGTACAATGCTATACGAGTTTTTGGCGCATAACCAGATCTTCTCAAGGCGTCTACAAAAAGATGAATCAACTTGGATGCTCTCCAGGTATGCGCATGGTTGGCCCGTATTTTTATTATGCTGTTTTCCGGGTGGGAAGATTTCATGATGCGGGCAACAAAAGTAGAGGTGAAAATTGAAAATAAACTCACATTGCGAACACTATTGTTGTATTAAACAGATGATATCTGTTTACTTCTTCTGCTTTACATTCTGCAGAATTTTTCTAAGCTGAAAGAAAAAGAGGAGAAGCAGTATATTTAAGTTGGTTTTTTTTCCAAAAAAAATATCTTCAATATTATTTGGAAAAAAGCTTCATATCAAAATTGAATTTTTTTTCACACAAACATTAAGGCATTGTGTGCAGGTATAAAGAACATTTCATTATCTTGTGCCTTTTTGTTACTTTCAACGTATCTTATTTAAATAGGTGTATCTAGTAAATTTGCCACGTATCAATTTGATTTTCTTTTTTGTTTTTAGTTTACGCTCAAACGCAATTAAAACTCAATTATCAATTATTATGTAATATTTCATAAAATATTTTTTCTAGAATTATACGAGGTTATGGTTGGGATACAATGTGTGGGCTTCACTGCCACATTGATATAATAACATTCTGGGATAAATAGGGAACAGCCTGCCTCGATGATAATATCTAGTTGGGTTTACAATGTCAAGGCAATTTGTTACACTTCTGACGACTGTGATAATTATAGCGTAAGCAATAATTTACGAAGAGTGCTTATAAAACACCCAATTTTTTTAAAGATGTTAAAGAAAAATTATCTACAAAATTAAAAGATAAAAGTCTTTTGACATCCTAAAATATAAAAGAACTTTTTATTTTTTTTATTTATTTAAATCAGTGTTGAAATTATAATGTAGGCAACTAAATACACATTCAAGGACAAGTCCTTGGTTTAATTCAATGCAAATTCTAATAAAATATTTCAATACATGTCTAAATCAAACATTCCTTATTTAATTTATTGTTGTTAGATATTAACATCAATCCTTTCGTTTTCCTAGCTTTATCTTGTTGGAATGAAATCGTGGTTTATTAATGATTTTATTGATATATTATTTACATTTATTTCATGATGCTTTGGTTTTAATTATTACTTATGGCTGTTGACTTAAATTTTGTATCAGAGGTAAGTGAGGTTAATGGTATATAATTAGAAATGGATTTTTTTATGGGAAAGAATAACATGCTCAAGATGTTTCTGCAGTTGTCTACTTTGTTTTTGTTAATAAATGCATGAAACTAAAACTACAAACTTAAAACTAATAACAAGGATGAATCAATTTAATGTTTATTGATTTTAACTAAAAATTTGATGTAATTAAAATCAAGTAGTATTTTCACTTTCGTTTGCTGTTAAGTATATTCACTCGTGCAATTACTTTTCTGTTTTTTGTGGGTCATTCGAAAATGTGTTTTTGACCCTCAACTGCCACTCAATGCACGCATTCCATGTACTTTCCTGTGGTCACTTTGATCTTGACTTTAGATTTCCATCCTCATCCTGCTGTGTGTTCACCCAGCAAGGTGATTTGAATGGCAAGTAAACCCCAATACGGAAATTTACAGATTTCATTTTGGTGCGCACACAAAAACCCCAAACCCAACTCAGCATTGCAAACCAGTTCAAAAGGGAAGCAAACATTTCTTATTACACCAACTGACAAACGACGATGATAAAGAAACAAAAAATCTCAGGGAAAAAAAGAAAATAAAGCAAAATGAATGCAAGCAAATTCAGTAGCTTTATGATCCTGAAATATTAATGAAATGTAAATGTTGTTTTCTTTATAAGAAGCTTAGGACGATAAACACATACTACGTGTTGATATTACAGTGGGAAATTGAAATTCCTTTCACTCATTAATTGAAATCATCTTCAATTAAAAGGAAATCTCAATTTATGACTGGAATTCTTAATGATGGCGCTTTTAACATTCGTCCCCAAGTTATGTCGTTGATAATAAATCGTCATTAATATGCTAAGGGTGAAACGCGGCACGCTTTTCCGGCCAAATATGTTTATTGATTTTATTTCCACATAATTCACCCCGAACGCACATTCAACATGAATACGATTAACATATGCTGTTGATTTGCATTTTGCTCTCAATCAATCCGTCCTGTTTACCTCATTCAGCCCATTTAAATCCTGCACTCAATTAGTTGCTATAGTTGTAAGGGCATTTCTATAAAAATCTATCATTGTCAGCAAATTTAATAATTTTTCTTTAGAGAAACGAAATTTATAGGACTTGGATGTAATCCTTCAATTTATGCAACTGAACATGCATCAATGTAATAATTGAAGATCAATTAATCAAATATGTAATAAGATTAAATAAATTGATTCTAATATTGAATGAAATTTTGATATCTGTTTAATGTGAATGAAATAGCAAATAAAATTATTTACTATGGATTTATTTTTAAGCGGTTTATTTAGATATAGGCAGCTTTTATTACAAAGTCATTAATATTTTATGTTTCTTTCGTTTTTTTTCTGATACAGATACAAACATGACCTAAATGACTATTTTTATTATTGGAAATGATGATT